>VFFE01009084.1:2975676-3000768 GCA_008921705.1 Burhinus oedicnemus | reverse complement strand
TTAATTTCCCCCCTTTTTTTTTTTTTTTTTTTTTTTTTTCCTCTCTCCAACAAAATAAACAGTTTATTCAATCCTTTTTCCCCCAGGCCATCAGCTTTTTTGGGTTCATCTCTGAACTCTCCTCAGCTGATCAGCATCCATTTTGAATTGTGGGTACCAGAATGTCAGTGTACAACAATGTGCCAATAGTGGTTTTATCAGTGCAAAATAGAGGTAAACAAACCTTGCTTTACTCCTGCTGGACACTCTGCTTTTTCAATCTTCTGGGGAGTGTATTAGTCCTACTGGCCACAGGTTTGCACTGGAAGCTCATATTCAGCTGATGGTCTTTGACCCCTAAATCCTTCTCAGTGAATGTGCCCCAAAAGGAAGTCCACTATCATACAAACATGACTGAAATTCCTTTTTCAATATAGAACTGTGTATATTGAAATGCATATTGGTTGCTCATGCCCAGTATACCATGTGATCAAGATCACTCTGCACTAGTGGCCTATTATCTGGATCTCTTCCCATACCCCTAATCTCTCCAGGTAAATTCTCTCAAAAATTTTATGTTTTTTCTTGCTGTTACGGAACTCTGATAGAACTAACTTTCAGTCATTTAAAAATGTCTCAGTTTATCTGCTGCTTAAAATATTTTGAAGGTACTGTTGAAATGTAAAGAACTCACCATTTATGATACAAGTATGGCTAGTTTTGTCCAGTACAAAATACAGGATAAGAAAATATACTGGAGATTTCCATCTATGACAAACAAAAATTCTACTCTTGCATCCTGCAACAGCTTAACAACAAGTAGTCAACACAGTAAAAAATGTCTAACCATAGATAATTCTGCTAGCCAAAGATCTCCCTTTATGTTCTTTCGCTACGTCCAGTTCTTTGCTATTCTAACTTGTCAGTATTCATTGTATCTACTCCTCCTTCCTTCCATTTGTTTTGATATTGATCTGGCTATTTGTCAAGCAGTTTCACTCCCTCCTACAGCAAGTCATAATTTTTCAGTGTTGGTGGTCTTCTTTCTCAAGCGTGGCACTCTTACCTGAAATGATTTCCAATTTTCATTCACATTGTCCTGTTACAAATACTGTCTATACTGTCTGTCCCTTAGTTGGCTCATAAGTGCTTTCAGTTTCATTATATTTATCCATTTAAAACATGAAGCCTATATACTACTGCTTTACAGAGTGGAGTGAAGAGAATAGAGTGGTATCAAAGCTGGCACTGATTTATAGCTTGTGATCAATTCTCTTTTATCTGCTAAAGCAAAGTGTAATACAGCACTTTTATATGTTGAATGCAACATTTTCTGAATTAGAAAGCAGTCACATAAAATACTCAGAACTTCTACAGGGAATTTACTGTTGGTTGCACCAGATCTTCACCATAGATCAGCTGGAATACAGTCTCCCAGCTCAAGTCTAAACTGTGCATGAGAGAGCAGCCAAAGCAAAGTCCAGTCTCCTTGGTTCTCCAGTCATTTAGAGCATGAACACGCTATCACTTTCCAGCTCTAATACCATGGTTCTCGTCTCATAAAAACAGATGGCAAAAAGGAGTCGTGAGGCATGCCTGGGTGTTGGGCCAAGATGGAGTTGGGATTGCTCAGAACTAAAAGCTGGGAAGTATTTTTCTGGGTTTGGCAATGCTGACTCAGCCTCAGACAACACATTCTCTTCCTCCCCACCCATCCTCCACAAAGCCCTGCAAGTGTTTTAGAGGTGAGAGAGGTTTATCTAATGTGACTTGACACTAACTATACTGCCCTGTTCTGTTACATCACAGATTCACAAACATAGAAGGCCTGTCAAAATAAATGTTCCCAGGGTTTGGGAAAATGCAGCGCTGTATCTCTGTTAGTTCTAATACAGATTCTCTTTCAAGTTATGAAGGCTGAGATTTCAGCCTCTTGAAATAATTTCTCAGCATGTATTTACAGAGAGTAATATAAAGTGAGAAGAGTAAGAAAGTACTACAAGTGATAAATAAAATGAGTTTCTCTTCCTTAGCATGATCTGTAACTATCACAAGTTATGCCTACAAACTTGCATATTTGTAATAGTGATCCAGGTATTTTTTTATAGCTATTTCATACCTTGACATCCTCTATTTGCTATCTGCTGGAAACCATCTGGACAAGTGCATTTGTAAGACCCGTCAGTATTTATGCAGTTTCCTCCAAGGCAAATATCACTGTCTTGAAGGCATTCATCAACATCTGAAATAAAAATGTAACTGAATTATTAGATGATGAAAAAACTGATGAAACTTTTAATAGTGATACTTTAATACTAACATAGCAAGTTTAAGCTACAATGTCACTTAATAACTCTGTGTGTGTGGCGGGGGAGGAATCAAATTTACTACACTTTAGAATGTCCTTTTAATTTCTGTCATCTTATCAAACTACTTCTATTTCTAGAGAGCTTTAAAATTCGAGTTTGTGTCATTCATTCTTAGCAAGCATGTCTGATATGTGCCATCTGCATCTCTAATGAAAGCTATCATAACAGACCTTTGTACCAATCTCCTACTTTAATGGTGACTGTGGTGTTACGGTAGTACAATTAACAGGAAATCCAAGCAGCTGTACATTTAGAAGACAGACACAAAAAATGCCCCCTCATGCAAATTTGTAGTTTGCAATATGCATCTTTGGACACGTTTGGGCCACTACAGAGAGATCCCTGAGCCGGAAGTGACTCATCTCAGACATCCCCCAGAGCATAGGCAAGCCCAAGCATAGGTGGTGTGCCACACCAGACAAGAGGTGCCTGCGGAGACTACTCACAAAACACCCACGTGGACAGGAGGCTTGTAGGGCAGGCACCACACTGTGCGTACTGCTGTGCTAACGGTTGCTTTTTCAGAGGCAGTTCATGTGGTGCAATACAGCCATTTCGCAGGCTTAGCAGCTTGGTCATGAAGCTGAATAGCTGCTTTTGCACAGTGCTGCACCCAAGCCATAAACCCAGCTCCAGAGTCAGGGCATGCAGGGTCCACCTCCCAGCTGCCTATACACCACATTCCCAGCACCAAGCCTCAGGCCTGTAGACTCTGCCCTAGTGTACATCCATGGGATAAAAGTGCTGACCGACGCATAACAGGGCAAGTTTCAGGACACAAACTAGATACAAAGTAATCAAATATTTCAAGAACAGGACACTGGCATAGTCTCCACCTAAAGTCTTTTCTTCCCCAGATGACATAGAGCACAGCTGCTGTGGGTACAGGATTAACTCAGCAAGTGCCAGCATTCCAGTGATACTACGCAGTTTTGCTTCACTACAGCTCAAGATCACAAAGTATTTAATGACCGTGCCTCTAGTTTTAAAAGAAAACAGCAAATAAGAGAGTCAAGTAAAAGAACCATCTCATAAGCAACTTTCTCCTGCCTCCACAGTGCCCTAACTCATAATTCACTGAGTCTATTGCTCTGATAATGCAGATAGTTTCCTTTGAAAAACAGTTATCAAAGACTTTTTCCACTGCTTTTGATTATTTTGATTTCTTAAGCATGGATTTTAGCTGATTAGAATTGTAACTTTTTCCTGTGTTGCAGGAGTGAATAACCATTGTAATTAAAAAGGAGGACATGACCTCATTTCTACACTTATCTCTGGAAAGTCCACGCTATATCAGAGTGCAACTATCCTTGGGATTTAATCTATTTGATAAAAATAAGAAATAGGGATAGCTTTGTTATATAAATGAATGTTATTGCAAACAAAACTGCACTTAATGCTGACAATGTTGTGACCTTTTGATAACCACATGTTTTATAATCATTTTCCACTAAGAAATAAATTGTGGTTTATTTAAAACAGCAATTAATTTTGACTAGGAGCATGAGAAAAAAATTAACGACTCCCTTGCACTGAGTTAATGCCAAGTCTCACAACAAGAAGGCGTCTTCTGCCAAATACATTCAAAATGCATTATTTTCCATATAGGATGCAAACCTCCCTTTCTCTACTGCAACTCTTCACAGGTCCTACAGTTGCTGCACAAGAACCTCCAGAAAAATCAGAGACAGTAACTCATGCTTGAGATGTTCAGTGCTTTTTACATGCACGCCTTGAGCATTTTGGCTAGCAAAATCTCTGAAGACCCCTAGAAGAACACTGGAGCCTCCTACACTTCAAACACTCTTTTCCAGTGATCCGAGTTCTTTGAGACATACAGTCTATATGTAAGTCCAGCTGGTGCATATTCATACTTCCTGTCAGTTGAGACAAGGCCAATACTTTTTACTCACAGGTGCGCTCACGCTTTGCGTTCCCTCATACTCATAGCAGAACGTCTCAATGTCACTTCATCTCAAGAACAAGATGCTGAATGAGAGAGTAAAGCAGAAAGAAGAGAGACATGCATGTGGTCATGCATCTTGAAGTCCTCTGACTACTAGGAAGTAACCTCTTTTTCTGTCTTTGAGTGGAAGGTTGTACATACAGCCCATGTGTGGATGGTCATATACTTCCAGACTACTAATTTCCAAGCAGATAATAGCAAGTCTATAGAGGTACTACGAAAGGGAAGAGTTCTTCAACCTTGGATAACAGGGTATACAGGCATTTACAAAAGGAATGGACATATGGATTATTGCTCTCAGACAGAACTGAAGGTATGAAGGCCTCAGTCCAGCTTTCTCATTTTCTGAAGAGTTCAGTGCAAGGATGCATACAGAGCACGTATACTGCATGTATACACCAATGTGTAGAACAATTATTTGCAAATTACCTTTATTCTTAAACAAGCTAACACTGTGCAAAGACTTCCAGACAAAAACTTCAGCCGGAGTGTTGCAAAAAGCACAGCTGAAAATGAGCACAGTGTAATTCTGCCAAATTCTGCAACATCCCTAGAAGTTTGCACGAGTGTATAATGATCAAACCAGCAAACTGCTTCCTGAGCTGCTACATTTTTAAGAAAACTTCTGAAGGAGAAGAAATCTTTATTGAATAAACAAGCACATTTCTTACAAGTGATTTGCCAATCACATTGGCTTTACAGCCTGATACATTTTTGGGTATCCTCTGATGTGACAAATGTCCACACTTAAGTCTTTGAGAAACTGGACAGAATTTGAACCACTCTGTTCAAATGAGAACATTCAGGTAAATAAACTAATTGCAAAATCAGAGGCCTTAAGAGGTCATCATGTGGAGAAATGTTGGATGTCTTCTCAAGGCGATTTTCTCTTTATGGAAGCTCTGCCCTATAGTTCATGCACACATGTGGCTGAACTAACAGTCAGGAGGAAAGCCATTTTCATGAAGATGGGAACATGGCTGTGAGGCTGAGGACCTCCGCTGATGTGAAAAGAATGTGAGATTTAAACCTGCAATCAACTGAACTCCCCTAAATGTTCACTGAATACTTCAAGGAGCCTTCAAAAATAAATACATCACAAGGTAAGGAAAAACAAGAGAGGTGAACGTATAGGAGATAAAGCAGTTGCATAAAGCATTCTTACTGACAGCAGAACAAGTACAGTCTGTTCAAACTTAGTTTCTAAGGTGCAAAAAGCAGTCCATAATATCCTGGACTTCAGAAAATATTGAAGGGATATAATGCAAGCACAGAATAGTTTTTTCCACGTAAGAGATGAATAGATTTTGTGCAGAACTTTAAATATTTAAGAAAATCTTCAGTGAACAGTCTCTACAGAAACTAACCACTCTGTCACTGGGTGGAGAAGATATAGATTTGATTACAGACTCTTGCAAATGAGACAAAGACCCTGGGGTGAGAGAACAGCTTTACCCTTCTTCCTTGTATGATTCCATTCCTCTTACTTTTGCCTTGACAGCTTCTGAAATTATTTTTTCTTGAAATTTGCCCTTGAACAGAACCAAGGAAGAGATGAAGATGGACCTATCCTGACAGGCCATTGCATAGTGATGGAGAGCAGAAGCAGTTATCGTGACTTCTTGGGCTATATGAAATGCACCCAAAGCTGTGCAAAGAGAAGTTCTGGAAAACATTTGGTCCTCAACTACAATGAATTTAAATTAGTTTCTAGATTTCATTTGCTCTTCACTACAAGACGGTTTAACTCACCATTTCATATACTTACGCTCTGCTAACAGCATTTCCTAATTCAAAACCTCTCTCTGCAGTCTTGATGGTTTGTAAGGCTTCTTGCTGAAGGAACCAAAATGATTGAAACGTTTATGCATCCCACTCTCTTACCATTTCCCTCTCTGCTATGCAGAGAAAAGAAAGAATCTTTTCTTGTTTAAGGTAGACAAGGAAGGTCTTAAAAATTGAACTGCAACAATAGAAGATTACCATCATACACTTGGGGAAAAAGAAAGTCTAACGCAAGGACAGCAAAGCACTGGCACAGGCTGCATGGAGATGTTTGGAATCTCCTCTGCTGAAGCCTATTTGGAGCAGGTTAGATGAGTACCTGATAGGAATGACACCATATGGTCTGTTCTGCCTTTGGGAGGCAGGATGGACCAGTGATCCCTTCCACCAAATTTTTCTTTGATTCTTGACACAGTATCTCTGCATCTGTTGCAACTTATGATGATCTTGAAGCCAGGTGAGAGCAAAATTCTTTGACACAACTTTCTAGTGCCTTGCATCATCAGCCCACATTTCTTGAAGCTGATGAAAGTGATGCTGGTATTCACCAGGAACTCTGAGAAGATTTTGCTAAGTTCTTCGATGACCAGATTCTCCAAACCGGTCAATATCAGAATATCAGTGTGCTAAGGAGATTTTACAAAACATCTTTATTTCTTGTTGGTGAGAACTTCAAGAGATGCTGTCACTCATTAAATGTGGACCATCCAGTACCATCATTGCTGATGAAGTCTGGTCTGATATTACAGGTTTGTCTTGAGAAGACAGCATTTGGCTGGCTCATGGGGAACTGCTCTTCTGCCTGGATCCTTTGAAGAGGAGGATCCCTGACCTATTGCTGTGTGTGAAAAGGTGGGAACTGCCTCCTACAGTGCTGTGTCGAGGATAGCCTACCAGCAGAACACTATTGGGTAGAACAGCAGTAAGGAGCTGTGTCTTACATGGTATCAGGAGCTACAGAAAGCACACTAGAGACTGGAAAGTTTTTATGTGCTAATACCACAATGTACAGTGAGACCTTAACAGAGTTTCTTCCCCCCTAGGATGAGATAAGGAAGCAACGGAGGTCTTTTCTGGAGCTTGCTAGTAAGTACTTTCACGTGCTCAAGGTGATGATGAGTAGTGCAGCAGATATACCATATCAGGTGGTATAGCCAACGATGGAGAAGAGGGAGTAGCTTTGAAATAATTCATTAGAAAAAAATCTGTTTGCCGATTACTGGACAATTAAAACGTTCTACTTGAGATAACAGAATGTTTCTATTTTCTATAGCACAGCATTTCTCCCTACATCGTACATCTTCCACTTCTTATTTTTATTTTTACAAGCTCAGCATGTAGACTGCCTTCTGGGACAGTGAAAGCTGTGAGCTCCAGCAGATCCCCCTGGAGCTCATCTTATACTACATATTTTCTCCTGCCAGTGCACATGTGGGATTGTGGTGGTTGGCTACGGGTTCCCAAAACCAGCTGGAGAAGAAGTTTTAACTTAGCAGGCCCCCATGTGAACAGTATATGCTGGCAGAATCCTTTGTAATACAGAACCTCTGTGTCAGAACTTAAGCAACAAAGTTTGGAAAGGCTTAATTGTTTTTGGTAACAATGTCAACAGCTCTTCCAATCTTACTGTTGGAAACACATGTGCTGATTTCTTGTATGTGGAAAGATGACAGGGACTTTTTCTAAGAATCCATTAAATACGTGGCTGTTTAGGTGGGGACTGTTGAATGGTTGACAGTAAAGTATTGAGGAAGAAAGAGCAGCAACATATCCTTCTGCCCCATTCTCAAAAGAGTTCATGGCTACAGCTGAAATACTCAACATCTTATTGGAAAAAAAAGAATCAGTAGCTTAAGTCCACAAGCTTACCTTCACACTGATCTCCAGTAGATGATAATGTGTAGCCTTGGCTACAAATACATCTGAAAGATCCTTCTGTGTTCCTGCAGCGTCCATTTGTACAGAGTGATTGGTGCTGGCATTCATCTATATCTGTAGCAGAAGAGAAAGTGAAAACATAACACATCCTTAAATACCAATTACTAATCAAATAGTGCAATAACCAATTCTGAACAAAAAAGCAAGGCAGAGTGTCAATATCCAGTACTGTTTCTCTTGGTCTTATTTATTAACAAATGTGGACAGTCAATGTAATGCACAAATATATATGAAATTGCAGCTTGGATATTTTCCTTGAGATGATGGCATTCAGCACTCCTGTAGCATCAATATATCCCTCCATGCACAAACGGGTACACACAGACGCACAAATACACACATATGCTGCTTGAGAGCTGCTTTTGTTTCTTTTGTATCTGGCAGAGGTAACAAACCAGCCGCTCCAGTGAGTCAGCAAAACCCACAAAATACTTTCCAGCATGATCACCACCTTTTAACAGCGTGTGCTTTTCAGATGCACACTGAGAGGCTGTTCCTCTATTAAGCTGTACCTTAAGGCCCCTTTAAATGCTTGCTGCATAACAGTATTAATCCTCTAAGTATGGGGAAATGTCTCTTAGCTTCCATAACCACTGCTAATCCCTCAGCGCTTCAGTTCTCATAAACTGGGGTCAGCCTGGGTTAACACACAGACTTGAACACCAAACTTAAATTTTCCTATGAAAAACTCAAAATACTGGAGGGGAGTGGCACTTCGAATTCAGAACATAGCACATGCCTTGTTTGAGCTAGGAAACCTGTTTTCCCTCCCTTATTTATAAAATACTCATTAAGGAACAGTAATTAAATTGATATGGTAGGTTCTTAGTCACTTCTAGGATTTAGGCACAGTTGAATGTCTTTCTGAAAATATACTCCAATTCAAACAGGAGAAAGTTACTCAATGTGGTTTTTCAGGTCTGTGTTATGGCTACGTAGTCTGACCTCTTGGGTAATGGCCCCTTGTGACCACAGAAATTTTGAATTTAAGGATCACTGAAATCTGTGGGGCCAAATGAAGCATCTGGGCACGTGTACAGGTCCTTACTTTAGAAGAGTGCACTTTAAAAAGAACAGTCTGCACATGCCAGCTCAGCTTGGCAAGGGCCCTTTTCCATGAAAGGCTCAGAGGAAGCAGTCAAACTTTGTCTACATACTTTCCCCAAGACCAGTCTGCTGTGCGTCCTGGACAGCACATTTAACTCACTCAAGACACTTAACTTACACTGATGTTTTCTTTCAAACTTCCTGACAAATTTATATGAATGATCATTTAGTTTTACTGTCTTATTTTTAGCACTCAGAAGTCTGAAAGTCACTTAGGGAAGGGGCGGCAGGGGGGCAGGTGGGGGGAGGGGAAGAAGAAAAAACAACTGACAAGAAACGTTCAAGTTTCTGTGTGCTTCCACAGCTTGGAGATATTCTCCCAGATTTTCACCTTTGGGGAGAGGTTTCAAGAAGTCCCCTCTCCCAAAGGAGAGGAATATTCATAACTCCTGTACACACTCTAGGTTCTCTTTCAGACTACTCTGCTCTGACTTCAGACCTAGTTTTGTTTGACTGGAACAGCCCTGATGGGAATTTTAGATGTGGAAGAAACGTAGAACATGACACTTCGGAGGTACAGGTACTGTCCTTAGAAATACGACACCAAGCTCTGTCTCTACTAAATGTACCACTTGAAATGCAGTGACACCAGTGCAGATGTCAGCTCAGTGTTAACTGACACTGTTGGATTCCAAGAGGGTGCAGCCTGTGTTTTTTGATCCCACTCACACACAGGAAAGAAAACAAGATAGAAAGAAAAGCAATTAAGGCAGCGAAAGCGACTGTACCCAAACCTCCAAAGTGACAGAAATGCCAAGGATTGTCCAGAAATTCAAATTTGGCAATATAAATACTACTACACATTCTTGATTGGCTTTATAACAAATGTTAAAATCTACAATGTGACCATGAAAGACATAAAATGGAAACACATTTTCTTACGTTTTTGGTTATTTAGCCTCAATGTTGTGCATTTGTTGTTTCTCCATTGAAAGGAATACTATTGGATGAAAAATGTTATCTGAAAGTTAAGCACAACCTTATGAATTTTAATCATATTCTTTCCTACCTTCACACTGATCCTCTGATGAAGAGAGTTTGAAACCTTGGCCACAAATACATCTGAAAGACCCCTCCGTATTTTCACAACGTCCATTTGTACAGAGATTGCCATACTGACATTCATCTATATCTGTGAATTTGAAGAAAGCATAAGTGTATAATTAACTTGGGTACAACCACCTTTCAGTTGAACTTGGGAATTTATTCAAATTCTGCCATAAGCATGGTTATAATCAGTTTTCCTGTATATTTTGACGTTGACAATTCTGCAGCAAGTCTGACTTAAAAAAAGGATTTGAACTTGAGCTAACTTGTGCTCAAACACGCAAATACACTCAGAAACCACGTGACTAAAACAATGCTTTCATCACAGTACTGCAAGGACTGTAGTTCAGACTAACAAACCTTTTTCTTCCTTTTCTTTTTTAAAATAGGGATTGCACTATGAACTAACTGTGTCCACAACATCCTTACCTGAATAAGATTATTTTGCCCATCATTTTCCAACAGTAGCTTAAACCAGTACAGCTTTAGTATAAGAGAAGAGGTCAGCAAGTGCTGGCACGTTCATTTTTGTATTACACAGATTTACTCTTAGGATATGTACCTACGATAAAAGCACTAGCAGCTGCCACTACCTTGTAATCATTTTCACTAATCCTTCTGCTATTGCAAAGACCAGTCCAGAAAAGCAGACACAGCTCAGTCTGGCAAGGCTGTGTTAGAAGCTGTTCTCTCCAAAACCATTTTTAAAACATGTGCTCTGGTCAGACTCTCCCAACTTGCTGCCTCTTCTTGTTTACCTGGAGGTTACCTACAGGTGCAAGGGAATAGGCAGGTCCTCTTGGAAGCTAGAACAGACCTCAACCACATTTTCTGCTGTTGAGTTTTGGTTACTTTTTAAAGCTAGGTTGATTCATGTACAGGGTTTAAAGGAGTTCTCCAGTGCATAACTAAAGACTCTGCACAAAACACATGTACATGCGAGACCTTCACAAACAATATTTTTCAAGTGGACTTGAAGGAGGCAGGTTCTAAAGGACTTAGCTGACACCTAAGGAATTCTGAACTTCACACAGGTCCCTTTGTAAGGCTACTCTATATAGGCAACAAGGAACTCCACTGAATTATGCCTTTATAACAAAAGTTTTAGAAGCAAAATCTCTCTTCCTGGTCACAACAGGAGGACTTGAAAGAAACTTTTTTTTCCTATAAGCTATCCCACAGACACCTTTTATTATTCTCTGAAAGAGTATTAATTAGATGGGCCACTCTCTTTAGCCAACATGAAAATTGCTATGTTACTACTTAGGAACCATTTTCAAGAATTCCTTCCAAATGCAATTTGTGTAAATCAACAACGGAAAAAGCAAACATATAAATAACATCTTTTGTTATAAACCCAGCCAGAATTAATTCAGTATTCTAAGGTAATCAATATTGTCTTTTTCCTAGGAGTGGCTTTCACTCAAAAAAATAAAAGGTTAATTTTCAAATTTTATTTATTTATTTTGGGAATGCAGTTAACAGCAAGCAGGTATCCCTGTTTGTATGGAAAAAGTTGTATTTTTTTTGCTTTCCTGATGCAGAAAAAGTATAACATCTTATCTGCTTTTATGTGCCAGAAATCACATTACTCCCAATTATCCTGTCTTTTGCCACCACAAAGCACACAAAATCTGTCAACATAAGAGTAAAACTACTGATTATTTGAGGCACTTGAGCTATTTAGGCAGCTGTAGCACAGGAAAAGCTGGAAAAATATTAGAGGCCTTTAAATCATCATCATAGCTCTTATTAGCTATTGTGAGTATCTGCAGTAACTATTTTCCTCATATATATTTATCATTCATGGCTCTTTACAAGCTCCTGTACAATCTGATTTGACAAAGCCCATCTCTCCCCAGATATAAACGAAATCACCATTATTGTCCGTATTTCAAATGACCTACCATTCTTGTCTCCTCACTTGAGCCTCTAACTCTAAATAAGATGCCCTGTTGCAGCCCGGCCAAGAACACAAAGTGGCAGCCTCCCAAAAGATGACAGCACAGGTCCACAGGTGCTCTGCTATGGCAGTTCAGTAGGCAATACTACTTACACCCTTCTGCAATGCTAATTTCTCAGATCCCTACTGCTGCAAAATGTGCTCACTCAACAAAACATAGCCTATGCTCTCAATGTATATGATCAATGCTCTAATTCAAGAATTTGTTAGAACATAGAGAACTTAATTCAGCAGTCAGGCTGGCAAATTCCCAACTGAATAACAAACCTGCTTCTTATAGATTCATTTTCATCTACTTATCTCCAAGCTACTTGAAAACAAAGCCTGCAATGTTATTTCTGATTTCTAGATAGGACTTGAAGATCAAGAGACTTTCCCATGAAGCCAGCAGAAAAGCCAGGAACAGAACCTAAATCTTCTGAGATGAAGTCCAGAGCTGTAGCTGATTCTATTGAAGCTCCCTACAGTAGGGATAGAGGTATATGGATCAGCTCTGCTGACCTCTGTATTAGTTTTGAAATCTTCTGATAGGGTCCCTAATGCTGTACAAGCTGAATATTGTTAGTTAACCACATAGCTGCAAAATCCACCACAGTGATAACCATGAGGATGAAGTGGTCTAGAAAGTTTTGTCAACCTAATTTTTTTTCATTTATACATCAATACACAGAAGTGTGCTCTAGATTTACATACTACTTTACTTTCATTCTACATCATAATACATCACTTTATCTGAATGTGCAAATGTGGAGAGAGAAAGATGAAAAAACCATGACTGCTATTAAACTTAAAAAAAAATAAATAACTTCAAATAGTCCCTGTACAACACAAATGCACTGAGGGACCTGGGACAGTAGCAATTTCAAGACAATGAGGTGGCAGAGTATGCAGGTGTCATTTTTAATTTCTTCCAATATGCATCTCACATTGGATATTCCCACCTAAACTGCAGTTAAATCTATTCTACATAAATCTGAACTGAACCGATTGACTTGCCTTTATTAAACAAAAGTAGCTATGTTCCTGGCTTTAAATCCTGGAAGATTACAATTTCAGTAGCATCAAAGAACTATAGAATTGTTACACTAGACTTTCTAGGCATCAAGTGCAGGCAGAGGAGTGAGCTGAAGTGAAAAAAAATTCTGAAAACAGCACTGGGGAAAACTAGCAGAGCTGCAACTGACCTAAACTAACAGCAGAAACAAATTAATTTATGGAACAATGGACTTGAAATACCCTTCAAAGGTAACTTGGGAAATATTTTCCTTTCCAGTGTATTTAAATTGTACCATATTGCAAAGCTACAGATTTAAGACAAGCTCTGTCTGCATTACATTTTCTAAAATGTGTATGGCTCATTTCCAACATGATGTAAGTCTAGGATAAACAGAAAATGAAGACTGATCACATCGCTAATGATGTGAGCGAGATGTCTAGGCTTAGAACATTTCATAAAACAAAGGAAAAAGGGAAACTTCATGCAGTAATACAAGGAAAAAAAGTATCAGCAACTTGGAACCAAGACTTATCCCTTGCATGACTGAGTTTTGTTTGTAAGTCTGAGCACAGCAGTGACTTCTCTCATTCTACTCCTACTAACCTGGTTAGCAACAATGAAACAAGTGAAAGTTATACCATGGCATTTTCAACCAAGCTATTTTCATAAATAGGTATAGAAATCAAGCTTGATATCGTGAAAGAATGTAAAATTGAATCAACTTTACATTTTCCAAAAAAGGAATTAAATCAGAGGAAACCTTTCTTAACAGAGTGCATGTACCACATTCTTTGCAAGGGTAGCAGGAATCCAAGCAGGTGGGGAGGAGCAAAATAAAGATGATAAATGACTAACTTGTGCTAAGTGAACCACATCAGTTTGTTGTGAACATTTCATAGCTTGCTATAACTTCATTCAAATCCATGCAATTACCTGAGAAATACATTCCTCCTCAATAAGTCAAATGACAAGACCATTTAATGCAGCTATGACATGCTGATAAATTTTAACAGGCAGATGTTCAGACGGAAAGCATTTGCTACAACATGCCTTTTTTAGAAAATAGGGTGGTTGAAAAAGTATCATCTGTACAACAAAACTGGTGCTGAGGCTCTGACAGCTACATCATACATTTTTCAGGTGCTTCACTGCAACCTGGCTCTAGTCTTGCACCACAGATCAAAAGCCCATTTGTGGCTGCAGCACAGTAGATGCCTGTCTTCCAGAGCTAATTCAACCAAAACAATGCTGTTAGACTGCTTCATGACCTGAACTAAAGCACAGCAATTAGGAGCTATTAGGAAATAAGCTGTGGAAGTACACTGCCAATCGGACCTATAACAATAATGCACACACCCCCTATGTATGTTATTGTACACCCATTTAGGTAACATGGTTACTCCAACCATAACAAATTATAGGGCATGTGTTACACACAGGGTGGACAGGAGGATTCACAACAGACAGCAGATCCTTCACAACTGAGTCAAATTTAAGTTTCTGGTAGTGCCCCAGGAAGTGACAATCAAAACTGCAAAAGATTACTTCTTTGCACAGTGGATTCAGTTGCTCTTTCTTTCCTACATCTCAAATAGCCAAAACTGATTTGGAAAAAAAATTAAATGGGGACCCAGGGCACAGTGCTGTCATCAGGCTGTAACATTACTGGAATAGGAAATACAGCATCTCAAAACAAGAACTATAACAGGAGATATAAAGAGTACTGAACATACCATGGCACTGTCCATTCCAGCCTCTGAATCCCAGTCTGCAAGGAATGCACTGGTAAGAGCCAGGAGCATTAACGCACTGTGCATCTGGACAAGTAGTTGGAGTCAGGCATTCATCAATGTCTTCAAAAGAGAAGATAAAAGGAAGTATCAGTCAAAGCCATAACAGAACACTGAACAATAAACTAATCTAGTTATTCTGTGCTCATATTACACAAATACATTTAAAGAGTTGCATACTTCATCTGTTAGAGACTCAGGAAGGTACAAGTTTGCACAGATTTGTACCAGTGAAGAGGCATCTCCGAGAAATAAATTAGATGATAGTACATACAACTGAATCTGAATTTTCTGTTATACTGTGAATCTTTGGTAGGTCCTCCATAACATACAGCAGATCAGATTTTTGGCTTTGATAGGTAAGAATAACTTTGCTTACATCACCCCTTTACCATGTTGAAGTGTTCTGAGGTTCTTCCTATGGTCAGTCTCAAAAGACTGTGGAACTGCATTGCAACAACAATAAAATTGTAACTCTGGCTTCTCAGAGCAAACAGGAATTTGGTATTCTCCAGTGTCTTACAGTTATGCAGCATGTAAGTATTATGTGGACTATAAATTTAATTGTGTGAATGGTAATCAAAGATGTTTACGGGGAGGAGGGAGTTAATTATGTCTGAAAGAAGGCACAAGCAACACACACATCATTGAGGCTGGCAATGTTTAGGGTAATAGAAGGACTTTTTGGATCAGGACAGGTCCTAGTTTACCCATGACAAAACAAGAAATAGGTCCTGAAAAACTCATAGATCTCATGTCCAGGCTCTGAGCATCTACAAAGCACTTCCTATCCTGCACCAAAGAAACCCACAATACATGCAATATAAGCAATCTAAAAGATTGCATACAAAAATGACATTCGAAGACAAGTTGCTGTCAAGTGACCAATGATCAGAAGATGCTGGAATTAAAACTGTGCAGGCAGCCTCATTCCAGTCTGCTTCCATACTTGAGTATCATTTTATAATATGGTCTTTAATTACACAATAATTATAATCTTTCCTACCAAATACTTGCTTCACGCAGTGCACAGAACTAATGAAATCAAAGTCACCCCTAAACCCAGCTTCCTAAGCTCCTGTCCCTTCCCAGCCCCAAGTCTAGTGGTTTTGTCTTCTGCAACGAAGGACTGCTACTCCAGCACAGGTAGTAGGGAGGCAATTTACTCCTAGTTTTGGGAACAAGCTCACAGAAGGAAAGTAGCCTCCAACATTTGTAATTTAACTGGACAATGCTCCAGCCTTCAGAGAATTGAATATCCGAGTGCCAAACAACTCGCTGGATGTGGGCAAATCGCAATTTTTCATAGAATCATGATTGTTCAGCTGAGAATACTTTCTCATAAAAACAGCAACAGGCTTCTTCAGCCACTACAACAAAGACCTACAGATCTTTCTCTGTGAAACTACTGCGAGTTTTATTTTTATTTAATTAACAAAAAAAATCCACTTCTGCTGAAACCTGTTCTCAGGACTGCCTGGACTGTATCTGCCCTCAAAGCACAAACTTAAGTGATGTATTTGGTACAGAAATTTTCAGTGAAAATAAAATTTAAATGCTGCAAAGCTTAAAGAAATCACAAGAAGATTTTATAGGAATACTTAATCATATGCAATGATGTTCAGCTATGCCTATAACACTGTTCTACATAAGCAACATACATGCACTTCCTTATGTTTCCCAGGCTAGGCCCACGACAGAGCTTGCATGAGTATAGTTTGAAAGCAGAATGAAGATGCGGTGAGGAAATGTAAGTGAACTGTGTGTTTTGTGTGCAGCTTGGAGGATTTTTGCCTTTGTTCTTCAAGTGTGGAGGAGGTGGAAAGCAGTTATTTGTGGAATGTGGAATCTGTCAGTAGGGTGACTATAACGTGTAGGTGTAATGACATGGTGAAATGATTCCCGATTGTGTCATTTCCTTGGTTTGATGGATTTAGTGTAGGAGGGTTTTTCCCTTAAGCAACCTTAACTTTTAACAGAGAATTTGGTTTCAGAAATTACATATTGTTAAGTTAAATGACAGAGGACTACCACCACACTACTTAAAATACAAGCTAATAAGAAATTTGATGCACTGTGATATTCTGGTTTCTAGCCTATTTTAATCACAGGTTCCCTACTGACAGAGAAGATTTGGAAAAAGCAGTTGTAAGAGTAAAGTCTGTGAAACATTTATTTAAATTTATTTACATTTAAAATTTGTCCAAATAGAAAGAGGAATCTTTTAGCAATGCTCAGAGCATTGCTTTAAGTTGCTTATTTGCTAGGTAACCTAACGTGTTAGCAATTTTATTCTGTCCTAAGTAACATAGAATAAAGCATGAACAAAAATATGTTTAAAATTAACTGGTTACTTGTATTTTTTTACTTCACAATTCAAGCTGAAAATGAAAAAAGAAAAAAAAATAGCAAAAAAAGCAAAAATATCACACTGAAAAATAATGTGAAGTTTTGAAGTTCAGATGTCTTAGGATCTCCTGCAACACGAAATACCTGCTAGATATATATTTCCAAATTTAAAAAAAGAGTCAACTTAACATTTGCTATCTGTTATAATATAGGAAAGATTGCCTTTTTTTACAAAAAAAACCAAAACAAACAACCCACAAACCAACAAACCAGAAACTTGGTACCAGGTATGCAGGGAAGGACTAACAATGAAATTAAGAGACTGCATGGGAAGAGCTGTTAAAATAGCTGTCCCGAGATGGTTCTGTCCGTAGTGGGGGAACACCTTTGCAGCGTCTTAAATCTAAATGATAGGAACTGAATTGCAGTTCTAGACATAAAATAACTGAAAAGGTTGGAGAGCACTCAAAAAGGTTTCTTGTTTAAGCTTGCACCCTCTGAGAATTCTGCCTATGCAGCTCAAGCCACAGTACTCGGCCTCCCTTGAACAGGCAATGGTAATCATTCCAAACAGCGGTAACATTTGGCATCACTTTTGTGATATGAATAAATAGTAACTTCACTTCATCATCCAGGACATACTGTAGATAAAACAGGCAATGTCCTTTTGAACATTCTGCCTTTTTCAGCTGGTGTACAGGGGGAAGTTTAATTAAACAAAAAAAGTATCTGTGACAGAAATCCAGCAGTAAGATTAAGCTAGAGAAATTACCCATGGAAATAAGCAGAGCGGGATGGGGAAAGGGAACTCTGAACACAAATAGACATAAAACCACTGTGCCAAGATGTTCGATCTGAAATCGAATAGCAAATGGAGATTGAAATGAATTAAAAGAAATATACCAGATAGAAAAATATTAAGTTAAGCTTGAAAAAAAGGTGTCATTTTAATACTTCCATCTAATGGCCAGATTTCTTCAAAAATAAAAGAAATAGATGTAAAGTTTTCTGTTGAGATCAGAAACAGCAGTCAACATGAACTAATGGCTCTTCCTACTGCAGTTGTTTGGCTTGGCAATTGTTACTGTATTACTACCGGTGAAGAGTCCAAACCTACCTTCACATTCACCTCTCCTGTTCATTTGGTATCCACTATCACAATATTCACATCTGTATGAGCCAACAGTATTTATACAAAAGCCTTCCCCGCAAGTATGAGGTCTTGAACATTCATCAAAATCTGCAGATGAAAATGATGTTAAGAGAAATTGCTTCACCATGAAATTACTGAATGCTTGCATCTCCCCTAAACTCTGCTTTAATTAAACATAAGTTTGGATTTTCAAGCTGTTTGCAAGCCGCAGCCCTACAGCTGTTTTTACTGAGCAGTTCCATCTTTACCTCACTGCTTGTAATCACAAAAAGAATGAGATCTAGAAACAACCAGGCTGTGAGCAGCCCTGCCTGTGGTTTCAAACACAATGTGTGTCACTGTGCGTATATTGTGCCCAAGGCAGTGCTAACCTGAGGAAGATCACAGCGACTTCAGTCTGTTTCTGTTGCTCTTCATGCAGACCATGGCTGTTTGCAGCTATATTTAAAAATATGGTTTGTTACAGCTGCTAGTGATTGAAAAAGTTTTTAATATTTGTATTTCCCACCACAGAAGGTGTTTTTACTAAACGGTGATTTTTCTAAACAAGCATGATACCAAATAAATTATTGGTTTTTAACAAATTTGGAAAAGTAGTAGGAGCCACTCAAATATTTTCCTCACCACAATACATAGTGAGAGACAGTTAAAAACACTTCCAGGAGTCAGTCCACTACCAATGACATTGAAGAAAACAGCTGAAAAGGGGACTTCAGGGGGTTTTAGATAAGCTTCTTGATTCATCTATATATCTTTATTTTATATAAAGACCACCAGTAATTACCAACACAGTCTGTTCCATCTTCACTGGCCATGAATCCAGCTTGGCAAATACATAAGAAACTTCCTTCTGTATTTTCACAGCGTCCAAGGGAACAGAGATGGGGTGCCTGATTACACTCATTAATATCTAGAAAAGAAATAAAAAGACTGTAGAATAACATATTTAGTTGTGATTTTTTGGTGCGTTCTATGGCATGCTTTTGAAAAGATTGATCTTGTAATTATTTTAACTATTTGAAAAGTATATGTTTTGCAGCTCTGTGGGAGAGGAAAAAAGATGCATTAAATAGTTTTGGTTGGAAAAAAAATGGTCTATTGGCTTAGACTATAAGAATATTGCATTGGCCCAAAGAATGTGACATGATTACTATTCAAATCACTACACTGAGTGAAAGCTGAGCACAAGTTGCAAGCATGGAACAATAACAAAATTTGGATGAAACAGAAGGATTTTAAGTTGCCATTTGGCTGTGTATGTGCGTAAATTATTTTTTAATACTGGAGTTGCACCTGATAGCATGCGTGAAGTTACTGAACTTTTGGTAGCATGAAAAGTTGATAGTACATAATCTGGAAACATGATATAATAAACTCTTTCTGATCCAAGTTACAGAGGAACCAGCATATTCTGAATGAAGTAAAGATACCGATACAGCTGCTTCCAAACCTGAAATGGCTTATGTAGAGCCAGGCTGGGCTCTGCCTCATGTTCATCAGAGCCCGCTGTTCCAGAACTTACTAGCTTTGACGGGCATGAAGATCTCACTTTGCAAATCTCCTAATGTGCTTCTGGGATGTTTATGATATACTTTATCTTTTCAGCACAAGGTTGAAAGGAAAGACCTAATAAAATGACTGGACTTAGTTCAGCTGCAAAGCTGGTAGCTGGGCAAATCATTCTGAGAAACCGGCACTAATTCAGCCATTCTTTCTCCAAACAGAAGTGTATTTCTTCCTAGCTGTCTGATGATTTTAGATACCTGATATAAAGCTGAGAAGAAATGGTCTGTCTAATCACTTTTCCTCTCATCTCACAATGGGAAGTGCTTTTATTCAATTTAATTAAATTCGTGTTCTGTTCTGCGCAGCTGAAAGGCTGTATCAGAGACTATCTGGCAAATTTTATTTGACATAGAAAAACTAGTTTCTGTGTAGTTTGGAAGCATTCAGTAGAGGAAGCAACTCCTGACTGCACTGTAGCATATTTCCCCTGACCAGACGCTACATTTCAAGCATTTCATAGCATGGTTATTTCAGATTTTTGAAAGCATCCATTCATACCAGAGCACTTTGTCTGCTGATCGTTAAGCCTGTACCCCTCGTAGCAGATGCAAGTGTATCCCACAGGCAAATTAACACAGTGTCCTGCTCCACAGATATCAGGATTAACTGTACATTCGTTGATTTCTAAGCAAACAAACAGAAGTTTAATGTTAAACTCTCCCACATAGTTCAGTAAGCATACAATATTTTGTAATCTGAGTAGAAAGATCAGGCCTGAAAACAACTGTAAATCAAGTTTCTAAGTCCTGAGTTTCTGTAACGGATACCTATCTGGAAGAATCTAGAAACCATCTAGGCTTTTCCTAGTGACATAGTCTCATGTCCCATCCAAGATCTATAAATGGGTACACAAAAAATAAAGTAAAATGAAGATAATATAAAATAAAAATTTATACAATTTAATCTTTGCATTGAAGGTTAAGAAAATGACTGCAGTGGGTTTCTGATTATTTTTACAGAATACTCATCTGCTAATGGCTTGGATATATTTTGTGAGAAGGAGATTCAGATATGGGCAGCATTGGATGCTAAACCCTTACAGTAGTTTTAGAAATTCTCAAAGTATATGTGTCACTGCATAAAATACTAATGACTGTGTTTAGTTGCAAATTAAACTGAGGTTATACAGCAGCATGAAATAGTAATTCTTGAAAAATAATAAGAAGAATCATTTATCCAGACTATTTAGAAACAGGTTACATTTAAATTTAACTACATCTTAAAGTACACAATTGAGGCACTCAAAAACATCTCAACTCTAACTGCATTCACTTTTTAAAATCCAATTTAGGATTTTGTCCTACAAATCTTACTTCACTTGTACTTTACTATCTCTTAAATATCTGAACACCACTTGGAACTGTATCTGAACAACAGATGGATTTATTTGTTTATAGCACACAGCAATTTCTACTTCCGTTTTTTCCTGAGGAAAGAAAAAACATGGAAAGCAGAACATGGAAAACTACCTTTTTTTTTTTTTTCTAATTGATGTGAGTTCCCAGCAGGGTAACTTACTCTCCCTGTAAGGAAGCAGGGAGCTGGCTGGCAGAAGGGGCACAGTCATAGCAGAGCTGACTTCCAAATTCTGGTTTGACAATCACCATTAGTAGAACTTTCATATGGGATTGACGAACTGTTAATTACAGGTAATTGAAGAAGACAGCTGAATGCTTACAGGACAGGATAGTTTCTCTACTCTTACAGTAGATTCAGAAGGATCTGACTGCAGACAGAATCATACTTCAAACAAGTGGGTGATTTAGAACCTGTGCACGTTGCATGCAACTCAAAAATCCATCCTTGCATGAAGGACAGCCATCTTTAAAGAGTTAAACTTTTATTAAAGCATGTGCAATTTCTCCCTGTGAATGCAAATTGGAAAACCTCTTGGTAGGCGTATACCTTTACCATATACAATACTGCATCTTAAAGTTTTTACCTGGATATTGCAATTACTTCAAAGCCTGTATTAATTCTGAGAGACTAGACAGTGTGACATTATAATGCTCTCATGTATACACACATAGTACATTCACCTTTTTGTTTTCAAATTTACAGCAAGTGAAATTTTCATGCCTTTTGGACACAGGCATCACTCTAGACAAGTTTCAGATACGACAGAAGCATTACTTGCATTTCTGTTATTTTGACTTCTTGACACGTGGATACAGAAAAAGCAACTTTAATACATCAAAAAAGGAAGAAGCACAAACGTCAAACGAACATTTCAAAACAGATCTTCCAGTAACTCCTCATCTGCTTTTTGTAGAACATGCTGATCTACATCCCACGAAGTCTACATCCCTCAAAGAACATGATCACATACGCTTCATGAACACATGTACAAATTGTCTAAAGATCTGACTTGTAGCCAAGCAGTGTTCAGTTCTGGACTTCAGTTGCAGATCATGTAATCTGAAGTGGAATTATTAATTTTTCCTTCTATCATTTATTTGTGGGCACAAAAATGGCAGCTGCATCCTGGGAAGGTCTAGTCCTAGCTCTGCTGACAGTACCCTCATTGCTGTGCTGTTCTGTACTTTCTATCTCGACCCAAAGTATTCCTTTCTGTTCTACAGCTACAGTCTCCTCACGGTTATAATTCAGAAGTAGCATGGAACAAGTCAGTGTCAGGAACTCACAGTCATTTCTTAATTTATTTTAGTTCTAAAAAGGAAGTACAATACCTGTAACTTGAGTAGGTGCAATTACTTGACTTGCACTTGAAGTAGAGATTTCAGGAGCAACTTCAACAGGCAGAGGAGGAGATGTTTTCTCAATCACTACTGTGTGACATGGAATGGAAATCAATCACATCCAAAAAAACCCCCTTAAAGCATTCAAAAAAAAAAAACCCCAACCCCTTAAAGAATTCACACATGATACTGAATGAACCAGACACTACGGGGCTTTTTGTAAGTTTATTTTGCTTAGATCTAGAGTAGAAAAAAACAGTATAATCGGGTTTTCCATCATTCTACTGCTTGTGAAAAAAACCTGAGGTGCTAAAGAAAGGAAGCACAACAGTAAAGCTTCTGCAGTGAAAGTTATGCATAAATCTACAAGGAGGCACCTAAGTAAAGTTTCCTCTTGGAAGGGGTACAAGGCCTCAACTCTGCTGACATTAAAGTTCTCATGTATGTAATCCAGGATACCACGTTTGCCTAAAATATGTCTTTGCCCCCTAATAAGTCACCCAGACAATGCCAACCTCTCAATTCCTCCCACTTCACCTTCCATTCTGCTCATGGAAAAACTGCATGTAAAGCTGCAATCAAGTTTTCATTAACCTCCATTACAATTGCTACCGTTCCATTCTTTGCAGAATTGTAAGCACTCTCTCATACTAAAAGACAAGTTAAAACAAGTTACCTGGAAACTGTGGATGTAGGTTAATTGTTGAAATTCCAGGAGAAAGCTGAGGCTGCCCAGGCTCTAGATCAGGCTGCTTTTCTTGATCAAGGGAAGCTAATTCCTAGAAGAGTAATTAAAAATTTACATCCTGAAAACTTTTAATTCAGCTATCATAACAACCGACAAACTCCTAGCTTGAGAAACTGCTAACATTCTCACATGACTGGCTTTTGATAGCAGATCGTTAATTACCACCAATTCAAGCCTGAAAGAACATATAATACTGTGTTTACATGATGGCATACAATTTAACATTGATTTTATCTGAAGCAGCCTTTTCACTGAGCTTCTAATTCTATGTTTGGCTTTGCTCCTCCATAGTTCTCCCATCTTCTGGTCTTTAATTGCTTAAGAATGGTATTTAATTGCAGTTCAGCATCACACAGACATATACAACCACATACATCTCTTTGACCACTGTGACAGGTTCTCTCTTAACTATTGCACTGATCATCTTATTTTCATAAAAGTGTTAGATGCTTGTAAGTCTTTAGGAAAAGGAAATGAAGTACAGTTGCAGTTATTCCTAACGAATCCCACTATCTTCAGGATAGAGAACCTGGAATCTCCAGAATGGGGGACTTAACACAGATACACACCTGCTGTTCTCCACTGAATACACAGCAACCCTAAAAAAACCTAGGAAACCGACTTAGGCATTAATACAAGTCTCTTAAGCAGGTGTCACAAATGCTTCTCAAAGCTTCATACTGTTTCTCTCCAACTCATTTTCTCTAGCTGTCAGTACCTGTGGCTCTCCTTCATACTGTCTACATTTTTCAATATCCTCTTTAAAATGCAGCCTCCAGAATGGGATAGAACAATATAGTACTAGACCCTCCACCAATGCCCTAAAGAGAGGTTAAAGTAACCTCTCTCCTGTACCTCACTATCTGCCTGTTGTTGCATATATATAATAATATGAGCTCTTTTTGCCTCCGGATTTGCACTGTAAGTCCAGAGTGAGCTGTTTGTTCCTCATAATCCTAAATCCTTTTCAGAGTTATGGTATCACAGCTTGTACACATGGTCTGCATTCTAATTCCTATACAAATCACATTATGTTTTACCTGATCAGGGGCTGCAGTTGCCACTAAAACCAGAAAGAAAAAAGAAAATTAATCAGTCTTCACATCACATTTACTTACACATTCTATTTAATACTGCTAGCACATTTGAAAGTGGTTGCTGCCATTGCAGAAAAATTTCAGGCTCTAGCTTCATCCCAAAATGGTACAAACTTGAAGTAATGTTCCTGAAGCAAGCATGAAAACTAACCTGAAACCAGAATAAGATTCTACACACTGACCAATGCTTATAATTATTTACTCAGTATTCAGCTACCTTATAGGTTTCTTAGTTGTTTCCTTAGAAACAATCCAAGAAATTCACAGGTTATTAACTCACTGATTAAACTTTTAAAATTCCTTCCAAGGAATATCAGCATCTGGGATTATTTCAAAGGTAAATTGATATCATAATGCTATATAACTAATCGTTAATAAATTTGCAAGAATTTGTTTAAAAAAAAATACAAGTTTTGAAACGTGTTTTTCTTTAAGCAAGTAAAAGTGGTTTGGGGTTTTTTTTTTCTCCACAAAAGTGACTTTTTTCTGGGAAGTAGAGGTAGAAATTTCATATAAGTTGTTATTTCCCATTGCAGTTC
>VFFE01009084.1:2947662-2975656 GCA_008921705.1 Burhinus oedicnemus | reverse complement strand
ATTTATAATAATAATAATAATAATAATAATAATAATAATAATAATAATAATAATAATATCATCACTCCTCTTGCTTTAGTTTCTTCAGCATTAGCAGGAAGGCTGATTATCAGAACTGGGAGAACTTCTAATAAAATCTCAAAAATTCCAAATGCAAATATATCCAAAACCAGAATATAAAATTCGAACATGTGTAGCTGTCATTACTGACTTAAGAGTAAGCATATTTTTTGAACAACACTTTTTTCCCCAGATTCTCTGTGTTTTAAGATTTACTAGAATGTGGCAATCTAATTACTGAAGTAATATTTTAGCAAATGATACACCACTTTTTTCCACTTCATAACACAGAAAAGCCCAGAGGTTTATGCGAGATCTTCTAATCCAGCACAATCTGTAAGTATATTTGAATGGCTTATTTTTCTCTCCAGATTCAGTTTAGCTCCATTTTCTTTTTGAAAGTAAAACTAGAGCAGTTATTTTAACTGTAAAGTAACCCATGTTGCACAGAATTTTGCAAAGTCAGCTGACAAACTCTTTCTAATAATGGCCTGACATACAGATACATAACTACTACTTGGAAATAACCTATTAAGTACTCAGTATCATGAGAGGGTTCTTCAGCAATGTATTGCTTCTTGTCTACAGTTAGTTCATCCCAAGTTTGCTGGCAATGTGTTTATAATAATGCTGCTTTCTGCATTTCTTTGCTTCTGCATTTGTTTTAGACTCAGGACAATTTTGGCTGCTACAAGTTCTTAGAGGAGCTTGCAGAAAAAGAAGTCTGAGAAAAATATCTTAGAGGAGTGAACTAAAAGTTAAACAGCCCAGCAGAGAGAGGCTGATCCACCATGGTCACACCAAGGGAGTGCACAGCTGCAGGGCTGAGAGCACGTGCTAATCTACAAGAGTGTATAGAAGGAAGATGATGAAAACTCCTTATCTTCTGCCACCCCAAATACTAGTAAATCAAAGCCTGATTTGAGTCCTTTGTTACATGTTAGGGATTATAAATATCTTTATAAAAGTCTTAAAAGAAATATTTACTATTTCTTATCATAAAAATTAGTGAGATTAAAGCAGTCTCTCTCTCTCTCCATGGTGTTCTCAGCATCTAGTATGAGCTATCCATAAAATTTCAGAAGTAAACCATATAACACAATACACTCCATGACATGGAATGCTCTGCTCTCTGTCACAAAGTGACACCACTTTGTCCTGCACTGTACACAGCTACTCCGCAAAGAAATACACTACTGAAGACACATGCATAGAAATATAGAAAGACTAAATTTTCCCACTCTCACCTTCTTGCACAGCCATCTCAGTCTCACTTTTCTGTGAGAAGGTCAGTGCCTCCACTGGCTCTTCCTTTGCTGGGAGAGGTGGAGGAGAAGTACCTTTAGCAACAGGCTGAGTAATCGGGGTCTTGCCAATGACAGGTGGCTGTACTCTAACTGCAGGGTGATGATATAGCTTGTTTCTGTGAGGGCCAGAAACCGTATAACCCATTCCACCAGGGCAGATTTCCTTAAAAGCAGCTAGATTTGGGATGGGAAAATATTCCTTTTAGGAGTCTAAAAGTGCAATATGTTGACATAGTGGAAAATATAATGACTACCACTAATAAATTTAATCTCATACTGTACATACATTCTTACAAAAAGTATTTAAAGACAAGCTAGGCATTGCATGCTAATATAACAGAGCATTCTCCCAAAATCATGGTCTGGCTATTACTCCCAAGAGGTTTCCACTCCAGTTTACCATTTTTCTTCGGTTATGTTTAATCTATCATTATATTATGTAAGATAGTACTATATAATATTTTGTACTAATCTTCTTCAAACAGTATATCCTTTCCAAATATGAATTTAAATATGCAAATTGTCAACATCATCTACATTGCATAAGGAATGAAGATCACTATTTCTATCATTCTTTTTGCCGACACCAAAGAAAAAAAGCTCACCACCCTGTACTAGAGGAGCAGAAGAGTATCAATCAGTAACAACAAACAAGATGGGGATCATAAAAAGCCAAATCACCACTGGAAGAGAGGGGAAATAATTTCATTTATAAAGCTGTTACAGAAAAAGGTAATCAAAGTCGGGCAGCAGCAGCTGCTCTCATCTCTACAGCTGTTCTACATGAGCAGCAGGTTTTGCAGTCCTAGTGGAAGACTGGAATGAAAATTAAATACATGTCAGCCTTCCTCCCCATCAAAGATAATAGCTGTGCTCCTGTCAGGGACAGGGAGACCTTCAGGAGTCTTGAGGGGGCATTGCTTCATTGTCCTCATTGCTCTAGGTAAAGCTCTGCTGGGATGAAACACCAAAGATTTAGTCTCCCACGTGCCCAAAGTGATTTCTTACAGCTTTTTAAGAGATGTGTGAAGGAGGGCATAGGTAAGTTCACAAATTCTGCTTTGAACACATCAGGGTTTTAAAATGAATTAGCATCTAAAATAAAACTACAAAATACTAGCTGCAGGTACTCCACAGATTAATTCATTAAATTCTATATTAAATTGCAGTACGCATTAATTGCATACTGTGTTCTGATGGTGTCTTCCTAACAGAAAAGATGAAAGGTCAAACTGATCAAATTGAGTGGATTCAGAACGATGAAATACTTTTTGATGGGAAATGCTAATATCAAACTTGCCACAAAAACACCCAACTGAGGGTGGGAATTCTGGTCAAAGGAGGAAGACAGAAAATTTGACACCTGTCCCTTCAGATGCACACTCAGGATGTAGGAAATCTTGTTTCAAGTCATATTCTCTCAAATGCAGAATAGAAATGTGAGCTTTATTCTACCACAGCTCTGATACCACAGCTCTCAGCACCTGGGTATACAAAGCTGGCCTCTCTCAGTCTCTCTTTTGGAGCTGGTCTACTATGTACAAACATTTTAAAAGAGTGATATCATGACTTTTTAATTCAATGACTCTTAAATTAACATGGGATGCTGCGGTAAATACATTACCCCATTCTGGAGTATCCCACTTTCACACATTTTTCATAGAAAACTCTGAAAGATTATGAATTTAACCTGTTACAGAAAGGAACACGAAAGTTGTCATGAAATGGGAAAATTATTTCCCACACAGCTCATCAGAATTTTCTATTTACAGATTTTCTTCTGAAGTCTTTTCATTAAGGTAAATCACTAAAATAAATAACCATTTCCACATAATATTCAACAATGTACTTTTTATGACTAGAGAGTAGTCAACTTTGCAAAAAGATATATTCTCTGCTCCAGAATACACACAAGTGGGCATAAAGCCTCATGCAATATTCTCATAGACATAAAGCATCTGCACTTAAATTCGAGTCATCTGATGAGAATATATTTTTTCTCCGTTACAAAGCCATAGAAATACTATTTATCTGAAAGTGAATTGGACTTCTAAAATCCTAATCAGTGATCTAGCAACCCAATGGTCATGCAGGAAACAAGGGCTTTAAAAATCAATTGAAATGCTCAAAAATGTTGGTCACTTCTATTTCTGCAAGCCTAACTTAAAAAGCAAGGAATCTGCTGCTCTCATCATGTCTCTGATGCTAGGTGTAGATTTCCCAAAGCAGCTAGCTAGTTTTGAAAATCTGAATCTTTAAAAAAATACTCCAGAGAAATACACGACCTGTATCATAACAGCGACATCTGCAGCAGCAACTTCAGTTAGAACAGTGGATTACCATTACAAATACCTGTGCTAAAATACTGAACAAGCTATACGTCATGTCTATTACAATAAGTAATGATGCTTTTAAAAAAGATTAATTTGACCATACATTTGGACAAAAAGTAATATCCAATTGATTTGGACTAAAGACTCTAACTTTGGTCATTTAAGTTTTAAGCAAAATCAGGGAATAGAAGATATTCAAAAGCAGCGATCAGTATCTGTAACATATGGTACCTTAATCTATGAGCAGCCTAAATGAGGGTGGTGACCAGCCAAGCTGGTATGTTCCAAGTCCTTATATATTTACAAACCAGCAGGACTCCAAGTGAACACTGATAATACAAGTGAGCTTTATGTATCAAGTAAGGAATTGTTTAAGTGAAAGGTGGCATGAAATGTTTAACTACCAGTTGTTAAGAAGGCAACATCATACTTAGCACATTCCTCAAAATGGATGGTAGAGATACGAAGGAAGGTTAGAAAGCAGAGATAGTCCGATACATATCCCATGTATCCGTCATAATTTACTGATGGACACTTCTTGTTTAAAATCCATTCTTGGATTTTTTTTTTTTTTTTTTTTTTAAAGCATCCATAAGGAACACAGGGCGGGGGCAAGAGCTTGTATTTTTAATGGGCAGTTCTTACCTGTTCCTGGAAGCGGACACTTCTCACAGTGCGGGCCCCAGGCTTTGCCAACACTGCAACAGCAAAGCTGCTTGCTGAGCTGAACAGAAAGAGGATGCATACATTGCTTTCCTGCACTAACAAACCGGTAGCAGGGTCCTTTCTCTTCAGCAACTATAGGATTATCAGCTGCAATGAAAGTGGAAGAGAGGATGGTACTGTTCACATGAAAAGCAGAACAGAGAAACATCACTAGATTTCCAGCACCAGTTAAATGGATTAATATTACCATCTGCACCAGTTTTATTTCAAAGACCTATCTCAAGCCATAATCACAATATAAAAGAAAATTCTTACTTCCCAAACTCCTGAATTCCAATTCATCCTAGACCAAGGATAAAAAGTATTTTGGGAAAAAAAAAAAAAAAAAAAAAAAGAATTTCCAAACCAGCAGTTGCCATGCTGTCACACTAAAGAGTCAGAATCAGCTCTCTCACTTGTACCCAAGTCCAACTCCTGAAGACTAAGGTCAATCACTAGCAACATACAGTTGATACAGTTGTGTCAAACTACACAGCCACTAGAACATTCAGGTATAAGTAGGCTCTATAAATAAGACTGCGAAAGGATCTAGGTATCATGCATGACTTTTTTTTAATAAAAGACAACTATATATTTACATTTCGTTGTGCTTAGTTTTAATGTGGAAGAGCCAAAAGCCATAAGCTATGACTAGTATGAGGTAACAGGAAGCTAAGATCCATTCAGCTTTCTAATTTATGCATCCACATTCACATACAGTTAACAGTTCTGGGTAATATGTTCGCTTAACTCAAAAAAAAAAAAAAACAAAAACTATCTGATTTTCAACATGACATGTAAAAGCAAAAATGAAAACCAACTCCTTTTTTCTGGTGTTAAACTGAAAAGTGATAAGAAATTCTTCAAAATGCTGAAAAACTTTCTCAGTAATTGAGTGTGATTAACCAGTAGCATAAGACAATTATGCTGAAAAAATGAAAAGAATTCACCTACAGCTCTAGACTATACTTTATTTTTTAAATCTAAAGATAGCTTAGAAAAGGAGCTTAGGAAATGAGGTATTTTTCACTTGTAAATAGTCTTCCCAAAAAACTTAAACTGAGAAATTTAGTGCCTTCTTTTCTTCTTGCAGAGGTAGTTGATCTCAAACCAAGTAAAAGCTGAGTAACAGAGGAAAATATTTGCGTTCATGCTGTTCGTAACTTTTTCTTTCTCCTAATTCTTTCTTAAGTTTTAATCCTTCTTAATCAGAAGGAAAATGTGCCAAAGATCATCCTGGGCTGAATGTTTAGTAATGGAAACTACTCAGGTCAAAGTTGCAGAAGTGGAAGAGGGGAGGGTAGGACACAAAGGTGATTGTGGCTGGGGAATTAGCGGGGGGGTGGGGAGGGGCGAAACAAAAAAAACCCAACCAAAAACGTGGGAAGGAGAATTCCAGGCTGGTGAGAAAGACTGAGTGTACGAGGAGGCTGGCTGGGTCCTTGAAGGTTTTGTGATAAGAAAACTAGGAAAAGATGGCAAGGATTGTGGCCAGCCACTGGTGGAGACCAAAGCTTCCAGGACAACGAGGCAAAAAAGAGGCACGAGCACCGAGACTGACTAAAAGTGAATAAACTGAGAAAAGGACACAGGGACAGCAAAAAAGACTGGGACAGCTTAGAAGAGTTGGGCCAGTCAAATAAACCCTCACTTAAAGTGCAACTAAGTATCTATTTTGGTACTTTGATTAGCACCATTACTTACGTATGCATCTTGAGAGAGTAGGATCTGGCACAAATCCCATTTTGCAGGTACATCTGTAGCTGCCCATGGTATTCAAGCACTCACCATTAGGGCATACTCCCTGTAACTGACACTCATTGATATCTGTGGGAAAATTGAAAATAATCAGATACTGCAACATGTATTAATATTCTTCTTTCTTCAGAAGTTATCTTTTTCAAAATACGTGCAGGAGAACTGTTACGAGTTAACACTCCAATCAACACTTTTTCCCATACTGACAACATTTGATTTATAATCTTTTAAAACACTGCTGAGCACATAACACAAAAACAATTACATTCATACATCATTATCAAGTACTCTGAATTAAAAAGCAAATACACTTTGACTGGCTTATCAACCCGTCTCTTCCTGACTAGATGATTGCTTGTGCAGTCAAACACAACTCACAAGAACATTCCCAGAGACAAGTTTATGCGATGTAGTATATTTTATACAGGATGGAACACTGCTTGACACATTTAATACAGTTTTTATTAGTCTTTGTATTTGGTAGTGCCTGAAGGTTCATTGTGCTGGAAGAAACACAATGCAAAAATACCACCTCTAGCCTAAAGCTTACCATCTTAGTAGCAAGAATATGCTTCAGGAAGCACAGAACACGTGATGTGGGGTGAAAAGGTTTGCATCTGTGGGAACACAACTTTGTCATCATTAGCAACTGTTTTGACAAAGTTTCCTGTTAAGAGGCTACCTGCATCAGTGTTCCTTTCAGAGTTTCACTGAATTATTCTCCCATGACCCAAGCACCGGGCCTCAGGCCTTTATCACACTTGGGGTTGTATCTGTAATTCACTTACTCTTAGAAGAAGACCTGTCCAACAATCATCTGGGTACCATCTGTAACTAACTCAGCCAAACTACGATTTTATTTCAGGAGACAGTAACAATGTAGCTTGCATGGATAATCAAAACCTTAAAATAATAAAAAATAATACAAAAAAAACGCCTAACCTATAGTTGTCTGTCATAAATTGTCACATCTCCTCTTTCAGAAAAACAGAGACAGCACATTAAAACAGACCTACTTTAAAATGCTTACATGCATTATTTCTACATAAGACTTTTGTTGTGGTTTAGGCTGGGCTGGCCAATAAACAAAAAACAGATGCTCTCTTTAAGTGAAATGTAAAATTACTGAAAAGGAAGTTGGTTCTGTTTTACCTCAAACCAGGACAACTTTCCCTCCCTATCCTTAAGCTAGGAAAAAATGCCTACCTTGCTGGGTAAATAAGCTTCAAGTGGAAGTCAGATATTCCAGCTAGCTCCTTGGAAATCAGGTATTAGTGAGTATTTTATCTAAAATATAGAATATTTATTACCTTTTCTCTTAGTTTTTATAAAACCTTCACCATTTTATTTGACCTCATTGTACGTTGCTGCCTGATTCAACACAATGAGTGTAAGAAGTTGAAAACATAAAATAACACAGATGCGTTGGAGTTTGCTTTTGGAAACCTACAGAAAGAATCTTTCACATTTCTACCTTCTTCATTTTTCTCCACAAGTTTGGCTACCTGTCCCACTAGACAGGAGTACACAAATTAAGCTCACAGTACAGCAGACTCTAGCAGTTGCCATGTCAGCTGCAATTTTTTCCAAATATTCAGTGTTGAGCTTGTCCTGTAGCTCTTCAAATGCTATACCTAATCTCGTATCTTGACACCACCTGGATCAACTTCACCTCTATGCACTTAGCCACACATGACAAAAAGTGATAATTTATATCCTAGAACTTTGGATGAAATGTGATGGAAACCACATGAATTACAAAGGATCAGCTCTGCCTCAAAGGAATTTTCAAGTGAAATTCCCAGACTGCATGACTTTCTGACCTCAGAGGGAGTGGACTATTTAAAAAGGAGAATGGCATAAGAAAAGAGCACAAAAACCTGCTGAAATATTCTCCTACAGCAGTCTACCTTTTGACCCATCCAATCTTTGAGCAGGAAGATGTCCCATACAAGCACAGGATTATCTTATTTAAGGATTGCACTAACACAGAATATTTAGTAAGCTAGACTTGTTTTGCTGTACTCTGAAAACTTTTTAGACAGTTTCCTTGGTTGCTTGGTCTGACCAGGTTTTTTCTTTTGCCCTGCAATCTCGAAGTATGATTGGAGGCATCTACAGATTGCCAACTGATCCCAAAAGGAAGATCATAATTGTTTCAATATCATTATCTTTTGTGACTATCGTGAGGAATGAACTTAAATCTTAACAGCTAGCAAACTGAAGACATTATTGAAACATCCCTAAATAGAAACATATTGATGATGTTGTAAAGTTGTTGGGAGCAAAGAACATATTGCTAAACTTCCACTTTCAAACATCAGGTGTGACAAGAAATGTAACAAAAGAGAAGACTATGAAATACCTAGAAGCTAATACAAAGCAAGTACTGGAACCCTCAAGAACCCACTAAAGAATTTTCTACCCGTTGTCAATTTATGCTGTCAGATCAGTCCTCAAATGCTAAACCATACAACAATTCCACTTGCTTTGATGAAGCACTGACTCTGCCATCAGAAACAAGTTAGAGGAAGAGACTTTACACCAAATACAGGAAAAATCTTGATATCCGGGTTCAGTTTAAAATGAAAATCCTAAACACAATTACACAAATTAGACATATATTGGTTTTGGAGGAACAGGGAAAACATAGGAGAAATTGAGATGGAAGAAAGATAATATAAAAAATTAAAAATTAAGATACATATTTTTAACAAGGATTGTGCTCTTTTATTCTGATCTGACTTTTGCTTTTTATCACTTAATATTAGTTACTTGTTGGTGTTGACATTGGTACATACAGTGAAAATAATTGCTTGCTTTCTACATTATAACAGCCAGACATTTTTAAACAACCTTCTCCCTTTACAAATTCTAAGTATACATTTTTACTTATAGGAAATTAACCCATACTACTGGTCAAAAAAAAGAAAGTATCTCCTAGGGGACATACATAACATACCACACACTTTTTCAGGAATATACATACATATAGAATTAACAGAAATGCTTTGCTTGGTGAAGACATTATTTACATTTTAAATCAGTAAAAAAGACATCTTACTTTAAATAATATCAATTTGACTTTGATTTTACAGTTCTTACTTTCAAGGAGGCCAAGTCTCTTGTTTGTTAACCACTGAAATACATCACTCTTTGCTTATATGTCACCATTATGAAAAAAATGGAACCTTTCCTTCCTATTTAGGAGGATAACTCTACCATCCTACACGTATTTAAGCAAGGTAAGTAATTACATAGCATAACATAAATGCATTCATACTTTCAGTGTTTACAATGATTAACGATGGATTTTTCATTTATTAGATGATGATTTTACTCATTGTTTGCATCAAACTTCATTTTAAGGAATGTTAAAAATCTATATATGGATAAGTTTTATTATTTGAATACTGAAAGTATATAGGCGTGTAAAATACAAAAAGTAAAATCCTGCAAAGACACAGATAGCTAAGAGAAAAAAATTTTATGAAACCTGCTTTCTAACTTGAATTTGAATAATTTTATTCTCAATTTATCTGTTCTACTCAAATGAATGCTATCTTTTAATTTTGTAGAACTGTATCTGTATGTTGTAGAAAAAAAAAATTATGTCTGTTGTTATAATTCTCAAGCAGTTTTTCAACTTTGAATAACTTAGCTACTGTACCGAAATGCATATATATATATATTTACAGTGAAATGAAGAAAAAAAATTCTGTTCTGCAGAAGGGCGTACAAAATCTGTCTTTGCATTTAAACAAATTCTAATTACAGGTTACAGACTTCAACTAGCTGAGTGACCTTGAATATCTAGTAGTAAAACCATGCAATTTCGATTTTCTAATGGTATTTCTTTTAACATAGTGTCCTGGTTTGAGGTAAAACAGGACCAATTTTGTTCAGTAACTTTACTTTTTAGCTAGGCCTCTTTAACTGCTGAAATTAACAGCACGTTGTGCAGAAACCCTTCACTCTCAGAGTGACAAGACCCATGTTTATAGTTGATGCCAAGGAACGGGATGCAGAGAGGCTCTTGCTTATCCTTATTGCTATAACAGCCAAGGGCAGCCAGTTTTGTTACTTGCCCCGTTGGAGGGTCAGAAGCAGAAAAGCGTAGAGGGGTCACACCTGCGGGGAGGAGCGGACAGGACAGGTGACCCCAAACTGACCAACAGGGTATTCCATCCCATCTGCCTCATGCTCGGTATAAAAGCTGAGGGATCAAAGGGTCAGCTCTCTTTTCTTCAATGGTTGGCATTCAAGGAGGACTCTGTCTGTTCATCTGCCTTTGATCCCGACCCTGAATCCAGATCCAGAATCCAGTTTCTGTCCGTCTCTGAGTCCAGTCTGGGACTTCCCTAGCACCTGCTGGTGACGTGACTGTCATCCTGGGAGCTTGATATGGTTTTGTATATATTTCATTATTTTCTTTTTATTCTGTTATTATTAATATTTCATTAAAGTCGTTTAGCTCCTTCTAAACTCTTAAGTCTCTTTTTCTCTCTCTCCTACCTCCCTTCGAAGTGAAGCAGGAGAGAGCATCTGGTGTTCCACCTGATTGGGCCAATCTGGCCCAAACCACGACACATAGCTTATATTTAAGTCTTTATACAGATAAATTCTAATTGTGAATTTTAAAGTAAATGGAATTCAAATATCATCTAAATAGAAATTACGCATGTTTCTACAGATCTGAACTTTATTTCATGTCGTTGCTGAGAAAAACTGGCATACAAATGTATCATATGCATTTGGTGATACTGGAAGAACCTTGTTCTAGAGTTTTACCTACTAATAGTTAAAGTTTCATGGCATTATTTACTGAAGTGGCTAGTTTGCAGGTAGATAGGATCTTCCTGTAATTCATCAGTACACAGTCATCTTTCTTTCCAAATGATTCAACTATTCTGCAGGAAACATTCACAGATGCTGTCATTACTTCCCCTGTATTAAATCTGTTCCCAGATGAACTGTTCTTGTACATCCAGTATTTAAAAATATAACACCCCATTCACATGTACTCTGCTATTGCCATTCAATGTGGGCACTGCTACATTTAAGTACTGGCTTATATGCATGTAAATATCAATGAATGTTCCTTCTAGAGTTCCTGATATGGATATTTTTCTTGCTAAATTTGTTCAATTTTTAAAGTTAACTTTATTGTGCATGTACTAATGCCTCAGCATAACTTAATTATAGTGTATTTTAATGCCTCTTTTCCAAGTCATGTCTTCTCAATGAGCTCATAGAATTACTGAGCTGATGCTCTATGCTAAATTACACAAGCCTATCTAGGGATTCAACAGAAACAAGCCACAAGCTGATAAAAAAAAAACCCTTCAAATTTTCAAAAGAAATACATACATGTAAGTATAGTGTTTATTTAACAACTTTGGGTAAAATAAAACAAACAACCCAAAACATTCCAGATTTACTATCTACTTCACTGTATTTCAGACTGTGGTAAAAGGCCACCTACCTAAAATGTTTCCTACCATCTGCCAGCCTGCCCAGCTGTGCAAATTGCACTGGAATCAACTTGTTCAGGCAGCTGGAAAAGAAATCTGATTCAAGATTAACAGACTTTTTTTTTTTTTTCCTTTTAGCCCTCTTTCTTGTATAAGGACATAAAAAATACTTCAGTTTTAAATTAGTATAACAATGAGAATTCATTTGCTCCATTGTAAAAAATAAAGAAAAAACTACTTTAAAGTTGTCTGAATAATCTTGTGTTGTGCAGAAGTACAAACTGATGACATGCTTGTAGAGGAAATATTTTAAGGGGCTATGTAGCAGTACTATAAAATCATACATAGGTAAATAAAGCTTTCTAAAGACCAACTAAATATTCATTTTCAGTTTCCAAGGAAAACAAAGTAATGAAGTTCCACTGGTAAAAAGCCTCTGCATTTGTGACACAGAAAAAAAAAGGTTAAGCAAGGAGTTTTTCTACACAGCACTTTGCATGACTCCACCGCAAAATCTCACAGTAGGTGCTGTTATTTATGATTTATAAAGAACTGGCAAATAAAGTATTGATTTTGTAACAGTTGGTGCTTGCTAATGTGGATGACTTGATGCTTCCCAATGGTAATAAACCAGTATAACCCCAGTGGCATGAAAGAAGCATTGCCATTCTGCACTGACTGACAGCCCGACCCTTTGCTGTTAGTCTTTAGTATTATACACACCAAATAAAAGGAACTGGTCCTTGACACACTGTGCTCCTAGATATGGTAGCCCATCTCCATGAAAGTTTGACAAGAAATTAAAACGTTACTCTTACTTTGGATCTGTTGAGATGGCAGTGGAAGCCACGTGCCATCCCAGAGGCCCTGTTGGTGACTCTGCTCTCACAAGTTCATCAAAATGCACAGAAGCTTTGCTATAACCTGGGTCTTGACAGTGATGCTGCAGTACGGTACAGATGAGGCTACCATGTCTCGGCTCCTCCTATATTGTCTTCTAAGCACACAGCTTGATATATGGTGAGGTCAGCCACCACAACGCTCTCAGCTTTGAACAACCCAGATGCTGTAACCAAACTGCTGCTAATTTATCCTACAATCTTCCCCACTAAGGAGAACTTAAAACGGGCTTTCTTAACAACAGCAGTTAGCGTTTGATACCTTCTCACAGATTTTTATAGGTCTACTGGGTGTCAGGTCAACCTGCTCTCAGAAAATGCAATGTGCTAATGACTCACTGCCACTGAATTTCCTGGGGGAAAAAAAAACAAGCTAAAGCAACCGCTTCCTAACTGAATGCTTGTCCGCTCATGTGAAGAGTATGACTACGAACGAAGTAATCTTAGTGACTTAAAAAAAAAATCCAAACAAACCTCCAAAACCAAACAGAAGCGAAGGAGGAAGAGGGGAACAACGTAAGATTATATTCGTTTAAACAAGAAAGCACATGCTGACATTGAACTTGTTATAAACTATTATAATTATATATAGTTTTACTAAGTCCAAAACCAACTTAATCTTCAAAGAACTTTACATACATTAATTAGTAGATAAAAGACATAAATGAATGGATAACTCAGATATCAAAGTAAAAATTTACATTACTCATGGCTTTTTCTCCTTGCTTTCTAAAAACATTCACAAATAAATTTTATTTGGATTTTGGTCCAGGGTAAGGCAATCTTCAAGGTTTTGCTTTAGAAATACCCCCAAACACACACTTTACAGAATCTCGTTCCACAAATAGTTAACAGAATTAGATGAAGAACTGACCCCAGTTTTTACTCATGACCACACACACACATTTCCAATTACATGAGATGAATATCCCAATACTAAATTAAATTTCATTAACTATAAGTGCAGGCAGCAGTTAATACAACAAACTATTTTCTTTTAGTAACTGTGATTTAGGGGAAGACTGAATAGTGCAGAAGAAATAAAAGAGACAGGAAACTTCTGAAAAAAACCTTAACCCTTATGTACTACTTTCCTCTAAACATTACTTCCGTGCTTAAAGATCCAAAACCCCAGTGGCTTTTCAACATCTCAATCTATATTATGAGGGTCAGGTTCTTTTACTCAAATATTGATTTACTTGTTCAGCTCTCTTACATGCATTGCACACTGGGGAACTGTGATGACTGAAAAATAAATACATGAATCAAAACTTTAAAAGGAGAAAAGCTAGATATGGGATCAAATTCTGTTCTAAGGTACTTAAATTTGAAAAGAGAGGTGGGGGAGAGCATCTGTCATCCGCATTGGTGGCCAATCTGGCCCAAACCATGACACAGAGCATTTACACCCCTAATGGAAGGTTTCCTTCTACTTATCGTATAGGTATTTGTGTACGGATGTGTGCGATGTAGTAGAATGTCTTCCTCTTTCCACTGTATGACGATGCACGAATTAACTCTGTGCTGGAGGGGAGGACATATTGCAGAAGGTTTTATCTTCCAACATCCTGCTTGCATTCTCCAATTCTATAATGGGTTTTAAAGTAGATTAAAACAGTCTTTGTGGCTGCATTAGTTGCTGTTCAACACTACACTGGTTCTCTACTGGAAATCTATATGCAAAGTTCTCCTACCTTTCCCTGAGCAATGGCATGCCTAAGTCAATCACATTCAGGAAGTGAATCATTTCAGCTTTATTCCAGGATTAATGACACCATAACATAGCCTAAGTATCCTTTCTCCAAGGATAATAAACCATGCCAAATGTAAACACTCAATCCTAGGAAAAGTTCCTGTGCCTACTTAGAATGAGATATGCACCCATCACTTACTGCTGAAAGAATATGCTTTGCTTGGTTACTGTAAAACATGCCGAGTGATTTACTGGGTGCATCATAAAGCTACCGTAACCTCCTTTAATTTGCCCATTTACTGAAATACTTTACTTAGTTTCCTCAGCAAGCAAATACAAAAACACTTCAGAGCCTGCTGGTCTTCTACACATTAACAGATCAACGCAACCTGAAGAACTTGATGCCTGCTATAGTCAAGTGAAGTGGTGCAGAAAGACTAGTTGATCAGCAGCGAGCTGTTCTGCTACAGACCAACCTACAAAAGCCCTGCAATATCAGCCCTTTAGTGTTTCCCTTTGGCAGCCTCCAGCTGGAAGAGTATTTAGGAAGAGAAGTTCACTGTATTTTGGCTACGTTAACCATTGTAACAGATCTTCAGACCACCCAGGCCCAGCTGGCCTAACGCAGAATCGCAGGAAACACTAAGGTGGTGCAAAGCTGTCTTCTCTCCCTTCAGCCTTGTACCTCATTTGGAGATACAGAGCAAGTCCACTCTCTACCCTTTTCAGATAGCGAGTGTGGCCCATATTTGGTCACAGACATACTGGAATTCGAAACATTCCTATAAAATGAAATACATTCTTTCATCTCCATGCTTAACTCATTGAATTTACGCCCATCAAAATCATCAAAGCTTGGAGCATTTAACCACATTTAAACATTTAACTTAAGAACAAAAAAAATGAACGTACATGTTTATTAATGTGTTCTGGTCAATGCCACAATCTTCTGACAGTACATTATTTACATCTATCTTTAATTTTTAAGGAAGTATTTTTGCTCAAGAGAAACAGTCTATGAATTCAAAAAAGTCATGGGTCACCACAAGAATTCTCAACAGTGCAAATGTAAACAGAAATAGTCTTTAATATGCTTTTTGAAAGAAATCATTGCTACCATTCATGTAAAGAATGCAGTCAAATTTCTTTTCAGGAGCACTGATAGCTTTGAAATGATAGTGTCAAGTGTCAAAACTGGATCAGGGTTTGTTTTTTTTTTTTACTATATTATGTTGAAGTAACTAAAAGACATTTAAAATTTTCATAAACAAGGCTGAAGAACACTAAGAAGTGATTTAGTATTAATTAAAATAATAATCCCCCTTTTGAAACAATAGATCTCATGTGTATACAATGCCTTTTCTATTTTACACATATGGTAGGTGATTTTTGGTAACATGAATAAATCTGTCAGATTCTCAAAGTCACAGTACATACAAAACCAGGAGAAAACAACTTATCATTTCATAATTTTTAAGACCACACATGACAGATGACAAGGCATCTAAATACGCAACAGCCTCCAGCTAGGAAGTCATGATATCCAGAAGGTTCTTATGAAAACTGGACCAAGAAAGGGAACTTGTAGAAGCAGAAAGCCTAGTCAGACCACCACAGCCCTGGTAGCTGCACTGAAATATTCAGAATAAATTTGTGACTAGAAAGTACTGCAGCCCTTCTCATTCCCTCTGTTCAAAAGTGCCTGGTGCCAGAGGACACAAGCAATCTCAACATCAGCAGCCCACAGCTGATTCCAGGCCTGAACAGCATGGAAAGGTAAATTTCTGAAGCGGGACTTCTGCACTTAGCTCAGAAATCAGATTTCTATGCTTTTCAAAAACTGACTTTGTTTAAATGACTAAGTAATAAAACTGAATAGAAAATGATTAGTGAGAACAACAAGGGGTAAAAGAAACAAACAACAAGGTTTGGTTGCTAATGAAACCATTGCAATATAATTTTTTTTTAAAAATTACAGAAAAAGCAGTTGCTTATTCTAAGAAATGACCCACTGATTTCTGCGAGCTAACAGAGTAGCAGCAGGACAAATCAATCCAACTCGTTTTGTGCTTCTGTGTGGAATTTACTGGAATGCAAGCTTGCAGAGCCACACTTTTCAAACACATAATCAATGTCCAAACAGCAACCCAACCCAGTTTCTGGAGATATATTTATTTTGCAGTATGATCATCATAAAGGAACTTCCTTGAAAGAAGGTTGTTAACTTAGTAGCTAAGTAACATGAAATAGCATTTCTTATGAAGCTAAGCTCTTTTACTGCTTAAAAGTATTGAAATATATATACAACGTATAGAGAAAACAAATTTATTACTGTATTTTAGGGACAAATGTAGGAGGGCAAAATATACCTTCAAAATTTATTTTAAATCATGATGAAGCCAAGGGAAAAAAAAGCTTGAAGTCCCCAGAGCACATGATTACAGAATTTGATCCATTAACGTACAAGCACTAGTTTCTGCAAGCTCATATACATTTAATTTTAAGCATATGGAGACTTTTCAAGAACTTCAACGCACAACTTTTTACTTCATTGAAAAACAACAAGTGTTCAGATATTTTTCCAGCTCTTCAAGATAAGATTTTTAGAGTGCTCTATTGGCAATATAGGAGCTTCCTGAAAAAGGAATCCAACCTTTTCACCAGCTGCTTTTCTCATTCTATTTCAGTTTTCCAAGAAAACCATTAGCAGAAGGAAACAGTAAGTATAATTCAAAGCAGGGAACCAGAAATTAGCGTTGCATGTGGATTCTGACAAAGAAGTTGCAACTCTGATAAGCCCTATTTTGGCTTTAATGACAGCCTTAGGGTGTCCATGTGTGTACATGTAATAAATCATCCCATTGAAAAGATAATTACTGAGGGGGAAAAAAGCTTTCTGGATACCAATTACACTAAACTGTTCAAATTAGCATACCACAGATGGTTCTTTGTTGTCCTATATACACGTTAGAGAGAAGAATGTTTCATTACATTAGTTCACTCACTTGAAAGGAAAAAAAAAAATCAGGATCCGGTTATTAATCACACTAATACTACATAGGCTTTGTAAACTAAGGAGGTTTTTGACTGCAATAACAACATAGAACAAAAGGTTAATTAGGCTTTTAGGCCTGAGTTTTCAAAGGCAGTGAAAGTTGGACAATATCTACATGAAAACAACAATCTCTTTTAGCTGCAAGGCAGGGATTCAGAAATATATCCCCATTACTATTTGGTCTGGCAATGCTGGCCCTTTCTGAACACAGACACAGCATGCACACTCTTTCAGCAAAGAATAACCTAATTAAAATGTATACTTGCATACAGACATGCTGTGCCACTCCTTTCCAATTTAATTGTAAGGATTATTACAAGAATACGAATATTCCCCCACCAAAAGATTAAACAGTTTTCTCTTCACAGCTTTTGCTGTTGCTTTGCTCTGTGTTTGTGATATGGACAGCTATTTCTTCATTAGCCCTGCTCTCTTCTCTTCTAAAAAAGCACATCTGCTTCAGATAAACCACAAACTTTTGCCTGACCCATTGAGAAACACATGCTAATGACCATTTCAGGACTGAAATGCATCCTGCGAGCAGCTTTCACATATGAAGCTAGCTTTCCTGATGACCAAACAGTTCAAAATCCTGACCCTCTGGAAGAATATGGTAGCCTTGTTACTTACTTCAGCAGGACCAAATTTCATCCTGGCTTTGTTTCATGGGTATTCCTTCTCCCAGTTCCTTCCTTATTTGTACCTCCTTTTTGGAGTGTGTTGGCAAGTAAATTACAGAGAAGCCACGCAAGCCTCGATAAGGCAATAATGGGAACCTGCAGCAGTCACCACCTCTGTCCCCTCCAGAAAGTGAAGAGATTGTCCCCATCCTCAATTCATCAACAGTCTGCTTCCTAGTGGGATAATCCAACTCCTATTGTCTGACTAAACTCTAGGTTGTAAGTTTCTATGTATCAACTACAAGTTATATTTAGCATCTACAGCTTGCTCGCTTCTGGGATAATGACAGCAGTAATAACACAAACTATTTAAAGCCTCGTATTTCTTGCAGTATTAGTTACGTAGTACAAAAATGTGTCGGGGAAAAACTATCAAAACCCAGTACAACAAACAATGACTAGCCTACCAGGTATGGATCTATTTCTGCAAACTGCCACGGCAGGACTTAACTCCCTCTTATGCTCCTGCCCAGAGACATATGTTCTCCCTGTCTATCAGCTTGTCACTGCTCAGTGAAACAACTTCCTGGCCTTCTTCTGGCAACCTTTGCAAGCACCAGACCATTTTTTAGCCGTCTGTAGCCCCTGATTAAGGATCTTAGTTTCCATGAAATAAGGTTTGCCAACACCTAGATACAACCTTTGAAACAAACTGAATGCCCTACTCACCTATAAATGCCTGCTGCATTGCTGCTGTCTAGGAAACCACTGTGTATACAGTAGGGTTTGCATACAACTCCTGGAGATATCAAAAGCTCCTGTCTCTCCTAGACCATGTTCAGAGGGATGCATGATGGCACTAATGCATCATGGCATCTTCCAGACACCTTCTGTGCTGAAAGTTAGAAATCCTCTCTTTTGCAGTCTCTGAAAAACCTCGTAATGAGACAATCTCTTTCAAAATGGCTGGAAACATCTTGCTGAAATATATGCACCACCTACGTGTTTAATTTGAGGCTTGAAAAGGTGGCCCATCTATGCCTTACACTCACCTCCTTCACCTTTTCGCTTTGCAGTCCTCATCAGTAAGTTGCCATCAACATCCCCTCATCCCTTTTATTTGTTAAGGGGAGTCTACAGTCTTTCACTGAAGATCAGGGAACAAGCTCTTGAGATGCAATTTGCAGCTCTCCTCCATTTAGTTTTTTTACTATTTTGACATAACCCAATTTTCTCTCACAGTCCTCCAAACATCCCTACCCTGCAAGCTGGTAAACCACTAGATAGAGAACTGAGCAGAAGATAGGCTCAAGTGCCTATACTTTCATCAGGTAGCAGCTCACATCTCCCTCAGCAGTGGAAGCAGCAGGATGTTTGTGTTTAGTGCTCTACAAACTATATTTTTCTGGTTGGTAAAATAATTTCTTTATGTGGCTGGCTACTGCACATTCCTTCATCCACATGTGAACGGAAAGTTTTCAGTGAAATGCAATTAATCTCCAAAGTGCTTACATATATCCTTTAACACCAATTATTCTTTAATTTTCTCCTTCTCTCCACCACCACTACTATTTGCTAGGACCTATTTTACCCTTGCAGTATCAACAATGACTGACAAACCTGACTACAGGTCAGCGTCAGCCTCACTTGAACTCATTCTTCCCTACCTTCCTAAATCTCTCTCCAGAGCACCACTGCAGGATTGCTCACATCTTCTCAGAGCTCCTTTCTCTTGTTTACTTGAGCTGTGCCAAACAAGTCGGACAAGCAATTAAGCTTTTTCCTACACCCTCATCTGGCACCTCATCTGGCATACTCCAAGATACACAGAAAGAACAAGCATATGTCTATGCTCATCTGTTCAGCTTTGTCAGATAGAGATGCCGTAGACCAGGAGAATCTAAATGCCCCAAGCCTTTCTGTGTAGCTGCATGATTATCCAGATACCACAACCCTGTATATGTTTTGATAATTTCTATGCTTACAGCCAGAAGATAAGGCATAATCTTAGAGTAACACAACCTATGCAGTGTCTTAACTCCACACATCCTCACCTGCACTATGCACATTCTTGAAGAACGTGCGTCACTGCTTTACATGACAGCGAGGTACACATGGTTTTTCATTTCCACTTGCTAGTGACATTATCTGGCTGTTCTCAGTACTACTGTGTCTAACCTCTTAAGTCCAAAAGAATTGTTCTCCGATTACTCTGTACTTTCATGATTATGTAAGTTATTCCCTATTGCTAGTTTCATCTGACTTAACTGAGTAAGTCTGCAGGTTCACTGTTTAGCAAAGAAGTGACAGAACAACGTATTTCTACTGAAAAACAAAGTAAATGAATCCTTATGAAGTCATCTTCATACATCAAAGAAAATGAGAGTATATGTAAGAGTTCTATAAGTTTTTTGCCGGAGCAAAAAAACACTCTATGGAGTTGCCAATATTTGGAAAGAGTTAAGAGTAGCCTCAACATTTTTTCCCCAATACAGATCAATGAACTGGATTCATTCATCTAAGTCACAAATAGCAAAGAATCTGTCACAGAAAACTGGTACTCAAAATAAAGACCATCAATTGTAGGCACTATCATACCTTGACAAAATGTAGCATTGATTCTCTTGTAGCCTTGTGGGCATTCCATCATAGGACTGTATCCATGGTAAGCTGAAGAAAAAAATACGTCAGTTAAATACTGCTGATTTATATGCTTATTCAGAGAGCCTGACAGCCACATTATTACATAACTATACAAAAAATCATTATATGTTTTTATGATGTGTGGTTAAGTATAAAAGGTCAAGAAATTAAAATTAAAGGTTGTACAGGTAACCTTAATTCCATCTCTTTCCACATACATATCACTTAAGTCTTCAGTTATCCAGTCAATTTATATTTTTTCCAAAAAAGAAATCTTTGAAATCAGGACATTATCTTTCATCCTAGTTGTTCTCAAATATTCAAATAATTACTTTCCCAAAGCAGCTACAAACATCATGTTGGGAAAAGATAAAGTTTAAGATTCACGACGGAAACTCAATGGCTTTAAAACTGAAAGCAGATTTAGAAAGCAGAAGTATCTTCAATGTTACACAAAATTGTTGGGTACCATTCTCCTGCCACACTGAATTAAAAAATATTTTAAATATAGAGGAAACCCATGCAAATAAACTTTTAAAACAAGGCAAAAAGAAGAAAAAGGCACATTTGTGATTTAGCTAACAAAGTTTTGAATTTTGGAAGACTGTGTCACTTATTGGCTGATCAGTGTAAACTGTCAAGGGCATAGCAACACTGCAAAATATAGACTGAATTCAATTTTGCCAACATACAAAATGTTCAGTTAACTAGTTTTTTATTTCTATTTCTTGTTTCTTTCCTCCACTTAAGGTTGCCTTTGAGACTACAGAAAACTGTTTATTGATTCTTAAACTGTTATAACATCATAAATGAGAGCAGTAACTTCTTTGTATGGTTATACACTAAAAGCTAACCTCTTGGCAAAGCCTAGTACTTCATTAAACATATAGGACTAAACTTTCAGCACTATGATCGCACAAGTGCCTTTAATAAGAGTCAAGAGAGTTTTTCATCATTTAAATGCTACAACAGAGATACCTTATATTTGGTCAGATATTTTGTTTTCCTTTAAAAGTGTTCTAAATGCTCAGCAGGGCAAAAACCCCCTAAACAACCAAACATATTACTTTCCAGCTTACTGCATATAAACTGTCAAATAAGACAGAAGAACTGAGTGAGATAATGTTTTCAATTGGCTTCACTTCACGTATAGTGCCTGAATTGTGTATTTATCCCTGCAGCTTATTTTAAAACTGATAACTGGCTGACTATAAGGATTAAAAAAAAAAAAAATTATTTTCATTAGCTCTAAAGCTTTTCCTATTCTTAGGAAAAATTTAAGTGATGATCTTGAGTAGCAGTTTTTGGAGTAAAACTTTTGTTTCAAATTGCTGTGAATTATTTAAAATAACTGCTTAATTAGAACATTAAGATTCTCCTTAAAGTTTCCTTAAAGTGATAAAATGGTTAAACACAAAAATAGTACAAGTCAAAATACAGCAATAATGTTCTTACAGTTTTGAATACATATTTTTCCATCTTTACATTGACTAGAACCATTTTAACACAAATTAAAATTTGAAAATTTCGTCTCTCACCATCAGGTGGCAACTACATATTTATTTTCAAGGCAGCTCCAGTCTTTTCACAATGTTAATATTAAAAACAGTTGAAACTTAAGGTGATATTTTCAACAGCGCAATGCATTAGCCTATTCCTGGTCCCCAAAAACTTCAATGAACCTCCTAATGCTCATGTTGGCAGAGTCAGATTTGTAATTGCAAACTGCATTTGCCATTACAGACCTGATTCAATTCACGTTAAAACCAAGAGAGTCTCTCTAACTTTTTGTGGGCAAGAATAGTACCCTGCACTACAGTCTGGTGGAGGAAAACAGAGGAAGAGCACCAGCCCATAAGCTATGCCAGACCTTTTCCAGTGCTGCAACGCATTTTCCCTTCCAGGGTGACTCAGCTACTCTAGAAAGTGTAGTGGTGGAGTGAGGTCAGATTTTAACCTCTCCCTCTCTCCTCATCCTCCTACTCCCACACTGAATTAGGAAATAGCGGCTTACTAGCAGCTGTTTTCTTCCTTCTTACAAAGAACAGCAACGTAAGCAGGTCTCAGTAGAGTAAGGAGCTTATTCAGTGATGGCTAGTGACCCATGTGGGAGCTGGAGTCCTACATTACTTACCCCCTACTCACTTAGACAACCTGTTTGTAGTTATTAACTATTAGCAAGAATCCTGAACAATCATAATGTTCCCCACGTGACACAGAAATGCACTTTGTCTTAAAAGTCATCTTCTGTAGAAGCCCTCAAAAATGGAGATCTGTTCCAAAATTTCTTCTTTTGTTTTCAGTAATACTGAATAATACATAAACTTACGGACATGGGAGCTGTCTCAGGCCAAGGCACCCAACTTTGCAACAAGACAGAAGCCCTGACTGAGCAGTGGCTGTTACCCAAAATACGCAAGTACATCTTTACAAAGTGACAAAGCCCTATTTAAGACCATGGGAACAAGACAAACACAAAGTTAGGTACATCCTTTAGTACACTGAAGAAAGAAGAAAATTGCCTGCTAATGAGACTGAAGTACATGCTTAAATATTTTGATGAAGTGAGTTTCGCAGATCACATTAAATGCAACCTGATTATATATTATTATAAAAGCAGGTCAATCTTAAATGAAGTTTATGAAGCATAAACCCATAAAAGCAAAAGGAATTCTGTTTGCTTCCAAAAAGTCTCCAATAAAAAGGGTAATACCAATTTCGTGAAGTATCAGAACAGGTCAAAATTACATGGGACTAATGTGGGACTAACTTTGCCTGCTGAGACACTACCATGAACATCACTTAACTGGTAACTTACTAATATTTTATTGAGTCCCAAGTTTTTCCACCGAATATCATATACATAAATATATATAAAAATATATAAATATATATGCATACTCTTTTTACCACTGAAACATTCTATTATTGTAAAAACAATTAAAACACAAATCCTTAAGCAATCGCTCCACACTTTCATTAAATCTTATAATAAATCTATGTTTATCTTTGGGAATTGTTTGCTCTACAGAAGCATAACACTTTGATACTGACATGAGGCTTAATTTGACACCTATGCCCAAAGGACACAGGCCAGATCCAACACAGTTTAAGTTGTGTGTCTAAGTTCAAGCTGAACATCTATAAAACTCTAAAATGCTTAAGATCAGTTCAACTCCTGTAACACTCCAAATTTATCACCTTAAGTTCTTAGAAATCTGAAAATTCACCCTTTGCACCCATGCAGTATTGCCCTAAATCATGGCATTATTGAATAGCGTGATGCTTAACTCATTCCTAAATCAAATCTAGACTAAGAAAATACATATACCTCTACCAAAGCTTCCTGACAAATTCAATAAATATTCTTGAAGCATACACCTACCAAATCATATTCTTTATATAATATACTGGATGACACTGTATTTTAATCTGGAGAAAACAGACAGTGCACCCATCTCCTCCTCCTTTCTTAAAATACTAACGTACAGCGAAAGCCCCCACCTAGAAAGATGAGAAATGTATTTCATTATGTCTAGGAGACACAAACCCTTACTTTCCAGGAATGCTTTAATCACAAGGACATTATTCCAAGCGGCAACATTCTCTGTCTCCTCTCGAAATCATACAGTTACATTCAAAAAAACAATTCCAGATTGAGCCAGAAAGCAGGAGTGAGCATGACTCATACTGTAAGTAATTAAGGACACTGGGAAAGAGACTGGGTTCCCAGTCTTGTTCCAAGAACTGTTTCTACATTTTACGAGTTAGGGCATCTCCTCATAGGTATAAAATGTAGATTAGAAATTCTTCTGGCAGATAAAGAAACTCTGGATTGCCCCATCTTGAGCAAGTGTGCTAGCCATTAAACTTTTATAATATAGGGACAGTGTTCATCTCATCAGCATTTCAAAAAATTACTCTTACTTAGTGCTTTGAAAAAAGGGTGGTGGACTTCCCTTCAGGAGAGGTTTTAGGGTGAGTTCAGGCACTTCTCTGTACCCACCTAGGAAGCACCTGGGGACCACGATTTTGGACATGGTTTGTCCCAGCACTTCCCTGTTTGCTTGCTCTTTACATCATGCCTAGCATGTTGGCATTAAGCAGCTGGCTGATCAACATGTTGTCTGTTGTGGATTCCAGGCTGAGATGACCAGTGTTTTACTTGAGCTATGAAGAATTAGCAAATGGGCTTTCCCTTCAAACTAGGCACCAAAAATTTGTATTAGTAGTTCCAACCAGTTTTCAGTTGAAGCACATTTCAGGTGTTCGTGATTTTTCTCATGGCATACCTACACCCACGAAGCAATGTTCTGCATGCTCACATGCTTCTGATGAACAAAAATTTCAGTTGTAGTTAAAGAAAACTAAAGTGGAGAAAACTATAAAAAGCTCAAGTGGAAGAAGGAAGTTTACAGTAAGTGGAAGAAGGGACTGACCACTTGGGAAAATTACAAGAATGCTGCCAGAGTATGCAGGGATGGACCAAGGAAAGCCAAGGCCTCCTTGGAATTAAATCTGGCAAGGGATGTCAAGGTCAACAGGAAGGGTTTCTTCAAGTACATCAGAGGCAAAAGGAAAACCAGAGAAAATGTGGGCCCGCTGTTGAATGAGACAAGGGCCATGGTGACAGATGATGCAGAGAAGGCAGAATTACTGAATGCCTTCTTTGCTTCAGTCTTTAATGCCCAGGCCAGCCCTCAGGAGCCCCAGACTTTACAGGTAACAGAGAAAGTCTGGAGGAAGGAGGACTTTCCCTTGGTTGAGGAGGATCAAGTTAGAGATCAGTTAAGTAAACTGCATATCCACAAGTCCATGGGTCCTGATGGGATGCACCCACGAGTGCTGGGAGAGCTGGCAGAAGTCATTGCTGGGCCGCTCTCCATCATCTTTGAAAGGCCCTGGAGAACAAGCGAGGTGCCTGAGGACTGGAGGAAAGCCAATGTCAAGCCAGTCTGCAAAAAGGGCAAGAAGGAAGACCCGGGAAACTACAGGCCAGTCAGCCTCACCTCCGTCCCTGGAAAGATGATGGAACAGCTCGTTCTGGGCATCATCTCAAAGCATCTGGAGGAAAAGAAGGTTATCAGAAGTAGTCAACATGGATTCACCAAGGGGAAGTCATGTCTGACTAATCTGATAGCCTTCTATGATGGCGTGACTGGACAAATAGATGAGGGGAGGGTAGGGCAGTGGATGTTGTCTACCTTGACTTCAGCAAGGCTTTTGACACTGTCTCCCACAGCATCCTCACAGGCAAGCTTAGGAAGTGTGGGTTAGATGAATGGACAGCGGGGTGGATTAAAAACTGGCTGGCAGATAGAGCTCAGAGGGTTGTGGTTAGTGGCAGAGGGTCTAGTTGGAGGTCTGTGACAAGTGGTGTTCCCCAGGGGTCAGGACTGGGTCCAGTCCTGTTGAACATATTCATCAATGACCTGGATGAAGGGGTAGAGGGTACCATCAGCAAATTTGCTGATGACACAAAGCTGGAAGGGGTGGCTGACACACTGGAAAGCTGTGCTGCCATTCAGCATGACCTGGACAGGCTGAAGAGCTGGGCAGAGAGAAACCTTACGAAGTTCAACAAACGCAAGCGTCAGGTACTGCACCTGGGGAGGAATAACCCCATGCACCAGTACAGGTTAGGGGCTGACCCGCTGGAAAGCAGCTCTGTGGAAAGGGACCTGGGAGTGCTGGTGGACAACAGGATGACCATGAGCCAGCAATGTGCCCTTGTGGCCAAGAAGGCCAATGGCATCCTGGGGTGCATCAAGAGGTGTGTGGCAAGCAGGTCACGGGAGGTTATCCTCCCCCTCTACTCTGCCCTGTGTCCAGTTCTGGGCTCCCCAGTTCAAGAAGGACAGGGAACTGCTGGAGAAGGTACAGCAGAGGGCTACAAAGAAGATTAGGGGGCTGGAACATCTTTCTTATGAGGAAAGGCTGAGGGACTCGGATCTTTTTAGTCTGGAGAAGAGAAGGCTCAGAGGGGGATCTCATCAATGTTTATAAATACTTAAAGGGAGGGTGCCGGGAGGATGGGACCAGTCTTTTCTTAGTGGTGCCCAGTGATAGGACAAGAGATAATGGGCACAAACTGGAACATAGGAAGTTCCATCTAAACATGAGGAGGAACTTCCTTACTTTGAGGGTGGCAGAGCACTGGAACAGGCTGCCCAGAGGGGTGGTGGAGTCTCCGACTGTGGAGACATTCAAAACCCACCTGGACGCCATCCTGTGCAACCTGCTCTAGGTGAAGCTGCTCTGGCAGGGGGGTTGGACTAGATGATCTCCAGAGGTCCCTTCCAACGCCTGTGATTCTGTGATTTCACAATTCATACACCAATACAGAATGCATGTCTCTTAGAAATTGTATTTATGTGCTACAGGAATAAAAATTTAGATACCCGAGTCTTTTATTAACTATAGCCCTCAAAATCTCCAAGGAGGCTCTCTTTCAGAAGCACATCATAAGATAAACATACTCCAAAAGACTAAATTTCAATGCTTCATAAACTAGCAGATCAGACTGAGTCAGCATAAATTTACATCAGACTCTCCTGTGGAAGCAGAAGTCAGAAGTAGCAATAACAGCAGATTTTCTGCAGGAATTGTATTTACAACCACATTAAGACTTGTGGACAAAAATATGCTTCCACAAAAACAAAAGATTAAAAAAAAATCAAACACTGAACATATCTTCAGCATTGCTATCTGTATGAATAACATGGGCCTAGAAGACTTAGATAAGAATGACTGCAACTCCCTGCACTATTTTTGGCCCACTAAATGCAGATCCACACCATCTGCAAAACAGAGATTACATTATCTTTTCTCATCTTTCATTTAGTGATGAAAATATGATGTGACAGAAATATTCCTGTGCAACAATAATGTAATTCACAAAAAGTTTAAGCAACTAGCTTCACCTATCATGCAAATAATTTGAAATTTCTTTCTCATTTATAATATGACATCAAAACATAACAAAACAGTGAAGAAAGTCTTTGTCATTGCCTAATTGTTGAGGAAGATACTTCAAAAACAGAGCAAAAAAAATGTAACTGACAATTCAGAGCCTGGAAAACTTTGGCTCCAAACTTGAAAGTTCATCTGCAGTCCCAAGAGGTCACTGCATTCTCTCCAAGCAGTAACTGGCTCCTCTATAATTTCACATTTCTGCACAAACTTTTAAAAAAATAAATCCAGCCGGAAGAGGCAAGATGATTCAATGTCATTATCCTTCCCGCACCAAGAAAATGCAACAATGTATTACTGACTTAAAGCAGGAGGAAGGGGAAAAAAACCCAACAACGTTAACTTTGCTGGCTGCATGGAGTGCCTGCATATTGTAACTCTGCTGGCATGCAGGAGAATTCCAGTTTCTACAGCCTGTGCCTAATCAAACCATAGCATACTCTTTCTACTAGGTTCCTTCCCTCTGCTCCCCGCC
>VFFE01009084.1:2912606-2947642 GCA_008921705.1 Burhinus oedicnemus | reverse complement strand
CCCCCCCCCCAAAAAAAAAAAAAAAAAAGGAGAAATACTACTTGAGAGGGAAAAAAGCCATAAACTGCTCCAGAGAACAACAACAAAATGGCACTTACATGGCTTCTTGGGACATTTCTGGCATTTGTTAAAACCCCAGGAAGTACCCACAGTTCCACAGCAGTCTTCTTGCTTGGAAAGGCCAGGAAGCGCTTTGCCACACTGGAATAGTCAGGTAAAGAATACTCCGGTTAGTGATACTATATGATGCTCACTTCTACTGCAATGTTCTTTTTCAGTCATCTTGGGTCAACCTCTTGCTGAGACACTGAAGATCCACTGGAGCTCTTAGCTGAACTTAAATAGTGCCTGTGCATTGCAATGGCTCTCTACAAAGGCATGAGCAAATTAGGTGACATTATTATCTTCCCCTGTGTCAACTTGAAAAGAAGTAGAAAGAAACAGAAGAGAACAGTATGTCATAGGAATGAGTAAGTATATTTCCAAGGTAGCAACTCACCATTGGCACCTATTCCCTACATTTTTCCTCATAAAAATGTGCTTGTCCACTTTTTCAAAAGATGTATAAATTATCTCAAATACCTTTCTGATTACTCTCTTAAAGAAAGACAAGAAGTATGACTGATTTCTATAATGTTATTTCCTATTAAGAAGCCTCAACTTCCTGCCAGCTTATGTGCAATCATAGAATCATAGAATCATCTAGGTTGGAAGGGACCTTTAAGATCATTGAGTCCAACCATTAACCTAACACTGCCAAAACCACCACTAAACCATGTCCCTCAGCACCACGTCTATCCGTCTTTTAAATACCTCCAGGGATGGCGATTTCACCACCTTCCCTGGGCAGCCTGTTCCAATGCTTGATAACCCTTTTGGTGAAGAAATTTTTCCCAATATCCAATCTAAACCTCTCCTGGTGCAACTTGAGGCCATTTTCTCTCATCCTATTGCCTGTTATTTGGGAGAAGAGATTGACTCCCCACCTCTCCACAACCTCCTTTCAGGTAGTTGTAGAGAGCGATAAGGACTCCCCTGAGTCTCCTTTTCTCCAGGCCAAACAACCGTCTCCCTTGAGTCTCCTTTTCTCCAGGCTAAACAATTCCAGTCCCCTCAGCCGCTCCTCATAAGACTTGTTTTCTAGACCCTTCACCAGCTTCGTTGCCCTTCTCTGGACATCGTATTGACACCCATGAGTCAATGATGTTCTGCAGTAGAGTTACTCTGTGTAGCTTCCTGTTAGTGACTACTAACAGGATAGCAGGCTACCCAGAAACGTCAGGGCTCTGACTCAGAGGGCCGCCTCTTTGCATGGGGAGGGCTGGCAAGGCATCATCCCAGCCATCTTCTTTGCCCCTTTTTCACAGATACTCCCCTAGGCACCTCCTGAAATATCTCAGGAACAAATTAAAAGCAGCACCAGTTCACCATTTAAACAAACTGTAATGTGCAACCTGCAGCAGCTCAGCACTTGCTGCATGGGAAGCTTAGACATCTGTCAAGGGATGTGCAAGCAGCCAGGAGCACCCTCTGTCCCAGTGAAAGCCACCCCCTCTCGTGAAACGGCACTTTTAGCACCAGGGCAACTTAGCGAAGTTACAGTGCGCCTCTGCACATCACCCCTATATAGGGTAGCACTACTTGTGCTTTGAGCCTCATTTTAGGGTGACACATGAACAGTATAAAGAACCAGGTTACAAGAGACTGCTCAGTTATTATGCAAGTTTAGGAGTCTATTTCACACTACTGTCTGCAGAGGGTCTTGTGACAAATTTTCCCACATTCCAAGGGGTGAGAAACAGTCCTGGCCTGGATGGTATTTGGCTGTGTTAAAACAGTAAAGTATCAAAGCAAGTCCCACCTTTCAGATGCAGGCCCAGACCTATATTATGTGAACGCACATCTTTCAGGATGTCTTGCACTCCACTGGCTTGGGCACCGGCAGGATTAGTATGAGATTGACCATGCCTGATCAGTTAGTCAGAGTCCATCGAATTCCATTTCCAGAAGCAACTCTCAGCTTGGCACTACACAAAGGCCATCAAGGTGCACAAACAGAGAGTTCTGCACAGCTCCCTCTGCTGCAGCTCGGCTGTTTTCAAAACTGGAACTAGCTCTTTCAACTGCCTCTAGCTAGATGATATACAGATCTTGCTGCAGGTTCCCAGAAGCTCAAAAATCTTTCAGCTGGAGAGTACTCATAATGTCACCTCCAAGAGGCTGCTCTAAGACCTTAGAGAATTCATGTTATATCTTTACACAGTGCTGGTTTCTCAACCCGCTTCCCAGGTGAGCATGCTCCAGGAAGGACCATTGTACTTTATAATCACAGCTACTGAGTTCTACTTTACAATTACAGCTGCTCAACTCCTTTCCTGGAGCTATGACTGCTTCTTCAAAGACAGAGGAGCCACTCGGTGAAGTCGTATACTGTGGCTGTTATTGAGAGTCAGCTAAACCAATTTGCACTCAACTCTTCTGCCCCAACTTGTGCCCTCAGTTTTACAACTTTCCTCTCTCTGAAAAGAAGTGGGAGGCATCAAGCCTGGTGCTGCACCTCCCCTTATGATCTCAGAAATGAAGCATTTGGGCAGCAAGGCACATTACCTAACACCCAGTGTTCCTCTGCAAGGTCATAAGCCTCACACACATCCCAGCAGCTCGTGTGTGTCAAGGCAAGACTCCACTAACCTGAGAGCAAACATGCCATCATGAACTTGCCCCCTTTTTTTTTTTTTCTTTTTCCCCAGAATAGAAAGGGCGTCATTAACAGTAGCAAATTAAAAACATATAAAACAAAGAAAAAAAAAAAGAGGAGGAAGAAGATGGAGTAAAGCCCACTTTTAGTTTAGGTGTGGTGCTACAGCATTTGCATTCTACTGAAAATCATGATCTCTGTGGTCATAACTTTTCCAAATTTCCATATAAAAACCATGAGCAAAAATAAGGATGCCAAAGTCTGAGTCATCTGGCAACTGTGGTTTGTAGTCCTGTCAGTAAAAACTGGCAATGATTAAAGCTGTTGCTCCCACTGCCTCTATGGTGAATTAAAGCTTGAAGAATCAATGATAATTTGGTAAACGTCCAGATCATTGTAGAAACTGGCCAGCGAGGAAAAGCAACTGCCACATGGGGCTCTTAGTGGTGTAAGATCTGTGTAATTTTGGAGCTATGCATCAGAAAAAATGACTGCTCTGCAAAGTCCTAAGCCAAGCAGAAACAGAGAGTTCTTCTATGGCTAATAAACCCTGATTTCTCTGGTACCTCTAATAGTGCTTCAGATACTTTCAACACTCGTGGCACTCCACAAACTGTTTCCTAGCCAGCTACAATTTCTTAAGATGCTCCTCCCTTTCATAAACCCTAAGCATCAATGAACTGAAGCTCTGTTTCTACAGGTCTCAACTTTTAGGTCATTTCTATCCACTTCAAAAGTCTTACCCACTTCCTACTACTGAGAAGAACTCATTAGTTCTTGAGACAGTCTGTTCCAGTCTCTGAGTCACAAGTGACTGGAAAAGTCACTTGGGGGAATCCGTAACTATTTTTAGTTTGTCTCACCATTCAACACAACTCCAGCACATAAGCATGCACCTAAAATAAGCAGGAAAGCTAAACACAAGCACATAGCTTGCGCTATGCATGAAGACGATGCCATTCTCTAAGCTTAAGTTTACACTTTTCTATCCATCATCCACACATATTTTAAACTAATCTAGCCAGTATTCCTGAGGGCTTCTGGAAAACACCTCAGAGAGAGAGAACGGATTTTCATGAATGATACATCTGTCACAAGCTTATGATTTGGAGATAATTCATACTGATTCAGAAGGCAAAGAAGTCATGAAGGATTGGTATAAAAGAGTGCAACTGTGCTGAAAGAGGCTCAGCAGTAGCAGCAGTATGAGGCACACATAGTACTGCTATAAAACAAAGTTCTTCCTGGGTAAAGCACTCAAAGACACTGGAAGTATTGTTTCAAATCCACATATTTTCCCCCCATGCGTGCCTGGGCTTCTATGCCAATATTTTATATAACTGAAGGAAGTACTGAATATTCCCACTGGTAGACTGAAATTCTGGCTGACCCTGTGCTGGTGCACAAAGGCCACCCAAAGCCACATCACCTCTTTGTTCCTCTGTCCAGACTCCAGCCTCTGTCCCATCTCCACAGTCTCAGAGCACTAACAGTACTTGAGTTGTGCACTGCCACCAGGGTTTCATATGTTTTTCAATGCCAGGAAAAAGGAAGGATTATATCCTCAAAATCCCCCTGCTAAGGCAGGAGGAGGAATTTACCCCTGTTAAATTGCAGTGGAGAGCCCAGTCTGGCAATTAGTGTCAGGGTAACCACAGAGGATTCTCACTGAGGGACCACAATGTTTCCTGGGACTCCCACTCCTGTGCGACCCATCTACAAATCCCTGTCACGAGCTGTTAGCTAAAACCACAATACAGGCATAAATAAATGAGTATCACATGATTAACTATGATTGAAATCGATAGGTGCTTTGCCTGAGTTAATAGCTAATGACTCTGGGATTCAGCTCAAAAGACTGCATTTCACATACCACAATAGCAGAAGTGAATGGATACACTGTTTAACTTTCTGTAAACTATTCAACAGGCACAGACATTGGATTGTTGCTTTTTTTTTCCTATAGGCACGACAAACAGAGTAGAAAACCTCAAACTTAATAAACTGTATTACTGAAACAATTAACAAACACACTTAATTGGCTTACTGACCAGCTGAATGACAGGTTGTTACAAATGAAGAGCATTATCCCATGTAGCACTGGCTTACTAACAGGCATTGTCTCATAGGCAGAGCAGAGAAACTTAAATACTTCCAGACTTTCTAAAAGAACTGGTAAAGAATTTGTTTTGGCTTAAGCAGAACATTCTTCACAGGCAAGTAAAAATTATCCAGCTTTATTCTATTGAGTAATTAAAACAATGCTTGGTGTTTTTGGTATCTGATACATGTTTAATCTTCTGATATTTCAGGGTATTGATCATGCAAAGAATCTATTGCGAATGAAGCATTAAACCTGGAAATGAATCCACACAGATTTCTGACAGTCTATTTGTTTAAAAACTTCAGAAGCCAAACCATGAGCTTCAAGGAATTCCAGACAGTTATTTTATTTTATGAGATGGTATTTTTAAGACTATTCTAAAGAAAAAAGGTTTTAAAAGTGCTCTAAGAGGAAAAAGTACCAGTATGAAGCACAGAATTCTACTTGTATCATTTGTCCTGCCTAAAGAATATAAATAGGGAAGTTCATTTCATACAGCTGTCAAAAAATGAAAATACCTGAAATTTACCTCCACAGGAAAGATTTTGTTAAATGGGAAGTTCAACAGGGATATTTATATAGTTGAATGAATAACCTCAACTGGCATATTAATAACGTCATCGCCTCTAGACTACATATACTATGGTCATATTGCATACAGTAGTATTGATACGCTAGGTTATGCATTAAGAGCTATCAACACATTTTGCTGCTGTGATTTCTAACTCAAAAAGTTTGATGCCTTTGTTTAATATTTCCCATCATAAAAAACTCAGTAATCTAAGCCTAGTTCCTAAAAACTTTACATATATGCTTAAAGTTAAGTACACTATCAGTGTATGCCCTTGTGTGAATCAAGCTAAGTAAATGATTAATGATTTGCAGTCAGAATCTTTATCATGATACAATGTTGACAATGGCAACCTTTTCCAGCTGCCACCCTTCGCTTGGCTTACTTTGTATTCTATCAAGTCTGACAGCAGAGAGAAGGATGTTGCCCAAACTAAAACAAATGTTTCCTGTAAGAGACATTACTGAAACATACTATTAAACAAACTATTTCCATAGAAATTCATCCCAATAAAGATGCTGATCAACTCACATCTGTTTGTCAGACATAGTTGTTATTTATCAGAACTAAGCAGCATTTGAAACACATTTAAATGCTTATGTGAGTGTTTTGATCACATGGAAAAATGGACAGCCCTTATAATTTTCAATAAAGTCTTTACTAGTATTCACCACTAATGTTATTTAGCTTAATTTATTTAAAAGAAATCTATCAAAATATGCTTCTATTGACTGCTAGAGGTGCTATATTTTGTTTTTCATTAATATGTTTTTCTAAAGTATTATTATAATAAGCCAAATTTCACTTCACAATACCAGAACAACTCTAATTCAGGCACCCTTCTCAACAGAGCTGTAACGAGTACGGATCTTTTCTGCAACACCTTTCCAAGCACCTTGCAAGGGAAGCACAAAGCATTCCGCAAACAACTGACAAATGAGGGGTGGAACATCCCCCGAACAGTGCTACCTGGAATTGATTTGAGTTTAAAACACCCCCACAAAAAGATGGGATCAGAAGAGAGTATTTTTAACTGAAATTGTTTAAGTGATCATTTTAGAGAGCAACCCAGCTTCTCTCAGCAATTACATCAGCACAAGTGAGGGACAGAGAGGAAGAATGAACAAGCAAAGGCAGACATGATCTCTTAGCCAGCTTCTCTTCTGGACATTTTGGCATGTTGCCTTCAGCCAGGTAAACAACTTGAGTATCTGTCTCTCTTTAGAATAACAACTCTTTCTTATTTCATTTTTAAGTCATAGATGCTGAGATCACCAGAATTCTCCTTCAGTAAAACTGAAACTCAAAAATATCTGCTGAAGAGAGCAGCATTACTTGTGAATCTAGTCAGAAAGAGCCTGCTTCAGAGAAATACCAGCTTCTCCAATTTCTTGCTGCTTTACCAAAAAGAAAAAAGCCTCCCTTTTACAGTTAAGCAAAAAAGAGACCAAATCAATTTTGAGAAAAAGACTTTTTTTTTTTTAGCCAAAATACTGAAATGTAGTAACCACAGGAAAACACATGAATATACTTAGTAGACACTTCAAAGTCATCTTAAGGGTGGGAAAAAAGCAGTGCCCAATTTTCTTTATATGAACTTTGACAGATAGTAGGCATCTGCATTCTTTTCTCGATTTAAATGCAGAGTAATCATATGGGAAATTAACAGGGCTCGAGATTACCACCACAATCTTTACTAGGTGCACCACCGACACTGTGAAAGTATTTTAGGAAATAACAAGATATTCTGTGTCATAATAAAGGCATTTTTACTAGAATTAAAATGAAAAGCAGCTGAAGAGGAGGAATTAAGGAAGAGAAACATGATCTTTCTTAGTTGCTTGCTCTTTAAATAGAACTTCGAGAATCAGTGTTTTAAGATGACTGAGTCCTTGGATTTCAGAAACACAGGACTACATGGCTGTAAAAGACCTTGTAGGACACCACGCCCAGTCTCCAGCTTTTGAAGGCACCGTAACATACAGTGCTCTCCACAAATCTACTGTTCTCCATCTTAAGTAGGATTTTTGTCCTACTGCTCCCATTGTATCTGTTTCCCAACTTCAAGACTATTTTCTCAAGACCTTTTTATATATAAAGAGGTGCAAGTTTAGATAAAGGTTTGTTCCCTACATTTTTATGACAACAATAAGTGTCTGGCCTGCAGATTAACTGCTAGTTTATGATATACCCTGCAAAAACCTTTTTTGGTACCAGGAAAGCGTTTGATGAACCACAACTTTTGTATGCAACATATCACAGTAAGCTATCATTTAACATAGTAAGCTATCCCGGAGCAATCATTATAACATCTCTCAGAGAAAAAATAATTGCTAAGTATTCCACTCAGAGAAGAAAGGTAGCCAGGAAATTGGACTGACTTGAGTAGAAAACAGAATCATCCAGAACACTATTTGCTTCCTATACTACTTTTAAAAATTTGTAATAGTAATACTAGTTCTATAGTTGTTCTTTCCACTTTATTTCCCAGTGCTGAGGACACTCCAGAAAACAGTCACAACTATGCAACACATACATGTATCTATGTATTTATGAAAACATGTGTCTTCATTTATCTATTTGAATTAAACTATGACATTTCATTCCTCTGGACCTCCTCTCTCTCTCCATCCTTCTAAGCCTGTAGACTGACATGTTTTCACACATCTTTTACTATCTATAGACAATTAAGCAAACAGGTGGTCTAGAAGAATTTCTATGTCGTTAATTAGGAATGATCAGAGGCCTCAGAATACCACCAGATTCTTCAACTATCTGTACCATAATGCCCTCCCAAGCTTCGATTCAGAGTGGCTCCAGTTGCTAACTCCAATTTTCTCTGTTGGAAATACACTGCAGAAAATACTTCCTGGCTTTCTTGGGATTTGAGTATAGCAACTATTCTACTGTTTTTGCAGGACTCCTGTTTTTGAATAAGATGCATTAAAGGAATTTAACTAAGGTGGGGTGAGGAAGAATGTGTTGGGAGATGAAAAATATTCCACAGAACATTGTGAAAAAAACAAAGCATTAAAAATCAGAGGACTTGTTATTGAAAGATCAGTTGAAATTCAAGGAATAAGAACAAGAGATGGAGATAAACATAGAATGGTAGAGGCTATACACACACAAAAACGCAGTAGAGATTTTGATAATGTTTTTATCCTGTGCTTTTAGGCTGAACCAAAAGTAAGTTCAGCAAAGTCTTTGTTAACTTGGTTGATTTGCCTACAAGAGGCCACACACATATCCTTCCATCAATCTGCTCTATAGACAGTAAAGTCACCTCTGATCCCAGGATATTTAATAAAATCTGAAGCCAAATATACAATCCACACTGCAAAAAAATGCATTAACACTGACGATTGTTGAAAAAAACCCTAAGAATACCAAAATTATCCAGCATAAACTCTAGAAAGGACTTGTAACACACTGCTCAGTTCCAGCAGCTCATCTGAGCAAATAAAGAGAACCCTCATATTTAGCAAAGCAAATATCAAAGAAGTAGAAAACCAAATTATTTTAGAACAAATCTATTTAAGAGGAAAAAATAAAGTGTCTTTCACAGTTCAAGGTATGTTTAACATACAAATAATAACATGCATTGCCTGACTGCAGGAAAAACATACTAACACTTCAGGTTCAAATTTGAAAGGTGAATGACTCACTTAAATCTATATTTATGGCAAGGTCTTAAATGAATGCTCTATGAAATGCCACCCTGCAACACCAATTCTAAATTGAACCATTAAATTAAATAACAAAAGGCCTCCAAAGTCCTTACTGTGCTCTCCAAGACTGACACCGAAAGGATCAATGAAATTTGTAAAAAAAGAGAACATGCATTATTCTGAACTAGGAGGCACTACTCTTTGAGAGCACTGCAAAACCACCTTTTTTCCAGGGAAATACTGAAAAAAACATTATAAAAATTGGAGACTGACCATTTAGTAGGATTCCAAGTCAGGCACGAAGGCAATGCAAGCATATGTCCCCTTTTCTCCGCCTTTACAAGGAGCACATTACTTTCTTCTGGTGAGCAATGAGTAAACTCTGGTTTTAAAACCGCTGTAACGTGAGGGGCATGCATACCACACTGCAAGTTTTGGATACGTCATTTGAAATGCCTCACTCATGCATGCAGCAGAAAGAACAGACAGGGAATTTATCCAGCATAACAGGTAAGAGATAAAAGGTGCAGCACCCACTGCCAAGTCTAAGACCAAGGAAGGAATTTTGTCTTCCCCTATATATAAGCGCAAATAGTGCTTCATTTTGTCATGTAAAATATGAAAACGATCATTTGAACATGTGCTTCAACATTGGCCAAAGAACAAATTCAAGGTTTTACTATTCCTGAAACAGACAAGCATGAAGAGCTCATCAGTATAAATTAACACTGTAATCACAAATCAAGCATTCAACAGTTAGTGAATACTAGCCTTCAACGCTTCATACTCAAACTTCACTCTAGTCTTCTAGAAACATTTTGGGGGGGTGGTAACATTTAAATTTACTTCTTCCATAGCCTTTTTCAGAATGAATTATTTTAAAACACCCTGATGAGATGGCCTAGCATCAGCAGGTTTGGGGATTTTTAATTCCACAGCAATGACTCCTGAAACCAGAGCTAATTATGTCACTAGTAAGAATGCTATGATACTATGCACAAGCCAGTGACTGAAAGGAGAAAAGAAAGATATTTTACAGGAAAGAGTCTTTGGAGCTGGCAGAGAATGACTGAGACTAAGGAACTGTGATTTCAGTTTGACGTTCCAGAAGGTAACCAAAATCATTACCTTGGGATCTGCCACCTACATTACCTTCATTCTGCTTCTGATTCCATCCTGCTTCCACTCCTATCTGTCCCCCACCACTGATCCTCTACAAATTACCTTGCTCCTCTGTGAACAAGGTCTCATCCCTCTTTTTCTTTTGTGCTGCTTGGGAGCCATGATAAGTTGAGAAAATTTCCTTGCCTTCAGTTCTAACACTGGACATCACAGCATTCACTGCCAGCTAGAAGAAATACTTGTAAAGGATGTTTTGCTCCAGTCTGACATTTCAGGGATGATGGGTGCTGTCCCTTTAAGGGGAAGGCAGACCATGCTCTCTGCAGATGAAACCTTTGGAGAACTTTGCTGCCAACATCTAACAAATATCGGTGGAATATATTAGAAACATATATATTTTTAGATGCTTGAAAATGGGCTAAATTTCGGTGCATGGTCCTGGAAGAACCAAAAGCAGAGTGACCTTCACAATAAATTTAAGTTTCTGCCTCAAAGCATACAGATGATATAATTCTTCAATGATACAGTCTTAAATATTTTTTAGCCCGAGTAAAACAACATATTCCTTCTCTAACATCGTCCCTCAAAATGAGAGATTTTTCTGAAACTTCTCAAAAAAATTCAGCTTGAGGTATGCATTGAGCATAAAAAAAATTCAGTCTGAAAAGCTAAATTTCAGCAAGGTGATAAGCAATAAGTAACAGCGTCTTACTAATTATTTTTTCTACAGTCTCTTCACATATGCTTTTTTCCTCTCTCTGTATATTTACACTTATATGCAAATATGCAAAAATGATAACACTTTGTTGCTTGTTAAGGTGCCGAAAAAAGGTATGCAATTTTGAATAGTCATGTGTAAGAACCGGATGTGATCGCATTCTTTTAAACTCAACTAAGGTTTTAATGCTCTAGCAAACACTCAATTAGCTTTCATAATTTTTCTACCCCATTCAACGGTCACATTTCAACAGATTCAAAACATTAGCCTACAATACTGTAAAACATATGAAGTTGTTGAATAGGAATTTCAATGAAAACTGCAACTCCTTGAAAAACTCTGGCTGTTGAGATGCACATGCAAAAAGACTCATTAAAGTAAAGGCCAGTACAAGCTGTGGAAGATGGTGTAACCTTAGTTGTTCAATTAGGAGAGATGGAACTAGGATTTAGAGTCACATTGTTTTATTTGGAGAAACAGCTATAAATGGAGAAGTTATGGCTAGAAAAACTGATCTCAGAACGTCAGGGATTCTAGTCCGCAGAAGATTAGCTTTGAAAGAGAAGGAGGTTAAGAAAAGTGTTATTTTGTAAAAATTTTACATTCCCAAAAGAATTTTCTTTTGGAAAAGAATGTCAAATGTGTCCTTTCCCAGCGACTGGTGGAAAAAATTTTCATTCTTTTATAATACTGTTTTAAAGCTACCTGTCTCAAAAGCCTCAGCAAACATTTCTTACCTGTGTCCCAATAGTCTCCTGGAAGCAGCGCCCAAGCTGAGTTTTAACTGAAACAGGAAACATATGAGGAATGGGTTGTTGATTTGTGTAAGTAGTATGTCCTTTCTGGGTCTTCTGATACGGAAGACCTTGGTAAGAGACCTGTGGATGTCCTGGCTGAGGTACTTTTGCTTTTTGTCTTGTTGATGTGCTGTCAATTCTTGAAACTTGATGGATCTGAACTGAGGCTTCAGGGGGATGTTTCACATGGATATTCACTATGTTAGGAGGGAACTTCACTAAAATAATTGAAGGAAAAACACGTAAGAAAAACTGGTAACAAAATATGTCAAAAAAGATATCTTAGGCGCCTCTAAGACATTTTTTTTTTTGTACATTAAAACTTTTACAGAGTGCCATATAAATGAAGCCCAAATTTGGGGGTGAGATGGAAGGCTGAAAGAACGCATAGAGTCTCATTAACAAGAAAATGAAAACTCTTCACCCAGGAAAGAATGATAGTATAGGATTGTAAAGACTGCTACATAAACATGAATGTACAAATTGGCTGGTGTGACATTAATATTTGTGGTCATACTGTGTAATAAGAATCCCATTCAAAGTTCCAGAATTCAAACTCCACTGGGTTATTTTTGGATATATAGTAAGCTTTATTTTCTTTTTCAGATCCATCACCTTTCTCGGGAACACAGAAAAAGCTTCAGTTTTCAACCCTTCACCTTTATATACCTGCCAAGTCCTGAGTGTGCCCCTGCAACAGCTGCCAGCATTTCAACCATCTAAAATCACCACTCCCTTCACTGAACTTTGAAGTCAGGATTTGGCAGATAAAGAAGGAGGAAATGTTTTTCAGAAACTTCCATTTTTAAATACAGTTGTAATTTTAAGTCCGGGTATATAGACTGAGACCCTCCAGTCAATGTAATGTACACAGAACTGTTTACGAGCCTCAAGCCTCTTTTCATTGAAACACAAAATACCCTTTAAACATGTAATTCAAATTATTGGGCATGGTGGGGGTGACGTAAAAACTTTTCTACTTTGTAAGCTGCATAACAAAGTTAGCATTTACTGTGTCTGGCTGGGTCTTTCTCGCCAGCAAATACTACACAGTCTCCTCCAGGCCAGACAATCCATTAGATGTAACACCCCTTCCAAAAATCAAGAACCAACACATCATTTGACATACTTTCTCTATAGCACATACTGGATTGTTGAGTCTTCTGAATTGTCTCCTTGACTCCAGGAGGCCACACTGTTCTCTGGAACTTGATTAGGCATTTTCAGTTCTTATTTACAAATTTCAACCTCACAGCTCCATTTCCCAGGAAGCATATTTCATTTATTTTAGCTGCTTTAAAATTATATTATTTTGTAGAAATTACTTTTGGGTTTTCACATTTTCAGTATTAATTGGTCTCACATAGGAATTCCTTAAAAAAAACCAAAAAAAACCCACCACCAAACTTATTTTTACTCTGCCCTGCATTGTTTCCTTACAGACAGAAACATCAGGAATAAAGTCAGCAAAATATGGTTGTAAGGCCTTAATGGCTCTTCAGATCTTGCCTGTAGCAGAAAACAACCTTCAAGCAAAATTTATGGTACATGAGCTCTGTTACAGGTAAACCCACAAGGAAAAGATTCAGCGTTACAAGAAGCAGTAAGGCCCTTCTCAGGCTATTAGACTGGATTTGCAGGGCAGAACAAGACAGCATAGTCTGGTCGTGAAAATAACAAAACTCACCCCAATTTACTATCATACATTTTTATGTATGATGAGGGGTTCCTTGAACTAGTTTCTCCAGCTGATAATTCTAAAGAATATATTACCCCTCAAAAGAAATCACTGAATTGCTCTGTTTTAATCTGTCAATCCACCTAGAGATGTCCAAATTTAGGCTGGTTCCTCCCATGTAGTATTATCACCACAATCCTCTCCAGGTTTTGGATCACTGCCTAGATGTGCTGATTAATTTTTATTTCTGCCAGCCATTTCAGGATGAATTGTTTTATTCTTTCCTTGAAAGAAATGAAACACTCCTCTCTCCACAATCCAACATCCTCATTTGGGCATGGAAAGAGAAGAAAAGGTATTGTGACTGCTGATGTTTCTGACGAGGACTTGAGGGTCAGGAAAAAAAAAAAAAAACTATTCAAGAGGTCAGACTCGTTAGCAATGAGAAATCTATTGTGTGTTTTAAGACAGTAACTCTATATCTGAAAAACAACTATGCCTTAATTTATTTTTTTTAGACAATTTAGTCCACCATATTGTCTAAAATAATTTGACCTGGAATTAATAGTCACAGAAATAAATTTCTGCTCTGCTAAATGTTTAGGTAACTATATTCTCTTATTTGCTCACTCTTCCCCCCTTCCTCTTAACAACAACAAAAAAAAAGTCAGAAAAGTTCTGGGGAGCTTTAGGGACTAATATTCCAACATGTCAGTGGAAACTATTTCCCAATGGACTGTATAGCAGTCCCTAGAGAACAAATCCATTGAAAAGATGGAGCAGATACTTAAAAGCATTTATAAAATATTGCGTTTCCACAAGGATACTGTCAACACTTCCCTCACAGCTATGTCCCCATCTAAAAATAGAATTACCACACTAGATTGTATTTATCAGAAACATACAAAGAGTTTAGCTTCTTAGTAAAGTTATTCAGGAACTAGTTGCCACCAACTGAGCCTCCTCACATCTTTCCCCAATATATTTTGGGTTTGTTCCAGAGGTAGCAATCTTAGAAAGGTAATTGTAAAATTACCCTCAAGAAGGAGAGGGGAAAAAAAAAAAAAAAAATCATCTATCTGGCAATGCAAACAAACAAACTTCACACTAACTCATACACTGTGAAATTGAATTGCAGGGGTCATTCCATATCGAAAGGATCTCACCCAGATAAAATGCTACCAAGAGTCATAGGACACACAGGAAACAAATTCAACACTTCTCTTCAAGGTCATCAGAATTTGTCACCTCACAAAAAGGTATAGGGGAATTGGAAACCTCAAGCTGACTGAACTTTCTTTGACTGGGCAAAATTTGATTAACATCACAACTTCTCTTGTTTCTGATCCTCTGCCTTCTTCACACCATTAGCAGTAAAAAATCCTTACCATTTCTTTTCTGTAATATTGGTATATGACCTAGAAAGAATCCTCTACTTAACTGAATCGTATCATAGCCATCTTCACCACAAAATTAATTTATAGGACTCTACCAAGTGATATAACAAAGATAAACATGGACTGTATTTTTAGTTTTACATTAGACATAAATTTTGTTATGTTGAAAAGCACTGTCTCTTCCCTCCTCTAGGAATCTAGGAATTCCTCATGGAATCACCTGCAACTTTCTACCTAGGTATTTATGCAATTTCTGGACTCTGTTTAGCCAGAATCATTCTCTTTTTGAACAGGTCTACACTCCTGGAAGAAGACCCCTGCATAATCCTTTGACTCAGCAATCTGCATTAAATTCCACCGTAAAGTGAAGTAAATTTACTTATAAACTCTTTTCAATAGCACTGTTATTTCTCATTATTTCAGTCATTGAGCAAAATACTTTCCAGTCATTCTGGTGAGCTCATGATTCAAGTTGTGGTGTCAAGATTCAAACTATGTAGATAGATTGCTATCATTACTGGTTAATAATAATTGGTTAGTTAATAAAATTAACTCCAAGAAAAAAAAATCTATCAAGAAAAAAGTTACCTTTTACACCCTGCTGTCCAGACATCGTCAGTGGTAAAGTATGAGTAGAGTGGATAATTTGTGATCCTACAGGCTTGTTCACCTGTTGTGGGTGATGGTACAGTTTTGGAGTATTGGCAGTATGCACAGGGATCTGACAAAGTTTACCAGTGTAATTAGGAGGGCACTGGCATTTATCTCTAGAACTGCATTGGCCTCCATTCATGCACGGAAGGTGGCAAATAACTGAAATGAAAACAGAAAAGAAAAATTTTGTTAATTATTTTAGTTTTAGTATTATCTGACCACATATCACACAGAAGTTGAGGAAGAAAGGACCAGGGCTGGGGCCCTTTGGGCCAACATCTGAGGAATGACTATCCATCTGACATACGCTTTTGATTGCCTTGTGGCAGAACCACTTCCCTTCCCCTCCTTGTGACCTCCGCGTGGTCTGCATCTTCTCTTCATGAAAAACCCTCCTGTTGACCTCTACCTGGTTCATATCTCCTCTCCACGACAAACACAGTAAGCACATTCTTCCCTTAGAAAGCCCAGCTCTCTCATTTCATTATGCTATTAAGTAAGATGCCAAATTAATATGGTACCTGGCTGCACCTCTTATTCACACTTCGGTACAGGTATTCTTATTTAGTCAGCCTCCCATTTCTGAAAATTCTGGACCACCTACACTTCCCTGGAAGACTGGAGAAAAACTCACCAGACTAGACAGTACTGAGGATAAATTTTCCATTTTTACTGTAAGCTTTGGCTGGTCTCTGGAAAACCGTGTCTTACTGAGTAGCCAGGTTTTTGCTTAACATTTGTCTCAGATAAAAGAAGCCAATTTGTATACCCACCCATGAAGATCATAAAAACATTCAGAGATTCTACTCAAATGATTTCAGAGACAAATTCCAGAGTATTAAAATATTTTAACTCCAATATAAAGACAAGGGTAATTACTTCTGTGCCAGCTAGTACTTGCACATTTACAGCAATATAAATTATCAGATGAAACATGAAAAATGTCAACACAGAATGAAAAAAGATTTCTTAACTCAGAGGTACAAACAGTAATAGGCATGATTCAGCACTTTCTAAAACTATGATGGACTTTATAATCAACCATAATCTGGCTCAGCTGTCAACATTTTCAAGAACTAAATGCTGTAAGAACAACAGGAAAAAGCTTTTGTTCAAGACAAACTAAGATCATTTTTTAAGAAATCAAAGATTTTTTGAGAAATAGCATACAATATCCATTTGTTAGCTTTAAGATAAGATTCTGACTGAAAAAATAAATAAAAATCTTGACTTAAGAGTAATTATGGCATTTTGCTGGATTCGTATTGCTCGGTCTATGTTGAATTACAATGAAAGTGAGAAACTGTAGATAATGCAAGGTAATTAGGAACCTAGTGCTTATTATTCCAAGGTGTAATCTCTGGACAACCACAGCCTACTGCTACTATTAATACTGTAAAACATCAGTATTGGAAAAGGAACCTGTGTGTTGCAAGATGACAAAGCAGGACATTCAGCAGTCCAAGGAGTTCCAACCAAGCTGCATAATTCACTTGGCCCAGCAAGAGTGCTAAAGAAACAGTGCAATCGGTCTGGCTCATCGCAGAGCACCCTCAAATTGTATTGACAGGAACGGCGCTGCCTGCTCGCCAGATAGGTCCACGCACAAATGTAAACAGCCAGAATTGTCTTTCCACTCTGTTCCGCAAATGTATATTTAATATTTTTCTTATCTCATATTTTCATTTCATATAAACTGACTGAAAGTACTTCAAGCTGTAGCACTGGGCTAAAAGGCCTACTTGACTTCAGAAGACTGTCCACGCCATTGCAGGCCTCATTTTTTTGGGTCCCAATGCTGTTGGGACTTTAAGGATGTCTTTTATACACTCAGATAAAGAACAGCTATTACTTCAGGGCAAAATGAAGGATTTTTGACCCCAGCAGTAATTAAAGCATGGCAGTTATCTCTGTCTCTCTGGTACCATTTCTCCCTGAGCAGTCACAAACAATGCGGCTTATTGCAATGGCAACAACATACAAAGAATTTTAGGTACTTGTAAAGATCTGCCTGAGCAAGGTTGCCACCTAAGGTCGTTTGTCTGCAAAAGTAGCATCGCACAATGAAACAGTGTATAGTAGCATTAAGGGGACACCAATTTGGTGTTTGAAAGAAGAACAGCAAAACAAAGGCAAACAGAAAGTCTCACTGAAAGAATGCCTTGAGTGCAAGAAGCGTATCCCATCGGTTTTCTTCACACCCTCTCCCACCTTGAGGCAACAGGGTAATATGCAAAATACAGCTGCTAAACAATATAAATAAACACAGTATTTCCACCAAAATAAATTAATTTGTTCCGACTTCCTGTTCCTATAAAGCAGCTGGAATCTGGAAGGCCACGTCGCACGGGTATCTCTACATTACAGGGCACTCTTCAGGCTTTCCTCTCCTGCAGCAGTCCACCAAGTGATGAATGGGCACATGAAAAGCTTTGCTTTCAAGCAAACAAAAGTTTGTGCTAAAAATACTGGGAAGGACAATACCAATAGAAAAGAGTTCATTCACATCCCTTTTTGTAACTGTTTGCTGTGGATATTCACACAAATAACTTGCGCAAACAAGGGCAAACAAATGCCATTGAGAGGTCTAGGATATAATGAAGAATGTTTAATTTCTCCGTATCTACATATAACAGAAAATAAAAATTCCAAGCTGCCCACATTATCATGTGGTACAAACCACTCAGTCAACTGATTTATGTATAGATCTATTGATTTACATCTCTTGAAGGTCTGGCCTAATGTATGAGGAATGAACTTTAAAAGAGAATACATTAAATCTGTGCTGAGAATATAAAATTCTGCAATGAAAAATTTAAAAATTCTGAAAAACACAATTGTAAATTATACTCAGCCACGTAAAAACAAACAGGGTGTGATTGCCACGCTAAACTGAAAACTTGATAATCTCAAATAACCAATATAATGAGAACTTTAAAAAACTCAGCAACTCAAAATGAACCAACAAATACAGGCTGGGCAGAGAACGGATCAAGAGCAGTCCTGAGGAGATGGACTTGGGGGTGCTGGTGGATGAGAAGCTCAACACGAGCCAGCAGTGTGCGCTTGCAGCCCAGAAGGCCAACCGCATCCTGGGCTGCATCAAAAGAAGCGTGGCCAGCAGGTCGAGGGAGGTGATTCTGCCCCTCTACTCTGCTCTCACGAGACCCCACCTGGAGTACTGTGTCCAACTCCAGAGCCCCCAGCATAAGAAAGACATGGACACGTTGGAGTGGGTCCAGAGGAGGGCCACAAAGACAATCAGAGAGTTAGAGCACCTCTGCTCTGAGGACAGGCTGAGAGAGTTGGGGTTGTTCAGCCTGGAGAAGAGAAGGCTTCAGGGAGACCTTCTAGCAGCCTTCCAGTATCAGAAAGGGGCCTACAGGAAAGCTGGAGAGGGACTTTTTACAAGGGCGTGTAGTGAGTGATAGGACGAGGGGTAATGGCTTCAAACTGGAAGAGGGGAGATTTAGGTTAGATCTCAGGAAGAAATTTTCCACTATGAGGGCGGTAAGGCACTGGAAGAGGTTGCCCAGGGAAGTTGTGGTCGGCCCCTCCCTGGAAGTATTCAAGGCCAGGCTGGATGGGGCTTTGAGCAATCTGGTCTAGTGGAAGGTGTCCCTGCCCATGGCAACAGGGTTGGCACTAGATGATCTTTAAGGTCGCTTCCAACCTAAATCATTCTATGATTCTATTTCAACTCGTTCAATTCTTAACAAATATCTGATAATTTTTAATAGGCATAATAAGCACGCACGCGTGCACACACACACGCTAATTGTGACATTTCCTCAGGTAGTTTATAACCAGGAGAAAGGGCTACATTTGATTAACGCTGGTGCTGGAAATCACAGGCACACAACTTCACCACAGCTGGAATTACACACAGAACATTTAAGAAAAGCGAGCTGAAGGGGCGTAATCCTCTGAAAAGGCAGGGAAAGGAAATACTACTTTTCCTTGACAAGGTTCTGGGAATCTCAGGTTAACAAAGAGCAAAGGGCCGTGGGGAAAAAAACCACTTAAGATAGGAACAGGATATAAAGCCAGGGTCTGTTTGAATAGCTCAACTTCTGATGAAAGTTTTTTGCTTTCTTTTGTTTTGTCATTGAGGTTAAAGAACTTAAACAGAATGGCTGAACGCTGCCAGAGGCATAGGGGACACTCCTGACAAAACCCAGACCCCTGTGCTGGGAGAGACCAATAGAAGATGCTGGGTTTGCACATATGTTCACAACTGACATTCAGATAAAGGGTCCAGTGAGAATCAGACTCCAGTGCGTTTTTGCCATTTCTTCTGAAAAGTTCAAAAAAAAAGGCAATAAAAATATCCATTATGGTGTGAAATCCTCTAGCTGCTTGGAGCCTGATAAGTGTGGAGATAGGTCTGCACAAGACAACAAAAAATTTCAGTTCACACATGGGTATCTTACAAACCAAACAAAGAAAGTATTAACGGACCTAAGAAAGGCAACAAATTCTTCACTCAGACCTCCTGTAAGCCAAGTCTCTCAACTGTCTCTTAATGATCAGCCAACATATGATTGAACAAATTTAACCATTTCTTAATATAAATGAACACCCATCCTTTAGAGATAGGTTTAAGGAATTGCAAAGATTTTAAGTGTTCTTCTCATCCTTGGGCAATTTATTGGTAATAACAAGCTTTGATTTCTCTGGCATCCAAAGGCCTTAATTTCCCCCAGCCTGGCACAGCTTAGTGGGTATCACTGTTCAAAATGAGCCAAGCAGAGAAGGTGCATCAAGATGTCCCCACAAGGAGTCTCGGAAAGGCTGAATGCATAGAAAGAGGAGAACATTTGCAATGCAAATCCTGATAAAGCTGCCATGGCTATGGGTTGGAAACAAAAGAATAGGGCATGAAGTCATCAACAAAAAAGCTAGGAGACCACTGATTTGTGGTTTGTCCACGTAATTACATCATCTAATTTGTTTTCAAGATACTCAAACAACCTTGAACAGCTCCAGATAAACTAATTTAATCAAATCCGAATGTTTTCATTTAATCAAAATAATGTGTAACAAAACAAATTCCAGGCATCTAAATCCTCCTGATCCTTAAAAAAATAGCCCACGCTTACCCAAACAAGCCCTTAGGATGGATGGAAACTCCCTTCCTGTAGCCAGTGTTGAAGAAAATGAAGATGGGTTTTGAAATGTTCCTCATCTGACGTTCCAAATTCCTTTTCTTTTACACCTCAGGGAACATGTGAGTTTGTCTCACTTTCCCTCAACACTCTGCCTTTTCTACTTACATGCTATCAACTATTCAAGTGTAAGCACTATTCAATTACATCAACAGGCTCTCCAAGGAAAACCTTAAACCGCTCATTAGATTACAGAATTTCCACTGGATGCATCACGAATCAGCAGATTAGTTTTGTCTGAGTACTACACAGTTATCCAGCATTACTACACGCCCTACAACTGTTTCATCATCTTCCATCCACATTGTTACTAAGCACACAGAAAGTGCAGGGACAAGCACACAGTTCTACCAGACACAATTTTTCACAGGAAAGAGATGGCATTCCTGAGGGGAAGAGCTGCCACATGCAACGTCCTTGTAACGTAGTGCCTCTAAACACCATACATTTTAGACAAAAGTTGAAACCCAGAGGTGCTATATATAGATCTGCACAATCACTCCAAATTTATTTCTACTTTCTAATTGTAGAAACTCTAACAGTAACTCACAAAAGGCACAGAGGCATGAGCTACAGTAATGATGCTATCCTCCAGTTTAGACTCTTCCCTATTCCCTACCTTTTTTTTTTTTTTTGCCACATGTCTTTCTTGTTGTCCTTCAATTTTCTAACTGCTTCACCCTAAATGGTTTTCTCTTCAGATTCCTGGTTGTAATTCAGAGGTGCTATGTAAAAAAGTTGCAAGCTAAGTAACCAAATAATTATTTATATTTTTTTTAAAGTAAGATTAAGATAATCTTGATACTACAAACTTGTGTTTTGGAAAGCAGAGGGGAAAAAAAGAAAAGAAGCTTTAAGTGGCCTTGATTTAATAGTATTACAGGTCTACATTCACCTCTGAATTTATCCTAATGTCTGTATTTTGACAACTTTTAAGAGAAACATTCTATTGCAACAACCAAACACAATTTTTAAAAGTAACTCTGATGGCAAGAGCTTCAGCAGCATGAAAACTACTCTTTTCTGCTCACCACTGAAAACAGGAAAGTTATGCCCTGCTCATATGAATAGCCTAGTTACCACCCACGAATCCCTTGTTACATACCACTGCTATTCATTGATCCAAACAGTGAGAACAGCACCACTTTTAGTTCCAGACATAAATAATCCTGTAGAAGTGGCTACTCTCTGCTGCTGCTGAGAGAGCAGTCAGGGTATGTGACAAATGGTAGTACTGCATGGGGGATGAGCCTGTCTGTCACAGCACTTTTTAATGAAGTCTCTAGTATTCAACAAGAAGGGAAAAACGTTTTGAGGCTCTCCTCTGGTTTCCTTTGTTGAATGCAATCTTGTACATAAACAACGGCTTAAGTACAAGGCATGAACTTAGGTAGATTAATACCCTGTAATATACATCACAACATGCAATTGTATTTTGAAAGATGCTTGTAAAAGTAAGAGTGTTGCTGGAAAGGTGGGTAGAACAACAGTACACATTTCCTCAGTTGGGTACATCAAAAAGATACAAAGTAAAAAATACAATGAAAGAATTGTCATATAGAAATCTCTCTAGTAAATAGTTTCATCTGGTTTATTACTAGTTTAAGTAGTTTTAAATTAGCTTCCACAAATACAGATTCCCCCAAAATGGCAAAAATTTAAACGTAATAATTTTACAACAAGTAATTGCAAATTAGTAGGAATGACAGACAATACAACAGTAAAGGTAAGGGGCATACTTTGAAGAACATCTTTACTTCAAAGTACATTTCTTTTTATTGGAGGCTGTTTTTATCAGATTAGATGAATACCATTTGTGAACAAGAACATCACAATCTAGTTTGTTTACATACTCCCAGGATTTTGTTTCTCCTTATTCTGTGCTTCTGTAGTTATAACTATCATGAACATAATGTATTCAAAGCTGTTATGCATGTTCCTCTGCATATGAACTCCAAAGTCTTAACCTTGTGAAAAAATGCAGTAACTTCAGTGGGCACATTAACATTCACATTTGTTCAGTGAGAAAGAAATAAAACAACTAAAAATGTTCACAAGTGGAAAAAACCCTACTTTATGCCATTCACGGTAGTATGTTTCACTATGCCAGACTTCTGACCAGAAAGAGATAGAGGAACTACATCGAATGTGCTCCCTTAAACTGTTGCCTTCACACTGCTTATCAGTCGATGTGTAAATATTATAACAAGGATCTTATCAAGCAAATTTTTACTCTGAATGCTGCAATACATTAATAGAAATCATCCTAAAAGACTGAACATGATACTGAAGGCACTTCAGATGTTTCCTCTGGAAAGACATATGATCTGCAAGGCTGCAGGGAAAAAATTCAAACAGGAACCTACCTCAAATCTCATGCAATAAGAAAAATGCAGCTACTAAACTGGGTGCTCAGCTATTGTGAATTAACATCATTATTAACTTCATTAGAATTTGCCTTATATTTTTAAACTATTATTACCAAGGGATCTTTAACAAAGTAATGCAGCCCCGCTTGGGAATGGGATCATAAGTACTGCTGTTTATCCAGACAAGGAAACCAAATTATTGCCAAAACAAACAAGCTTTGTGGTGTCTGTCCAGATCATGCACATTTTATTTAAAAAAAACCCCACAACCAAACAAAACCCCCAAACAAAAAACCCAAAAAAACAAACCACAAAACCACAACACTAGGGATAAATACAGAATGATGACATCTCTCAGGAATTACATATAATCGCTTATTATTAACATCTCCCCCTCCCACAAAACAATATTAATGCTAAGCTGCATTGCAGGGGTCATTTCGTTGGTTTGCATTTGAGTGCACATGACATTTCAAGACTGCTAACGTTTAAGATGTAAGCAAACATCAAAGTCCAAGGATGAACTCAACTAATAAGGAACTCTAGAGGAAGAGAGTGAACTGCGTTCAAGCAACAACTCTAGAATCATAGAATGGTTTAGGTTGGAAGGGACCTTAAGGATCATCTAGTGCCAACCCCCTTGCCATGGGCAAGGACTCCTCCTACTAGACCAGATTGCTCAAAGCCCCATCCAACCTGGCCTTGGACACTTCCAGGGAGGGGGCCTCCACAACTTCCCTGGGCAACCTCTTCCAGTGCCTCACCACCCTCATAGTGGAAAATTTCTTCCCGAGATCTAATCTAAATCTCCCCTCTTCCAGTTTGAAGCCATTACCCCTCGTCCTATCACTACACGCCCTTGTAAAAAGTCCCTCTCCAGCTTTCCTGTAGGCCCCTTTCTGATACTGGAAGGCTGCTAGAAGGTCTCCCTGAAGCCTTCTCTTCTCCAGGCTGAACAACCCCAACTCTCTCAGCCTGTCCTCAGAGCAGAGGTGCCCTAATCTTCTGATCATCTTCGTTGCCCTCCTCTGGACCCACTCCAACGTGTCCATGTCTTTCTTATGCTGGGGGCTCTGGAGTTGGACACAGTACTCCAGGTGGGGTCTCGTGAGAGCAGAGTAGAGGGGCAGAATCACCTCCCTCGACCTGCTGGTCACACTTCTTTTGATGCGGCCCAGGATGCGGTTGGCCTTCTGGGCTGCAAGCGCACATTGCTGGCTCGTGTTGAGCTTCTCATCCACCAGCACCCCCAAGTCCCTCTCCTCAGGACTGCTCTTGATGCATTCCCCATTATCTTTACTCTGCTCTAACCCAACTGCAACCACATTCAACTCTGTCAAGACGATCAAAGCAGCAGGTTGCCTCTAAAAATCCCAGAGTAAGGAGATCTGTATACATGCCACATACAAATGTATGCACCTTCTTCTTTATCCAGAAACTACTAACAAGGATACATGAGTCTTTGAATGATTTTTTTTTTTTTCTGCAAAGTGCACCCTAAATTTCTAAATATTATCAGAACATCAGGCTTTTAAAAATGGATTGCTTTAGGGAGGAAGATCAACTGTCCTTGAAATGCATCCCTCATTGTATGATATTATGACAGAACAGATAAAATACCCGTATTCTAGGTGTGAGGAATCCAGGCAGACCAATTAAGGGGAAAAAAATTTTAGCCTCCATCTCCTGCCGATGGTGTAACGCAGCATCTGTTTGCCCATTTCCAAGGACATGCTGTAAAAATGGCATGCCTGGGCCCTTTCTGAGATGGACTAAATTTTGTTGAGGATGAGATTTTCATTTCCTCTAATTAAAAGGCTCATTAATGTAACCGGAAGGCTACTTAGAGATATCTCTTAGACTGTGAAATCGATTAATATTTTTGAAATAAAGTTTCTGTTGATCCAACATGGACCTACATTTTTAAAGAGAAGAACATTTTATCATTCTCATAAAGCATGAGATTTCATCCTTTTGGCCCCTTTAAGAGCACTATTTTGAATTTAACAGCTCTCATGTAGTAGATGGCACCTACATCTACTTTGAAACCATCTCTAACCAGTATTTCTAGTTACTAACATTTCAGAAAGTTATCAGGCATTTCTGTATGATGCATGTATGTTGGACAGATTGTTTCCACACACAAAGCAAATAGAATAAAAGCAGAAGGATTCAATAGCTATCAACAGTAACAATTTTATAAATGTGTCTGTCGTATGTTATCTCCTGCACCACTGCTGGGCTTCTCATACGATATTTTGTGTCTACCCTGGAATATTTTTCTGTGAATTCCTCAGCTATCCTTACCAGCTTCCTATATTTAATAACTTTAAATTTATACTTATCATTACTTTCCCCCCTTCCATTTGTCATCAGTGATCCCCCTGTGTCCCAGACATCATTACAAAATCAGGTTGGTGTCTTCCTTCTTCCTTGCTGAATCATGTCTGAACACTTCCAAAATTCAAACCTTTTCATGCTTATCCATATTTTTTCCCCCTAATCAATTCTACTTTCAATTTTCACTTGTCAAAGAATCCTTACTGAAGAAAAATCGTGTATGAAGACTTAAAGAAAAATACAGGCAGCTTTGAGGATTGCATTCAAAGCAGTGTTCTTAGCTTGAATCTAATCTCACAACTGAACTCAGTAGAGTTGAGAATCACTGAGTAGAAGAGCAAGTAGTAGTCACTAAAGGCATCTGGACAGGTATGATTTCACACTTTAAAACATGCTGCCAAGAATCCTGGGGAATTGCTCTTGCTTGAGAAGGATTCTTCCTCTCAATAGAAAAAAAAAAAAAAAGAAATTCCCAAACAGCCTTCTCTTTCTGTCACTCTCCCTGCTCCATGAAATGTCATACTGCGTGTATTACAAATGAAAAAAAAAAAGTTATTGCACTAAGGAAACTCAATACCTGTCCTCATGCCTATGGCTATTTGATGATTTATCAATTCAGTTATTCTAAAGCTGCTGCATGTTCACATTTGTGAAGAAAAACCTTACAGATATACTCTGTACCTGTTGTAGCCACAACCCATTTTCAGGCTGCAGTCATACCATTTTACAATAAACTTTCTACACTTTTTCATAGACAAACACACATTTTCTTTGCAGTATACACATTGACAACATAGTTCCAAAACCAGGAATTACAGCAGTTATTTTTTAAAATTATATTATAGATCTAGAATAATACATTTAAAATAAACAGAAAGGAAACACTAAAAAAAGAAAGCCCACTGCTAGAATGCAGTCTAGCTATTCTCTTCATGTTTTCACTGTTCTCACAATTTTAAAAGATGTACCTCTTTAAATGGAAGTGTACTTCACTAGTTCTTCTCAAACACCTCCATGTACCACTATCAGCACAAAGCCTTAAGAAATCATGTAGTATCTTAAAGCCTAATTGGAGGAATGTCTACTTAATGCAGCACTACATGGCAGTTACCAAGGAAGGCAAGTAGAAGAAAGCATCACAAAATCAGATCACCTACATCTTCAGGGATTTTACATTTTCATATCTCCCAACAGCAAACTCTCAATTTAAAATTCATTCTCTAACGCAGCTGGTAAGGTACAGGCTCTACTTCTGGGATGCTCATTATCTCCACAAGTAATTGAGCTTTATGTGAGTTGCTGAAAGGCTGTCTAGTGATTAGCATCACTTAATTCTAGTGTCAACTCACTGTAAATAAGGTGGAGTAAGTGTAACAAGTTAGGTATACACTAGAAAAGAACAACTGCCTACTTATGCAGAAGGGGGAGGGATGCTGTCTTCACTGGGGATGGAAAGCTGGGAGATCCCATCCAAGGAAAAACAGAGTCAAATAGGTATTGCCTTAGTTCTCTGTGTCTGTATTACAGTGAGCTGAACAAATTTCTAAGTCTCCATTGCCTGTAATGTAAGTTTCAACATGCACCTCATATGTGGATGCTGACATTTAAGCTGTCTCAGTCTACATGCTTGTCCCACTATGTCTCATTTTTTCCATTATAAAAGCATATCAATAGTAGGGTATCAGTCATTCTTTAATGGAGACTACATTGTCAACTACAGGAGATCATGATACCTAAAGCTGGGGAGCACATTCAGATCATAAAGAACAAGGCTGCAACACATTTTAGAGAAATATACATTTGTCAAGTGAGCATCATGATCAGCAAGAAATCCGCAACAAACATGCACAAGACAATTTCACTGTACTACTCATACATCTTCCTCGGTTTTAAACTCAGTACTTTAAAACACCTCAGGAAGAAAAGTTGGATGTTGGTGACTTGAAGATGTGTACACAAAGTCAACGAAGTGACAGCTGACGTGCCCCCAGGTATTTCACCCATCCCTCAGTGTGGGTCCAAAGGGCATGGGAGTCTCACAGGACCTGTATCACATCCTTCCAAGCCCACATGATAAGCCAGCTATCCTCAGACATGTCAAATGCAACCACAGGCCTGTGTGTAGGTGACCAAGATGAGCACCATCTGACCAACAGCTGCTCCAAAAACTATTAAAGTGTTACAGTGTGCAAAGAATGGGATGGCTGAAAAACAGTATTAGAATATTCAAATGCTATGAGAAAAATAAAAGGCATGCTTGTCGTGGTTTGGCCTCAGCCGGCAACAAAGGACCACGCAGCCGCTCACTCAACCGCCTGAGGGCGGTGGGGAAAATCGGAAGAAAGAGGCAAAACTCATGGGTTGAGATAAAAACAGTTTAACACAACAGCAAACGAAAGAGGAGAACAACAACAACAACTGACGGAGGGATGCACACACAGGGTTACTGTACCAGCGCTCACCGACCGGACCGCGCAGCCCCAGCCCGCTCCCGAACCGCGCCTGCCTCCCCCTCCTCCCGGCCAGCTCCCCCTTATGGACTGGGCATGGCGTCACGTGGTATGGAATACCTGTGTCCCGGGCCAGAAAATTAACCCTATCCCCGCCGGAACCAGGACAATGCTCCGTCATGGAAAATGGCCTAAAGCTGTGGTTACTCAATATAAAAAGTGTATGGCAAAAATTATGGTAGTTGAGAAATGATTGACAGGAGGATTCTGTCTCACTAGCAGGCATGATGCTCACAGTCACTTTGCTAAATCTGCTTCTAATATTCTCGATATCTGAGACAATTCAGACACTATTTTAGAGGCAAGGGGACAAAGTGTTAAGGGATGACTCACTCCTACGCTGATCATACTTGGTGAATCTATCGGTTTTATTAGAGCTGATCCTGATATAGGCCTAGAATAGGTATACAAAGGAAAAAAACCTTTTAGCTGATTATCATGAATTAATGCATTACAAGCAGTCAGTGTCAGACCTTTGATAATGATGCTAACACATGCAGAAAAGCTATTTCAGGCATTTCTTCAGATTCCTACAGTGTGCTGATATTAATTTTCCTCTTTGTGCAAGACATGCAACTGAAATAAAATCTCTAGGGAAGGCTGGGTTTGAAAGGGTAGCAAATTAGCAACACTTTTTTTTGTTTGTTTTTTTTAAAACCATCATTCTTAAAACAATATTCTGCAGAATACAAAACATTAACAGATTGCAAAATAGTATGTCGCAGTATAAAGACTTATAATTTTCAAAGGTATCATTTTAAGCAGTCCTGAATAACTAATTGTCATTGTCAAAGTGGGAACACTGAAATCAAGGTGCCCAATGTCTGATGAAAACTAACCCTTCCTATGTTCCCAGTGCTTTTGAGGCTCTTACTCCTCTGCATAGTGTACATGTGTCTGAGCATGTATAACACTAACATGTATTAGTTAATGTTGTAATGTATCTGCTTTCAACAGACAGAGCAAGAATTCAACAGAAGGACAGAAAACAACGAACAACAAGCATCTTTATTGCTATAGGATCCTTCCAGGCTGTATTCTTCCCTTCTGGTGTGAGCTGAGCAGCATCACTCACCTTTAAGGGCTACAGGATTAATGAGTAACTTGACCATAATGACAATAAGGTGTTATTGCTCATGCACTGTTACAATCTGATGAAGTCACTGATCCTCTGCTCTGATGCCATTGTCCTATTAGGCTGTTTCCAAAAAACGTACTGGACTCTTGCACGGAGTAAAAAAGTAGTAACACCTAGTATTGTAAGGCAGAGAAAAGAGCTGCTCTTAGACATCAAACTATTTGGTTACCATGAGACAAAATATCAAAATGTCCTGAGAAACATTTACGAAATGTGGGTCACACCTCTGTTATGCAAAGGTTGTGAAGACCACAGAAGCAGCGAAGCTGACACTGGCAAGGGACAGCAGCATCCTACCACTTCTGGCAACTGAATAATGAACATTTAAGCTGAGACTTATCCCATTTAACCTTTTGTGCCTCTTGAGCCATCTAAGTTAGAGTGTTGCTACCTGAGGTTTCCCACTCTGTCAGCGAAGAGAGGCTCAGCCAGCCAGCTATTCAGGCCATCCATAGACCAATCTGCTATAAAGGTGCCTCTCATCACCAACTACAAGGCTCCTGACTCAGGCACCTCAGTAAGATTTGTTGAGTGGGATAAACCCCCAACCTTAGATCCACGAACACTGACCCACTGCATCCCATACTACAAGACATCCTCCAATAACAAAGCTATGTTTAGAATAGAAAAAGTAAAAAAAACCTGTAATCATTACAAAATTTTTCATCATTTCCAAGCATCGGGAGACTGCTCTCTGACTACTGTAACATTACCACAGTGCTCATTTTTGAGTGAAAAAGTTTACAAGAAGAATAAAGTAGGAATAGGCTCTTTCAAATGGATACCCATTAACATACAAATAATAGCTTGTAATCCAGATCTTCCTGGACAAGTTAAAAAACATGAAAAACATAAGCCATCTAAGATTTTCTGGCACTCGCTGCATCACAAGAAATTGGAAAGTCTTCTAGGGAGTTGAGCTTGAGGATGTGACACAATATGAGAAGACTGGGAATTATATTATTCAGAGTTTGAGTAATAAATTAGGTCATAGGAGACCAGTGAAAAGCAAGAGACTCGCACCCTGGAGTTCTGAAGGAAGAAAGGAGCAGAGTCAGTGCTAATAAGTAGGAAGGATAAAGGCTACTCTGCCAAGAATGTACACTTTAAATCCATTGAAAAACACCAACACTTCTCATTGTGGTTCTTCTAACAACACATAATAGCTCTATGAATTGTTGCACAAGCTGAGTAAACCTAAAATACAGTCAGCACTCTGACCGGTCATGTCCAAGCAATTAAACCACGCACCCAACTGCCCTGAGCTATGTACAACCCTGTTGACCAAGCTCCACACCACAGTGTTGTACCTGATCCTGTGCGCAAGTACAAAAAAAATGCCTTTGCCCCCATTGTCACAAGTCATTCTTGCACCTACAGAACTTCCAATTAGATTGAAAAAAGGGGTTCTAGCACCTACATATATAGCATCTAACATAACAGGCTGAATTTAACATAATCAAACAGTAAGTAAAAGAGAAACGATAGACACTAACTGCAGGAAGCTAATACTACAGCTTATGTTACAAAGCTAGTCCCCTTTGGTTTCCTATACCATCGGTCTCCAAAGAAGGGTGTGCTCACCCCAGGCAGCGTGCAAGACAATCTAGTGGGATGCTGGAAAGAAATAAGTTTTGTACCATTAATAAAGAAAATAAACTTTCAAAATAGAGTTTATTTCACCTTTACCTCATCCATTTTTAATTTCTATTTTGTATATGCTTTATAATGTACATATATATGATATATACAGTAGTACATGTATATACTTTATAAATAAACATATATTGAGGGTGCATGCTCAATAATTTTTTACTGATAGGGTGATGTGCAATCAAAAAAAGTTTGGAAACCACTGCCCTATACAACCTATGGACAGAGGCAGTCCCTCTCAAAGAGGAGTCAGAGAACTTGTGTTCCTAAATTTTGATACGAAAAGTTACTGGAAGTTCCCCTAAACTTGAAGTATCTGAATGATGTAAAAATATAAAAATTTGACTTCACATCTGAGCTTAGCATCTTTAAATGTAACTGAAAATACAACCAACATGACAAACTAACAAAGCATTTGCCTGAGTAAAATACAGATGAGAAATACTCTCTGTGACCGGGTTTCTTAAAATTTAACCCTCCTCCTGTGCAAGCAGCAACTGTCCAATTTTCCTTCTACCCATTGACTGCCATCCCTTAGACTTTGTAAGAGGTTTGTGAAAAAAAGTTTAAAATTCCCAGTGACTTCAACTTGATTCACATTTGTAAATCCCTGGTTGAAAGTTCAATAGTTCCCTTTTAACAGTTCAGATTTTTTATGGATGGACAGAAATCTCAAAGAATTTAAATATGTGCGTAATGAAGACATAGTTCATGTTCCAAAAGAAAGATCTAGAAATCTCTGTGCATCTACGTTACACAACAGGCCTCTTGATTACAGTGATACTCAAATCTAAGAACTAATTATAGATGGAACAAATAGGTGAAAGTTATACAGGCTACATTGTGCAGAGACAGGGGAATTATCTGGAGCAGAATACACAAAAACAGAATAGATGGCAGAGAGAGGCTAAACAGGGAAAGGCTGTGATCAGTAGAGCAGTGACAGCTGCCTGTTTCCTTCTGTGTAATGTCCAAAAGGACACGTCCAATACAAACCCATTTACTAAGAAACCTATCCATGACAAATGCCATGTTTTAACCAGTAAAGAAATTTGTCAGACTCTTCTGTGCTTCCATAATTCAAAGGCAATTTTCTTCTTTTTTAAGCCAAAGTTAGCATACACTTGATCTTCAGTGAGGTATGTGCAAAGACATTTGGTTTAGCAATAACAAAGTTATAGCTGTACAAGGTAGTGTGTTTATTTGAATATGCAACAGTGTAATCATTCAAATAAATACAGTCTAAATTCTCTTTTTACAGTACTTCAAGTCAGATGTACATAAACTAATCCCCATAAATTGAAACCATATACAGTAAAATAAAGCATTATGTATTTTAAGTTTGTGTTCTGTTTTGCTTTAACTTTGAGGGAAACATACTCCATGTGTTTTTGAATGGCTGCAGGTGTGGATTTTGTACCATTTCCATTTGTGGTTTTTCCTATGACTGCACATCCAAAAACTGTGTTCTCTATAATACACAGTTTGGTGAGTGCTTTGAGAGCAGACGGACTTTTGCTTCACCATAATGGTCTGAAGTCCTTAAGGTGAGCAAGGGAGTGGAAACGAGTTGCTAACAGGCTTGTTTAAGGTCAACCTCACTGAAATCATCTGGCTGAACAATGTATTTTCTTTAAATTAGCATCTGGCCTCCATCAGAATCAGAGGGAAAGATGTCATATTTGAATAATTACTTTAAGATTATGAAGAAAGAGTTCACAGATGCTGTAAGCTATATGGTAGAAACCAGAACTATTTGTTGATGACAAGTACTGATAAATACATGGGGGTAAGAAAGCATTCCTTTTGAACAGATGTGAATATCAACAACAACAAAATCCTTAAGATGCAATTTTTCTTTGTAATTTGAGTATAGATGGCCAATAATTGAAAATGCATTAAAACCTTAAGTGTTGCTCAGACTACAGAGTGGTACATTTACATTAAAGGGTAGAATTTTAGTCCACTAGTGGTTCATATTAGGAAAGCCTACACTGCACCACCTGGATTGTAAGTACATGAATTCATTCCTCTTTCTGCTCAAATTTAATTATAGAAGAAAGGGAGGTTGGAAAAAAGGAATATCTATTAAATTGATGCTCATGATAAGTGGTTCCTCTGAAACTGTTTTGCATTGGCTCTTCAGGCTGTGAAATACATTTTTCCTAGTATCTTCTATAAGGCAGAGGATGTAAACAATTCATAAGATAGTTCCACCATTGTCTGTCTTTCTATTTTAGCCACTCAGTCCAGAGTTTGAAGAAAAGTACTTGGCTTTCATTTTGCTACAGCTGTTACGACGCTGCTGCATGAATAAATATTTCAAGCATGCTCATCATTTAACAGATTAAATTTCAAATTACCAGCTAAAACAGTGAATAAACTCTAAGGTTCTGATCTTTTTTTTTTTTTTTTTTGAGAAAGACACTGACAGACTGACAAACTGCTTGATTACTGTTGCAGAAAGTTTAAAAAGTTAATCTTTTAATCAAGTTGTCTGAGAATTCTGAAATTTTCAAGTGCCTGCCAGTGTCTGTTAAAAGAAAAAAAAAATTCATCTGGCAGCAAAGAGAGCATAAAACAGTAAAGCCTGACAGAGCGGAAATGATAATTACTGCAGGAACAGTAGAAACAAAACTTTTACCAAATAAAGCTACAAGGTAGCCACTATAGAGAGTAAAAGGACTAAACTGATACTAGTGGGGGATCAGCAAGGTTCTTACATCTTAGCTACTTCAGAAAAGGATGATATTATGGCAAGTTCAAGTGCAAAAACCAAGGCTATTTCAAAGAAACACTTCACTCACACCCACAGAGTTATCGTATGCTGTTCTTGAGCTAAGCAGTTACTCCAGAAATAAGCTCCTCATCAATTAGGTTGTCTGATGAAACATAATCAAGTTGAAAAAGAAAACATTAAAAAAAAAAATCCATTCTCCTCAGTTATACTACCAAAAGGAATTAAAAAATCTCTGCATGACATTTGTTATCAATTATTTTAAATCCTCCATTTGAGAAGCTACATCTACATCTGCTAAGTCTCAGCTCAAGCCATAGGAATAGTGTTTTGCTGGGGCACAGGTTACATAGATCCGACATGAATCATCTACCCAGCCTGACACCATTCACTAAGTTTTAAACACCACTTCATCATAGCGAAGAAAGCACCTCTTCTAATGTGTTGCCATTCTAGCAACTCTTACTAAACCCAGTACAACAAAACAAAGAAGAAAATATAATGGTTAGAAAATTGAACAGCGTACACCTCACAAGCTGCCAGAAGAGTTTGTAAATTCTCACAATCTACACAAGTACTTCTACAAGTTGTTGGTCTTTTAGTCTGCCTTCCCCAGCACACAAGCCTTTACATGTTATCAAATCTGCCTTCTGATATTATTTAAAATAAATGCCTTTTCATACCAAACAGTATTGATAAATCTTCCTCAAATGTCATAGTCTTACAGTACCTCTTACATGTAGGAGGATACGTGTAATATGTATCATATGGAGCAAAGAAACAACATTATTACACAACAAACAGCAAGAAAATGCCATTCATTGCTCTTGGATTTCTTGTCATACAAAAAATACAAATAAAAATGCGCTGGCTTGCTTACAGGCCATTACCATTTTTAATCAACACAACTCTCTGATAAGACCAGAAGTGCTGGAATAAAAAGCTATGTTAGCTTCTACAGCATTGGTAAGTTCATGATCATGTATGTCTGAATACAATTCAGAAATTCTATCAGCTTTTCATAAAATAACTGCTTTACATTTTCACAGTTCTAAATGATTATGCACTCTAGACTCTTTCCTAGATAGGAAATTCTGTTAGAATGATTACATAGTGAGACTTTTTACTAAATTCTCTTTGAATAACCTATTGTTTTAAAATATATTGGTCAAATTTTCTTTCATTACTTTCAATAGAAGACCAAATAAAATTTGACCAAAATGTTTATGCTGCTTCTTGGAAGTTTCTGTCTATACATAATTGGAAACCTTTGGAAAACCTCAGTTATCCAAAAACATTTGTACAGAGTCAAAACAGGAAGACAGGGGAACTTTTGGTACAAAACTCCAACAGGTAAAGTGCCAAAATTCAATAGGCAATATAATTCAAGCATTATTGCAACAGGGTACAGGATATGCAGATCACTGATCAATGCTGAAAGTTTTAAAACTTATAATTAAATAAACGTATCTGGTCCTTCAAAATATGAAGGACGAGATACATTCTCACTTCGGACACCATGACACCACATCACCAAATGATGTCCAGCAGATCCTTATTACCCTGTTAATATATGACCAGAGACAAATGAGCCTTTTGAGAAGAGGAGGGAAGCGTATGGAGAGGAGGGAAGCGTATGGAGAGGAGGGAAGCGTATGGAGAGGAGGGAAGCGTATGGAGAGGAGGGAAGCGTATGGAGAGGAGGGAAGAG
>VFFE01009084.1:2876720-2912586 GCA_008921705.1 Burhinus oedicnemus | reverse complement strand
GAGGAGGGAAGCGTATGGAGAGGAGGGAAGCGTATGGAGAGGAGGGAAGCGTATGGAGAGGAGGGAAGAGTATGGAGAGGAGGGAAGAGTAGGGAGAGGAGGGAAGAGTATGGAGAGGAGGGAAGAGTATGGAGAGGAGGGAAGAGTATGGAGAGGAGGGAAGAGTATGGAGAGGAGGGAAGCGTATGGAGAGGAGGGAAGCGTATGGAGAGGAGGGAAGCGTATGGAGAGGAGGGAAGCGTATGGAGAGGAGGGAAGCGTATGGAGAGGAGGGAAGCGTATGGAGAGGAGGGAAGCGTATGGAGAGGAGGGAGAGGAGGAGAGGAGGGAAGAGTATGGAGAGGAGAGAGAGGAGGAGAGGAGGGAAGAGTATGGAGAGGAGAAGAGGAGGGAAGAGTATGGATCAACATCTTCCCATTCTCTTCTAGTCTGTTGAGGAAGAATGGCTGCAGGCCACAACACACACATCTGACATCATTCTCAACCTCACAACAATTCCTTACAGAGACCAGTGAAACTGTAGGAGAAACACTTTAACTTGCACTCAAATTCGATGAAACAAAAAATAAACCGTTGTTAAAAATCTGCCCTTCTTCCAAGAGAAAGCACACAAGAAAGTATTCCATCACCCCCAATAACAGCTTAAGTAAACTATCGCCATGCACAGCAAAGCCAGGAGGAAGGACAACTGTGCAGGCTGTTTGAAAAGGGATCAGAAGAAAAGGTGAAGGGAATGTTAAAATAGGTACAGATGAGCCTTAAAAAGTGACATAAAGGGGACTAGCAGAGCAAGAATTCTATCACCACCTCTACCACAATCGTCTCCTATGGTCTTGGGGAAAAATTCTTAAACTCTCCTTGGTCTGCATTGGCAGAATGCTGCTACTTCCCTGTTTGACACAGATACTGCCAAGTGCTCAGACACAAAATTTCTACAGAAAGATAATGTACTTCCACTGAATAGCATGCAACTCTTTTTAAGTTCTCATTTATAACAGTTTGAATGAACTGCTTTAAATGAGATGCAGGGCTGCAAATGAATAGCGAATATAAACTTAAGTATTAAATGACTGCTTCCTTTACTAAGTTCTGTCATTCCTGTGCAATGAATGAGGTGGGAATCCTGTGGAAAAAAACCAGAATGTAGATCTATAATTAAACACATATGCATAATAGCGAAAAAATTAAAAAGCATGAAGAACATTAATTTAGGCTTTTCCTAATTCCTTACTGCTTCATTTTACAGTTACAAATTAGTCATTGTCCTCCCACTCCTTACAGAGAGAAAATTCATTTAAAAAATAGGTATTTTGGAATGTGGAATGATTTTGAGGAGAAACAGGACACATCACTGAGTAACATCAACAGCAAATGAGACAGAAACCTCATATGTTATTCTATACGCATCCTTTCCTATGCACATATATTGACCCTGTTTTACAAGCCTCTGTAGATATATCAGGACTTAAATACCATACAAACTGCACATGCATCAATCCAATAGAATAATGAGAATCATCTATTCAGTAAAAGTTTCCACTCAGATTAAATGTTTTCAATAAAATACTGGAGGTTGGTTAGTTTAACTGTGCCACATATCCCATTCACAAAATGAAACTGCAAAAAAATCACAAAGTTTCACTGAAGCAGACTGGCAATCAAGAAGATCCTTCCTTTTAAATACCAAACTTTCATCACCTTCAATTGAAATGCTAGAGCTCTTCACGAGAATAGCCAAAATCTCAGCTACCTGAACAGCTACATTTCCCTCAATCTGTTCCTTGTTGTAGTTTTTTGTTTTTAGTGGCTTATCCATATCTTATAAAATTTTCAGGAAACCGGATTCGTTCCTTGCCTGGACTCACTGGTACCAAATTTCAGCTGAAATGACAAACCAAGCAAATTTTAAGAATCTGAAATAACACATGGGAAAACTTCAGGAGCTTTAATACAGGCACTGCAACTTACTCTCTCTGAAAATAAAAAGTGTTTACAAAGTTCAGCACAAAGTTTAGAACATAAACACAAAATTTTACTCTGGCTTATTATTAGAAATAATAGATTATTAAGAACAAAAGCAAAGTGATGGCTAACTGCAATCTCTCAGGGAATCTAAATTCAATCTTGCATAGTAGAATGCTGCTCCTGCTACAGAAATGCATTTATATCTAACCACCTAAAGCAGTTTCCTAATTCCCCCACTCATAGTAGGTATCTATTATTAGTAAGAGGAGTTAGTTTTCCAAATAGGGCATGTGAATTTATCTTTTCTGGTTTTAGGAAGAACAAATACTTTAAAAAAAAAAATACTGAAAAAGTGCTGTTCATTGCTTTAAGTATGTATCCTCTGACACTACATTCTGTTTCATGGTTGCACTTTTAAAACATCAAATGATCAGAATAAGAATTTCCATGCATTTTGGATAAAAAGTAAGTAAATGAGTTTAGAACAGGGACTTAAAAGCAAAAAGCACAAGTAAAACATAATACAGATGTTAAAAATGTAACAAAAATAAATGATATCAGACGACCCAAATTACTTCTGCTTTATGTGTCAGGAGACATCTTTATCAGGACAAGCCCAAGCTAATGAGAGGCACTACTTAGAGAACAGATATAAAAGTTATTTCAGTAGAATATATTTTAAACCCTGACTCAAAACTCTTGAAAAATTTGTAATCAGTGAAAGAACTCAATCTACAGGTGCAGAATCTCTCCTCTCTGGTTATTAAGAAGTTAAGTTCACTCAGCATTCTTATTTTTAACTGGAGAGCCTTGAAGTCACAGTTTAGACCTTATTCCTCTTCTGTAAAAATGACGACACTTAGAGCTGCGGTGAATGCTTTTGGTCTTTTACAGGTAATAGGGAAGATAGCTACAGGTAGGTTAAAAATTTCTATACATGTGTAGTGACTTGTTTTTACACATTTTTAAACATAATGCTCCCTTATCTTTCCATCAAATACTACCATAGGCAGCTTTTGTTGAATATTTCTAGCAGCCTATTGCACACAGTGCATCACAAGCTGCATGGCCTGCGGCCAGGAAGGAAGGTGTGGAACACGTCTTCACAGGTCGATTTCCACTCTCCAAGTTTTCAAGTATTTGAGAGAAGGTCATGTTACAGCACAGATTTACATAGCAGACAAATTACAAGACTGCCCATTCTCAGCATTTCATAATTTCAATAAAAAATTAGGTCAAATGAAGGGGGGGGCAGGGAGAATAACCCTATCCTTTCACAGTAGTCAGAAAATTAAACAAAAACTTAGCTGTGATTCTTACCGAAAGATTGGCAAAAATCTGTGTTGACAGCAAACAGAAGTTTAAAGCATTTGATTTACCATTCCTTTACAAAATCCTTTTCTTTCCTAATGCCTCAAACAACCATAAACAAATCCAAAATGTGCTGCATTGCTCTTTTAAAACACTGATTTTATTACCATTAGTCCAAAACATTTTTTTTTTTTTTTTTTTTTTTACAAACATGCATATTATCAAGGAATGTGTTATTAATTTCAAGAGCTTTCACCCAGAATCTAATAGTCTAGTAGGAGTATCGTTTTTCCGGAAGAACAGAATAATAATTTGGAATAGTTTTTCCCTCCCCTCAGAGCCTGAAATATAGCGCACTTTAAAAAGGGCAGTATTGGCCCGCCTCAGCACTGCCTGACATTATGTTTATAGTAGACGGAGACTAAAATTACAATGTTCATATTTGGCATTCTTTGAGAACAAATTGGCAAAATAGTTAATTTTAAAAGTTTTTATAGAAAACAATACTATGATATTTTCAGGATGGCAACAAAAATACTTTGCAAGAGCAGTTAAGGATATCATAATATGAAACAACAAATTTAAAAGTGTTTAGGTATGTATCCACATAACTGCATTTTTCTTAGCTTACAAGACCAATACTTGCACACAAATTCCTACTGATATCATATAGTACACAGTTAAAATATGCTAACCATTATTCTAGATAGCTTTCAGGATTTGTTTCAACACAGTCAAGCAGTTGTAGCGTTTAGACTGGCACACTGCTAATACTCTTATTGAGAAAGCAGAAAGAATAAACATTAACACGGAAATGAATGGCTTCAGTAACTTCAATTGGACTTAACATTATTTCAGTTTCTAAAAATGACAAATATGAAATCTGATTTACTCTCAGCAGTAAGAAAAACTACTAAGCTGATGTATTTTTAAAAAGGATTGTAGTTTTAAGGAACCTCTGAACGAATTTTTGAAGACAGATTCACTATGTCAGCTAGATTTTATGTGTAATTGATACCTATTCAACAAGTAAAAAGAGGAAACAGAACGTTTCATAGAATCTGACATTTTCTCCATTTACCAACACAAACTCTAAGGGATGAATTTTACCAAAAGCTTCAGCTTTGCATGTTGTAGCCCTGCAGCTGAAAATTTAGACGAAAAATATGGGAGTCTTTTTCTATGACACAAAAGAAACTTTTGGGAACATTTCTGAAGGATACCAGAAAGCTTGTCTAACATACAATGGTTCCTACTCAGCACAGCCCTCCAAACAAAGAGTAACAGATGCACAACTGGTATTAATAACAAAACATCTCCTCCCTCTGTTAGTCGAGAGGACAGCTAAGGACAAATACAGTTTCAGGGTACTTACCTACTCGGAAGTTAGTGGCTGTCAGAGTGTCAGCAGCATGGCCGTTTTCACTGATGAGGGTGGTGGTATTTCCCTTCTCACAGTTGTTCTGACAGTTGCCTTTGGTACAAGTCACTTTACAGATGCTGGGTGTAAAGACCACCTTGATACGACCAGTGTGATTTCCCACTGTCAGTGGAGGCAAAGAAAAAAAGAAAAATAAACAGATCACTTTAGTATCCATTGATTTCCTTCAAAAAGTTTTGGAAAAAAAAAAGGTGGTGGGAGAAAGAGGCGACAGGTCTACAGGAGGAGGGCAGTCTGCAGTGCTCTCTCTCTCATAGATCTCCAGTGGTGTCTCTGAAACAGGAGTAGGAAGCTTAGCAAACAGAACTCCGGGATCCGCTCCAAAACCACATTTAAAGTCAAGTCACTGGAGTGGGATTAGTAATCACAATGCTGCACTTTATTCACAGGCAGACAAAGAGCAATACCAAGGGCATGACAGCTTAAATAGCCAACTCTGACAGGCAGATGTAATGCAAAGAGGCTGGCTGTGCACCTAGGGGTGAATAAACTCTTGTGTCCTCCTGCATACTTTTCCTGTTTCTGCACTTATTAAGTCACTATTTGTAGCTCGACCCCTGGAAATGTTTTAGGCATGCGGCATGTCTGAAAACATCTGTCTCAAATCTCCTGGCACCCCAGCCCAAAGTGGTCAAACCTTGTGACGCAGCTGCCTGGACCCATTTTTTCACAGTTTTTTGGCACCATTTTTCCACAAGGATTTACATATTATAGACTGAGCTTTGCTGTCAGCCTTTGTTTAAGTAATAAATAGCTCAGTGAGAGAAAAGGGTGAGTAAGTGTCAATACTTGAAAATACTGGTTCTCAGCTCAAAAGATAAAACAGCTAGATTCTCTTTTTATATATATATACTTCCTTACAGTAATTTTTAAAACTTCAACATAATGAAGACTGAGCAAACACTAATTTTAAATTAAGCTTATTAGAAGAACTTCTTGTTACAGAATTTGATTTAAAAACATATGTATTTGATTGCAAATGTAACAGCTGAAGACAAAAAAGAGATTAAAACCACTCATTAAGAAAATTAGGGAAAGAACAGATTCCATCTGCAATTATTTAAAGAGAAAACAGTTTGTCCTCTGCACACTTACTAATAAATTCAGAAAGTTCTTGTAAATACATCACAGCATCTTTGTGGAAACTATTAATACATACTTTCATATCAAACCTAAGAAGCCCAAGAAATGATGCACAGAAAGAGAATAATCTCCTCCTTCTTCATGTCATAGAAATAAAAAAGCTGCTGGATAGTTGTCTAACCTAGTTTATGATATACCCTCTGGACAAACATTTTTTTGAAAATCTCAAGAAAATGAAGAAAATCTTCCCACTTCAAAAGAATATAAAGCCGCCTTATTTCTGGCTCCTCATAAACAAATAAATTAAAACAATTGTGCCAACTGTTTTGTCTACAGTAAAGGCATTGCTCTATTTGAACAGCAGCTGTAGTACAGATGCTCCTACCTTATTCTCCCTAAACAATAGTTAGAAAAAGCTCAGCCCAGACAGACACAGAAATAAAATATTTCAATTGAAGGCTAGTATTGTGATTTTAGTCAATTTAGAAGACACTCTGGATTCTTGGATGCCAAGTATTTATGAAAATTATTAATACACCTTTCCCAATGAACAAATATAAGTGGCTTGTGAAATGCTGAGACTAAAACTTTTAAGTTTTCCTTTTGTTAAACAGAGCTTCACAAGCAATACTACCATCTTTGCATTTTATTTGCATAGCTTTATATATCTATCTTTTCCTAGAAAAGCCCAATTCATTTTATATTTTCAGAAGTTTTAGTAACGTTTTTCCTTTAGGATGTGATCTAATTAAAAAAACATGGTTAGTTGAGTCACAAAAGTCAGTCCTGCCTACACTGTAAAAACTAGTATTGGGGGACCCACACAAGTTTTCCAGCTTAGCTAAAAAAAAAATTAAATAAATAAATCTGTCTTTGCCAGTATAGATGGAACTAAACCATGACTTAATTCTCCTTCATAGTATTCTGCACTATGCTGTTGAGTCCTGAGCTGTAGGAAAATTTGGGCACAATGTTTATAACAAAAATCATATTTTAAAAATAAAATCTGAACTATGTGATAAAAATTATCAGAAAAATTCTGCAGCATAGTTTTTTTGGTAGAAGAAACACCTTAGCATGAGACTGAACGGAAATTGTGAATTTGCCTCTCACCCCTTTTGGGTGAGAAAAACGTTAGCATGTAAGTTTGGGAGTAGCAACAAAAGAATAGCAGTTGAACAGTACCTTCAAAAACACAGGCCAGTTATCTACAAGGGTAAATAGTACCCATGAAACAAAATGTAAGTGCAGCTTTTCAAGAAATAAGTCGCCTGAAAAAACACGATGCAAGTCCTAGCCCCTACAAATATTCACATCATTATTCAGCAATGCTTTTTGCTATAAAACAAATTCAATTCTCACAGATATTCTTGTTTTACTAGTTGCAAAGAGCCAGAAATAAGACAGCTTCATATTCTTTTGACATGGGAAGATTTTCTCCATCTTTCTCAGATTTATGAAAACTATAATGAAACTATTATTTTCTTCTCCTTGACTAGCAGGCCACACCTTTTAACTTCCTCAAATCTTCTGGAAACATTTAGAAGGGATACAAAGCTAATTTCAGCCTTTGAGCTGAAAATTGACCAGTGTATGAGGAGGCAATTCAAGACAGAGACATTATCTTCATCCTTCTCTGTAGTCGTACCTAAGTAGGCAGTAATATCCTCACACATCCTAAGGTTCAGGGACTTCAACGGTGAGCATAATACATGTAGATTTAAATTGAAAACAGATCAAACCCTTCTTCTGAAAGGAAGTTTCTGGCAGAAACTCAACAAGGTTAGACTCTTGGACTTCCTTGAATCCTCTCCTTTTCTTCCCGTCTGTGGGGATTTTTCCCCCCCTTCTCTTCTCCAAAGAGTGGATGATTTAATTCTAAATGAGAAACTATATCCTTCAATATCTCTTAGCTGGTTTGGCAGTATTAGTGTTAAAAGCCACAATTCCAAGCTAGAAAAAGCCCATTACTGCTATAGCCTTGACCTCTTTTGGTGTTGAGCTAGTTCATATTAAAGAAGAACAGTGCATTTTTAAGGTAGCATAGAGATTATTTTCCTCTTTAAACTCCAGAAGCGTTACTGATGATGCCACTGTGACATAGACTTGACAAGATCTACAACTTATCTCTAATTCATTTCTGGAAAAAAAATGATGGTGCTACAGCACTGCAACATACCTGGAATCATTGGGGTTTTTTTTTTATATATAGACAGAAACGTATCATAAACTCTTCAAAACCAATTTTAAACATGTGGAAATGAAACACCTCACCCTGCTCTTAAGTATAACACCAGACTGAAGAAATATAAATGCGAGACCAGATAAATAAATGAGCATAAAGACAACAAAAGCAGAAGATACAAACACCAAATAAATAGCAAAGCTACTGAAAAAATGGCAGAACTAGAGATAAACTCAGATTGTTTTAATAAAGACAGGACAATCAGACTGCTAATACTGGCTAAAGCTTGCTCCCTGAGCTAGGCAGCAAATTCACAACAGGGAGGCTCAGCCAACTGCACCATCATCCTGCCTCTTAGTCCAGGCTCTCTTACACCTAAGTACTCTTAGACACGTTTGTCAAAGGAAGAATGTACCCATAATTTCCAAAATCTGTGAAACTCTCTTGAATCAGATTCAAAAAGAAAGATGCCTGGGTAAAGTGATGAGAGTTTAGTTGAAAATTGGCACTGCATGTATGTGATTTTCTTTCCATCTCTGTAAGACACTATGATATAATATTAGGAACACAGCAAGCTCCTGCTGCGATAAATTTATGAACTGCAGGAGAAACGGAAAATATAAGCAAAAGGATTTCTTCATAGAATCCCTTCTGCCTCCACTGATCATCATGACAAACTGACTTTTTTTCTGCATTAGCAGAAAAGGTGAATGAGTTAAGACAAGGCAGGTGGCAGGTTTTAGGTTCAGGTGGTCACAACAGCTCACATGGCCATGCCTGGACAGAGTCATATAAGGGGAAGGATTCCTCCTCAACCTCCTAAGTCCTTTTGTCTGTAATGCTACTCAGCCTTCATTTCTTTCTAGAAGAATTTCTATAAACACTTTTTTTTTTCCCCCCCTTAGCTTTATGGCTGCCCTCACAGCTCCAGCATTCTGCAAAGATTTAACTAGACAGTATTCAATAGCTGTAGTGGATCTCCGAAGATTTGTGGCATGTCCCTGTTTTGCAGGAAGACAATGAGCTAGCAACACTAGTGAAAGCAGAAATGGTATTCAATTAAAAAGACTACACTGTACTGTCTCATAGGTCAAGTAGGATGAAGAGAAGAAAATACTTTAGTGTGTTGAAAAAATTATTATGTTACTGTGTGTATGGTGTTTTTGTGCTTCTCAGTGATCTAATCAAAAGGATTCACAATAAAAGTCACAAGCAGTAGCTTATACTGTGGACTCAGCTGATAGATCTTACACGTCTCTCCCATATTCCTTGTACAAAACTTTCTGACCCTAATTTTAGAGGGGTTTGTGGGTTGGTGGTTGGTTGGTTGGTGGGGTTTTTTTGTTTGTTTGGGGTTGGTTTTTGTTTGGGTGGTTTTGGTTTGGGTTTTTGTTTTTGGGTTGGGTTTTTTCTTTTCTTTTTTATACCTTCACTTATGTCAAATTCCTAAGGCAAATCTCCCACAGCAACAGAACTAAGCAAACTGTAGGCTTTCCATTAGTACCTCCAAGAACGATATACACTACTCTGTTTTTATGATACCCTACTTCTGCACTGAACCCAGTATGTTTTCATTTGTGTATCCACAGAGAATCTCGTCAGACCTGAAGATCCTATTTTAAAATTACATTCTCTTCCCAAAGACAACAGATTATCTCAGGCAATTTAATGTTTTCAGATAACCACGATGCACGAGAACTTTGAAACGAAAATTTATCTTCTCAAATCAAAGCTAGTAAGCTTTTAAACTGCAAATAGATTCAACATTTTGAATTATCAGATGACCAACACCCTCTTTTTTTTCCTTAAATGCTGACAGAAAGAAGCAGAAGGAAATTACTTATTTCCTAAAACAGGTGTCCTCCCAGTTATTTCACCAGTCCACCTGGTTTAATCCTTACTACTAGATATGCCTGTTCAGCTAAAAGGAAAGCTGACATTGTATAAAAATCAACTGTGTAAGTAAAATAGTTAAGCTTTTAGAACTATTGTCGAATGACCTTTTTACAGTTTTGACAATACATGAGGAAGTTCTGTCTTATCACCGCTTAGTCATCAATTTAAAACAAACAAAAAACCCCCCAAAGATCAGAACAAGTTGAAACTTGGATATAATACATCTTAGGTATATCAGAGTCTAGAAGATTTACTAATACGAAGAGCTAAGGCGGGGGGAGAGAAGGAAAAAAAAGAAAGAAAAAAAAGAAGAGAGGTAAAGACACACTAGATTCACATACAGACCAGAGGCAGATCTCCCCTAAATTTCAGATTACTCACCGAGAGGAATACAGCCCTTGCTAGGCATAGAAAGGACTCAAAGAGCCTCTGAGAGATCACCGAATCTGCCCTCTCTTCTTTTTCTGAACACAGGGTGAAACTGCAGCATTACACAAAAGGTCTGTCCAGACTATTCTCAATACCTTTCTATTATGCAGATCTCACAGCCTCCTTAAGTGCTTCAACCTCTCTATTTCAAAGGTATTCCTAGTACCTAACCCACATTTCTCCTGTTGCAATTCAAGTGCCTTACCTACAGCAAACTCTGACAAAACCTTATTCCTCTGTGGATCAATTTCTGACATACTTGAAGACTGCTACCATGAATCTCCCTTGGTTTTGTTTTCTCCAGACCAAAACCATCTAAACTTTTCCAGTCTAACAGGCCATATTTTGCAGACCTCCATTCTTTCTTGTTTTGCTTTCGATACCACTCAGTTGGTTCCTCATCTTTCTTCAAATACGCTGTCCAAAACTAGACAATACTGCAGCTGAGGTCTGATCAGCATTGGGGAAAGCAGCAGGATTACTTAATACAGCTTATGTAAAATGCTTCTGTTGGTGTAAACTATTTTCTCCCCCAGTAGTGCACTATTGATATTTCGTACTCAGACCCAGTCTGCAGGCTAGGCCAAAGGGGCACAGATCTCCCAAATCCCCTTCTGATCTGTTGATATGGATGTCATCCCAGTGAAGCGAATGTAGAACATTCCTTACACAACCTCAGCAGGACTGAACTCAGCCCTTACTCTGCTCTGAGTATGGGAGTAAAACCTTCTGCATTCAAACCTCACCCATCTGAAAACCAGGCAGAATATGAGCCTTATTCTTTCTGTAACAGTCACAAGCATAAACAAGTCTGAAAACTACATGGATTCAAAAAAAGCAAGGCACAGAACAGATGCTGGGTAATTTCATTTTTTTTCTTCAGTAATCAATGCCTGTCTTCAGGTTCAGGTAGGGCAGTGCATCTTTGCTCTTTCCAGAAACTTTGTTACAGTACACTTGCACACCTCACACCTGGTTCTCTTGTCACAAGCACTGGGAGAAATTAGACATGGCAATGAAATTAAAAATAAGATGATGCAGCTTTATTTCATCTAACATCCAATGCCTTCTCCGATGCTTAAAAGTACTCCCCATAGTTCTGCATGAGGTGAGGTATATGGGTGCATACCCACCCAGTCAAACATTTTGAACAAGGCGGCAGTATTTGAGCTGTATTTATTTACCAGGTCTAGACAGGTATAGATACACATTACTGACATGTAATTAATTCCAGCATTCCTTCTACCTTTTGTTACTTCTGTAACTCCTTATTTCTGTTGCATTTGTATGATCTTACAGGTATTTCATTAGTTAATAAAGCTTCATCTTTGATATTTTGTCACTTTTCAAGTACTCAGGTCTATTGCCTTTATGCAAACCAATGGGGCTTCAAAGAGCAAAACGTGATCCAGCTACCTATTACAACAGTAACTGAACAGTGATCTCCACAGGTTCTTTTTGTTGCCATTCTTATTGCCACCATTGCTATTATGCACACACACTTCTCTACACACCTATATCTAACTAGCCATGTCACTATGTCTTCCCATCATTTCCTCCTTCTGTCTTGTTTAGATGCTCCTACCACAATCTTCTCCCTCCAGTTAGAAATGAGCTCTCGGACGTCTTGCTTCTATTGCATTCTTGTTTCTCCACAGTCTTTTTAAACCCTGCTTGTTTCTTCAGCATCCTTGACAGACAGGCAAAGAAATCATCCAGAAAACCTGATGCTTCCAAGGTAAGAAAGAAGATGGTTGGACTAGATGATCTTAAAGGTCTTTTCCAACCTAAATGATTCTATGAAGATAACTGAAAATAAGGTATCTGGAAAAGCCTTTTTTTCTTCCTGATTATCACAGGGATACAATTCTCTTCCTTGCTCCCTGTCACAGCAGAGGGAAGAGGGACTTTTGCTGTTTTCCTCATCACCACCCCAAAAAAACCTGCCCTAAAATACAGCAAAATCTTTGGTCTACTCTAGGAGAGGCAAGTAACCCACTCTTCAATTCTCTTAATCTCAGTTTAAGAGAGATGAAGGTAAACAGTGTATTGCTTGAAGTAATTTACTATAGAAAAACTTGCTCTGTTCAAGTATATTTTCTTCATTAATTTTGGCAGATTCTGACAAACTCTCTGCTGTCTACAACACAGGCTTGTTGTGTTTTCTTTTATATGGATGGCTGTCACATGCAGGCACAAGCGCTGATATCGTTTTGAAAGACATTCATGGTATTTACATGGCCCCCACGAGCCATTTGCCAATAAGTTCTCTTGCTGACACAGCCTTTTTAGAGCAAGTCAGAAGAACTCACAGTAATTACAATATTTTTTTCCTGTGCAAGTGGATAACATACAAATCACACACAGATTTGAAATCTGGGATCTCTATTCAGCCAGTTTTATGAATCACCTTTTGTCTTCCTTGTCTTTTTTACCACAGCAAAGATTGTCTATATGCAATCCTCTGCCAACAAACATCCTATCTTGAACTACAGCCATTTGCCATGTTCAAAGCAATTTTTAAAACTCTAATCAATAGTCAGTAGTGAGAAACATAACTATCATTTCCCTTTACATAGTTTTGGATGTTCCAGAAAAAGATACCAATGCAAGTAAACTAGAGACTGCATTGTGGTTAGATGTCTGACAGAATAGCCTCAACTATTCAATTAAATTTATTGGGGGATAATGCTATTAATATGGGATTTGTTTATTTGTTTTAAAGATATTACACATAGACTAGGTCCACAAATGGATACAATGCTAAAGAGCTTAAATTTTAGCCTTGAGTTACACCACTAATCAGTCCGAGGTCTCCTGTACGAGGGATGAGAGAAGTTAATTGCATGGAGCAAGCAGCCTATCCAGCACACTGAACAGGAACGTGTCCAACCCATTAAATAGGAAATGTTGAGGACCTAAGATTGCTTAGTTCAAATCCATTTAGGGCTTAGACACATTTCTTTGAGGAACTGGGCAACTCTTCACTACGGTGCTTGCTTGTGTGGCAAGCAGGTCGAGGGAGGTCATCCTCCCCTTCTACTCTGCCCTGGTGAGGCTGCACCTGGAGTACTGTGTCCAGTTCTGGGCTCCCCAGTTCGAGAAGGACAGGGAACTGCTGGAGAGGGTACAGCAGAGGGCGACAAAGATGATTAGGGGGCTGGAACATCTTTCTTATGAGGAAAGGCTGAGGGACTCGGATCTTTTTAGTCTGGAGAAGACTGAGGGAGGATCTCATCAATGCCTACAAATACTTAAAGGGAGGGTGCCGGGAAATGGGACCAGTCTTTTTTTAGTGGTGCCCAGTGATAGGACAAGAGATAATGGGCATAACCTGGAACATAGGAAGTTCCATCTAAACATGAGGAGGAACTTCCTTACTTTGAGGGTGGCAGAGCACTGGAACAGGCTGCCCAGGGGGGTGGTGGAGTCTCCGACTGTAGAGACATTCAAAACCCTCCTGGACACCATCCTGTGCAACCTGCTCTAGGTGAACCTGCTCTGGCAAGGGAATTGGTCCAGAGGTCCCTTCCAGCCCCTGTGATTCTGTGACAGCTGGGTTCCAAACTCCACCATGACTACGCTTATAGCACTCCTTAGGGAGCTTAATCCTGCAGGCTTAGTTGACTGTACTTCTACAGATAAGCAGGCAGACAAGTGCTTCAGCTGCAGGTCCAAGTGGGAACTGAGCAAAATACTAGCACCCAGATGACCTGTCTTCTTCAGACTGAAGCACTTCTCCTGAAACAGAACTTTAAGCTCTTCAAGAGTCTCATGCGTGAAAGTTCACATCCATGCTTCAGGTTTGGGGCTGGAGACAACTCCAGCTGTAAGCAACCCAGCAAAGGATTTAGGTCCACAAGGCTTTTTTAATTCCTATTCACATTATCCAGATTCTCAGGTACCTAAAGTGTATCTGGACCCAAAAGGCTTTCACTTAAGGGATAAGGGAACAAAAGCCAAAAAGCGACATTTAGACATAGACAATTGTCTTTATGTCTAGGACAGAAAGCCATTCTACACAATGCTCATCTCAACTATAGTGAAGCAGTAACAACTTCACAGCCCACCACAAGCAATTTTCTGCTGATGGAGGCTATTGCAGGTGCTACTGCAGGAATTGCATACTCAGATAGCAAAGTCAGCACGTTTACACACAAACTTACAGCCATACAGGAGGCTCAGGCGGGCACAGATGAACACAGGTTATTAGTGTCATTGACACTTTAGTATTACCAGCTAAATACAACCACTACTGTCCACTTTATCAACAGAACTCTTTAAAGAAGGTCTGAATTAGGCCTCTATACACTGGCAATAAGACTCATCCCCACCTGATCTCAGCAATCTGAAGTCATGCATTTTGCCTAAGGTAATTATCCAGACTCCTTTCACAATCAAGACAACAGACTTTACCTTGCCTCATGATAGTATTACAAGTCTTAAGTTGGAAGAGTGTTATTCCTTCAGAAAATAAATTCTTGAGACAGACACAGGGTATGTGACTCTCTTAAATGAGAAACCAAGTCTTAGGTGCAACACTCAAAGTGTTTACCATTTCCAGGAAAAATAGGGAATAAAAATTAAACTAGTATTATCTTACCACATATATTCACTTAACATTCCATTTCCTGAAAGGAAGCAAATGAAAAGCACTAAGGAAGTCAACAAACTGTAAACAGTGACAAAGGACAGAATGTCATGGAATTAAGTTATAAAGGAACATAGCCCTCTCCGCATGCTGAATCACCATTAAAAATCTTCTCCCTCAGCACTGCGTGAAGCCAAGATCTGTTTTTCCTTTAATTTTCTGAAGAGGGAAAAAATGACGACAGAAATAAGGATGTCATTGATTCTGAAATCTCAGTTTCACTGGGTATGAAAGGACCTTCTTCTTGCAATACTTTTTTTGTCAACATTTGTTAGTTCTTTCTGGCATAGGTAATGGCACTGACAGAGAAGAGCACTTTCACATCTCTTGTGAGTAAAACCAGACTTAGCTACTTGCAACAATCAGAACCAGTTCTTGGTATCCAAAACTCGTATCACAGCAACTCTGGAGTTAGCCTGGCTAAGGGACTTTTAATGTTTAATTTTGTGGGTTCAAGCAGTCTCTATATTATCCAGCTAAATTACTATTTTTCAAACACGTCATAGAGGTTTTCCCCTACAGAATTTTCTGGAAAGCCTCTTCTCTTTTTCTTCTTGAGAAATCTTTGGGTTTGGAGCCAATTCTCTTTCATCACAGCAGTTGAGATGCATTTGTCCCAGACTGTGTTTTCCCCTAGCTAAAACACGTTTTGAACTGATTTTAGTTCCATTTGCCAGATCACCAATCTGTTTTTCCAACATTTTTCCCCACACTGCCGTTTATCAGTCTTGGCCACCATATTTTAAAACATAGAGACAGGGTCATTCATTTTTTTGGTGAATGTAACATTTAAATTAGTTCCTATAAAAGCATCAGCAGCCTTTGCCTGTCATGCAGATATTCAATTATTGGTAAGCTCAGTGGCCATGAAATCTTTTTGGAGTCCAAATAGAGAAATGCAGTACTTTTTTGGGGTGCAGATTTACTGGCCTCCTCAATTGTGAGCCCTTTATGGATACACAAGCAATCACAGACACAGCTTAGAAAGGGTATTGTTAAAGTGCCTGCAGCTATAGTATATTGAGAGAAGCAGTTTGTATTTATAGAGTTGTTGTGTCTCCAAGGATTTCAAAGAACTCCATAGTCTTTTATAATTGCTAAATAAACTATGTTCATTTGTTATTTATTTTCAGAATCTGTCACTCTACGTTTTAAAGCAAAAGCAAAGTAAACATGCTGCATGATTTGACAGAGTTCACTGCATTAGCGTGAATCCAGTTAAGCCACTTAATTTATATTTGGAGTTTAGCCTCTTGTTTCCAAGTCCCACTGGAATCAAATGCAAACTTTGAATGGCTGTTACAAACTGTCATGCCTTTCAATAGCAGTATGGTTAATGCTCCTAAATGGTAGAGAGGAAAAGGATGCTTTGCTAAAATTGTTCGTGTTTTGTCATCAAAAAAGCCACACTATTGTTTGACCCTGATGCTGACTGAACCAAATTTTTTTCTTAAACGTTTCAGAATGTCCCTGAAAAATCCCCCTTGCCTCTTGAAGGGGAACAAAGGCTTTGAAGACACACACAAATGCTTTGCATTTGAGAAAACAAAACAGTCCCTGACATTTATACACTTACCCCATTCCCTTATTTGTATTCGATTATGTACAACCTCAGGAGCAAGATATGGATGCCAGTTCCCATGAGTGACTGAAGTGAATTTGACTCTACATTCCCTCCAAACAGATTGTGCTGTGATTTTTCACTTATTTCTGCTTGTGAGTCTTCTAACCGTTCATTCTGTTTTTACTCACCTCATTCTGCTGGCTATACCTTGTTTAATCACAGTATAGCCTTGACATCCCTTCCTTACCTCCAGATTTCCCAAAACTTCTATTTAGAAACGTTACCAGTGTGCAACTCTAATATCCATATATATGTATGCAGGCAGAAGTTAAAAGGAACACAATGCAATGCTCTAGTTAAGCCAGTGAGAGAATTGTTTTGCTGTTTATGCAGAGCAGTTCCACAAACAAATACCAAGAAGGGTAGAAAGACTATCTGACCCACTGAAGACCTGAGGTAGCTTTTTTCCCCCTCTAAAGTCAACACACACTGAACTGTGGTAGAATCACAAGTCATACAGATGTATTTACATGGAACATGTGTCATATCTCTGTACACATTTTTTTAAACAGTAAAACATTTATGTATTTTACAGCTGTTTGTCCATACTGATGGGAAAATACTATTATTGTGATGTAAGTGTCACGTAGTGCAGTCAGAACGGTGCAATTTCACAAAAATAGTTTAAATTGGAATTTCAAAGCAGCACCTGTTTTTGCTTAAGTCAACCTATGAAGTCATTAGTGAAACCAGCATGTGTAAATTATGTAGGAACTTAAAAAAAGAGCTTCTCTAAGTTAACAGTGTATTATGCTTTCAATAGTAGGAAAGCTATTGTTATGCCAAAATTTTAAGAGTGTTCTGCACATCACAATTATAAGTGGTGGAACATTTTCTTCCATGTTAATCTTATTTCATGTATATAAACATATGTAAAATTATGTTGTAAAACATGAAGCAACAGAATGTATCAATAGTTAGAAGTTACAGGACTTTCATATGATTGTCTCAGCTTCATCTTTACACAAGAATTTAAGTGTTCCCCGCAAAACCATGGGCAGATTCTAGATACCCACACACATACTTGTCCAACTTCAAACCACAACACACAAAACTAAGCCATAGTAGGGTGCTGCAAGCCTGTATTCACTAACCATTATGTAACCTGTACTACTTGAATTCAAGACATGTTTCTATTTTCTACCTAAAACAGAAAGGAGACAAGTCTCCTTAATGCATTTTATAAGGAATTCTGGTGAAGACCAAAAAAACACCATCTAACTAAAAGAAAGGAAAAAAGTCTTCCATACTATTTAATTGCATAAACTTAACATGTAACTTCAGTTGCAAAATTCACATACATTTTGTATTGTCTTCCTGAATAAACAGATTAGGCTCATTTTCCTTCTTAAACATATATTTGTCCTTCAGATAACTTTACTATATACACACATGCTTTATTTTCCTGCCTTCCAGCTGTGGGTAAGGTAGTCTACAACTACTCTTGAGTTCTCCTTTTGCTTTTAGTGCAATTTCTGGTTGCCTCAGGTGCTAATTAATCTATTTTCACAACATGCCTCTAAGAGAGGGAAGTGGTGGCATCACCATTATACACATGAGGAATTGTAGCCCGGTGAGGGGTGTGTGAAAGTGTCCTATACATGCAGGCAACACAGACTCCAAGACGACTGGACAACTGATTTCAGAAGCAGAAATTCTACTTTTATTCAGCTCGATGGGCAAAATGCCACTAAAAATTAGCCTTCAACCATCTCAGGACGGAAAATGAGGCATATATTTAAATGCATTTTCTGAAGAATCATTTAACACCAGGACTGGATAGAGTGAAACTGAGAACATCCTAGCCTCTTACTGCTGTAATAAGCAGTTCTTACAGTAACCATATTGAAAGGAATTCCAGAAAGCGCACATTCAGTTTAGAATTTCCTTATTATCATATCCTTATATACTTTAGACCAATAGAAACAGCATGGAATTCCTTTATCTAATTTTTTTCAGCATTACATTTATAAAGCCAGGGAGATCAACACTGATATTTAGAGGATCCATGCTCAGGTCATGCTGACTAGTGGTTACTCTTTAACAGTGCCATTAAAAGAGTAGAGAAAAATGTCTAAGGTAGATGTACCTGAATTACTAAGAGTATCATCTTCCTACTGTTTAATAGACTACCAGGTTGCGAGGTCAAGTGTGCCAGCATGTACTTTTAAGAAAGCAATGCATCCCTTGAGAATTACTCAGAGCTCGTGGTACGCTTATATAAGACAGGCTATTTGGCTGGCCTCACCTACGTATCAAAGTATTTTTAATGGTTACATTACAAATGTTAAGATCCACATGATTTCATCCTTTTCAGTTATTCTTTGCTGATCATATCAATTCCACTGCAAGCTTATTCTCATCACTATATATTCAATCTTCCTACTGGTGCCAAAATCATACTTACAGTTTCCCTGCAGCTGTCAGTCTATCCAACAGAAGCTGTTTTCATTTGCTTGAGAAGGCTCTGAATTTCCAAAGCCTTCTCCTTAAGTATTTTCTAATTCTGCACAAAGATATCAAGATTGATATGTAGTAGCTTAAATATATCAGCGTACTGATTAAATAGAATCAGATAGATGCTTTAGAGTGTAGTAATTTTAACAGATTATTTAAGAGCACGCAAACAGAAGAGCATTTCAGTTCTACGGACAAGAACCTTAAAGTTATACAATGCCATATTTATGGGCCCTCATTTTTCTCTTTCTGTTCTGAACGTGGTGTAAGCACTTTGAAAAAAGCAATGTATGGCCATATAAATAAAACTGCATTACAATACTAGGCATAAGGAGACAGAATTAATAATGGAGTAAAATTGTGACCATTCTGAAAATTCAGTTGAGCCAGTGAACTCAAAAAAAAAAATGTTTAATTCAAGATCTTTAACATTATTTCCAGGGTGGGTTTCTAATTTTTTTTTTTTTAACTTAAAAAATAAAAAAACAAAACACAAACAAAAAAACCCCAACCCACCATTTTTTTTTAAATAAATCACTACGAACAATTGCAACAGCCTTCCTCATTAGGCACAATGAATGAGAATTACAAGTTTGGCACTAAAGAACTTAAAATTTTTATGCAAACTTAATGACTAACTACACTAGCTAGTCTTAGGAGAAGGCTTATATCTGACAGCACAAAAGACAAAAATGCTTCATAGTAGAAATGGCTACTGTGAGGTAACTACATTTCACATCCCAGAGTGACTTTAAATGCTATTACAGAATCATAGAATGGTTTAGGTTGGAAGGGACCTTAAGGATCATCTAGTGCCAACCCCCTTGCCATGGGCAAGGACTCCTCCTACTAGACCAGATTGCTCAAAGCCCCATCCAACCTGGCCTTGGACACTTCCAGGGAGGGGGCCTCCACAGCTTCCCTGGGCAACCTCTTCCAGTGCCTCGCCACCCTCATAGTGGAAAATTTCTTCCCGAGATCTAACCTAAATCTCCCCTCTTCCAGTTTGAAGCCATTACCCCTCGTCCTATCACTACACACCCTTGTAAAAAGTCCCTCTCCAGCTTTTCTGTAGGCCCCTTTCTGATACTGGAAGGCTGCTAGAAGGTCTCCCTGAAGCCTTCTCTTCTCCAGGCTGAACAACCCCAACTCTCTCAGCCTGTCCTCAGAGCAGAGGTGCCCTAATCTTCTGATCATCTTCATTGCCCTCCTCTGGACCCACTCCAACGTGTCCATGTCTTTCTTATGCTGGGGGCTCCAGAGTTGGACACAGTACTCCAGGTGGGGTCTCGTGAGAGCAGAGTAGAGGGGCAGAATCACCTCCCTCGACCTGCTGGCCACGCTTCTTTTCATGCAGCCCAGGATGCAGTTGGCCTTCTGGGCTGCGAGTGCACACTGCCAGCTCATGTTGAGCCTCTCAATAACCAGCACCCCCAAGTCCCTCTCCTCAGGGCTGCTCTCGATCCACTCTCCGCCCAGTCTGTATTTGTGCAGGGGATTGCCTCAACCCACGTGCAGGACCTTGCACTTGACCTTATTGAACTTCATGAGGTTGGCAAGGGCCCACCTCTCAAGCTTGTCCAGGTCCCTCTGGATAGCATCCCTTCCCTCCAGGTGTGTCAACCACTTCACACAGCTTGGTGTTGTCAGCAAACTTGCTGAGGGTGCACTCAGTCCCAACATCCATGTCGCCAACAAAGATGTTAAATAGTACCGGTCCCAGTACTGATCGCTGAGGAACACCACTTGTCACTGCATGCCACTTGGACATTGACCCACTGACAGCATCTCTTTGAGTGCGGCCATCCAGCCAATTCCTTATCCACCGAGTGGTCCACCCATCAAATCCACGTCTCTCCAATTTAAAGATGAGGATATCACGCGGGACAGTGTCAAATGCCTTGCACAAGTCCAGGTAGATTATTGTAACCCCAATGGCTTACTGAATTTTCAAGCTGTGTTGATGTGATACGTAACTTTACAGTAAAATTCAGTTTAAAAGACAAAAAGAATAAACCATTTTGCTGTCTTTAGTAATACTACTATACTGCATGTTCTGAAAGCTACAAGCAAAATGAAACTGCTCGTAAATACATCAGAGTAAATGTTCCAGGAGGAACCTTAAATGGATTTTCACTAAAAAATTTTTAATGTGACTAGTCTTTAACATTTTTTTCCTCTACTATCTCTAAAAGCTGATCTGGCAGCACTATAATGGAACATTCAACATGACTGACTGTATGTGAATCAGAAGATGTCCAGCAGTACCTACTCAGGGTCGGCAGTTTTCCTCCCAAAGCACCATTAGCCCACATCTCATCTGCCTCTGCAGGACAGACCTGTCTCTAAAGGTATCTCAGGACTTGTCCCATTTTCAAGTCTATCCATTTCACGTCACAGGATTGAAGTTATCTGTAGAAGTCCAGAAAAATTAACACCAATTGCAGCTACAGCTTGAAAAATAAATAAAAAATAAATAAATCGAAAAATAGATTTATTCTATGGAGTACATCTTTCACAGATTCCAGTATCTGTCACAGTGTTAATACTTCAAAATAAAATGCACAGAAATGCTCAGAAAAAAATAACAGAATTGTTAATTGATGGCTATGAACTCTTGGGTGAGGAGCCAGATAATACTTGGTGGCATATTTCTTCTTTTCTCTGAAAAAAATTATTTAATGATAAGGAAAGAAAAAGGTCTTGAAATATTCAGTACTAACTTTCTGGTTTTTGCTTTTTAATAATTTTATTACATTTTTCCCCTCTTCCTTTTCAGGTATCTCCACATTGCCATTATTGATTCCTTTGCGCAATGAAATAAGAGGCTCTGCCATGAAACAAGATTTAACAGCATTGACAAAATACCATGATATTGTCAGCCACTCTCATAAATTTTCTTATATTAACTATACAATGAATGTCAACCCTGCCATAAGCATGACATAATTCGCAGGAGCTCATCTCAGTTTAAGACAGGGCTAGGAACTGCATATTGGTGGTTATCACAGAACACCTGACATGAAATTTCACATCCTAATCTTACCTTATTGTAATTAATTCAAACAGACCTAACATTAAAATACTGACAGTTGAAATTTACCACTCAATTTTTATGGAAACAAGTAGCCTTCTATCCTCGGAATCCATTCCAGCACCTCTAGAAACCAGAAGCCACTAGAAATAGATATAGCTGGCCATGTTCTAGGTCTCCTGTTGAGGCTAGGGATATACAATCTTAAACTCTAATAACACACAGCTCAAACTTCACTCTGTACTAACAGATATCTAAACCGCTTCATCAGAAGTTGCCATCACTGACTCCCACCTCACAAATGTAGAAATGGAGGCAAAACAGGTTAAGTGACCTTTTCTAGGCTGCTCAAAAGCCCAGTATCAGATATTTCAACACCATACAAATAGCCTCAGATCTAGTCCTGCATTTTACCTCTGAGGCAACACTTAAGTCATAGCTGATCTTATCAGGCCACAAACATTGTTTTAACTATCTGTCCTTTGGGTGTTTTAGGAATCACATGCTTTCCAATAAAAGCAGAATGTTTTACTAAAGCACCACTCACTGAGGGGCTTCTTAGGATTTGATAACAAATGCTCTGTCTTCAGCTCCTGGTTTTCCTTCTCCCAGTCATGTCCCTCAGAGTACTGTAGTTAACAGAGGAGCTCCAACAAGCTAGAAAAAACTAGAGGCGCTTGCTTCTTTGCCTCAGAGCTGCATGGAGTTATTTTTCCTTATGCTATAATAGAATAAAAAAAAAATCCCACACAACCCATTCGTTTAGTACAGCTTGGTACATGCAAGCAACACTGAGTGTATCTAAGGCAGACTGATTCAAACAGCCTGAAAGAAGGGGCAAAAGTGAAGATTTTTTGGCCAGAATCCAACGAGCAACAGTCACTCCAAGTACCGGGAGAACTATACAACCTGGGATTTGTATAGTCTTTGGCTAGCAAGAGTCAGAAGAGGATACAATCCAATCCCTGTGGCCACTAATATCTTATTTGGAGGAAAATTACAGATGGCTGGAAGAAAAGCAATGGTATCTTGTTTGCAAAAGGGACTATTGGTTGATGTTGACAATGTGATTAAATATCTTTTTGAAGCTTCTAGGAAAGGGATGTAGTGCTTTGCAAGCAGTATACTACACCACTCAAATTGTTAATCGAAAGACCTCCGGCTGCCCCCTGTTTTTCCAATTAGGGCCAGGATTCTAACTACCCATTGATGAACTTACACTTGAGGAAAAGGAAACAGGGGGTTGCACTTAAGTATAAATGGACAGACCATAAAGATGTATAATGCGGAAATGCAAAGATACTCACAGAAAGAAACCATATTTACAGATTTAGAAGGAAAGGCTCTTCCCTAAATCCTCAGAACATATTTTTCTGTGCTACAGCAGAGGAAGTCTGTCAGGAAACTGCAAGTACCTTGGATCTTCGTGTTAATCAGTCCACTATTTAACTGCAGGAGGTTTTCTCCAAATCAAGCCAGCAGACACTCTTGAATACCTAACCGATAATTCATCAAGCTCTTCATCTTTTAAGCCAAAACATGTCCTCAAGCTCCCCACACAATGGGGCATGAGCCAAGGCCACAAGCTGGGCACCTACACAATCCTTTTTTTATAAATATGAAGCAGAAACTCTCACGCAGCCTCTATACTGTCCAGAAGTTCATAAACACATAATAAATTAAATATAGAGAAAAATATAGAGAAAAATCTTGGACGCCAGTTTTCCAAGAAGGGTATACATTATACTGAAGTAAAGGGAACTGTCATGCTGACCACACTCAGGGTTATGCCTACTCTAGCAAGTGCTCACAAAACATATTTTAACTGAAGGAAAAACTATCATCTAGAAATAGCATTATGAGATTCCAGCAGTGAATCAGGTTCAGGTTTTTTTCTTCATGCAGGAAATCTGTTTTGCCTCTCAACAGGATGTAGAATTTTGGAGTATTTGCTAATTTAAGAATTATATAATGTTTAATTATTTTAACCTTTTTCTATCTCGAAGTGTTACTGCAATTCAGGTGAACAAAATAAATCTTCAAGAACTTAAAAAGAAAAAAAGGTGGGGGGTGGATAGCTTTTGCAGGGAAAAGAAGGGAGCACGTGTTTTGCAGTTGTACTCACATTGAAAAGGTGATGCAAGCTGATCCTGGCCCAGCCTCAGTGGTAATGAGCCCTCGGTGGACTGTTCTCCTGAAATCACTTTTTTTACTGGATAATATTTGGGTTTGATCACATATTCCTGTGTTTGGCCATGATGAAGATTCATCATCAGTGTCTGAGACGGAAGGGGTATCATCCTGTTTTAGGGAAAAAAAAACAAAACAAAACCAGAAGAGACAGAATGATGTAAGAATTAATAAATTAGCCTTAGAAACTACCGATAAAAAGTTAAAGACAAATTCATCTGTAGGCCAAGTTCTCAAAATACAGTTTGGGAAACTTACTAGTCTCCAGTTAAGCACCTGATTTTCCATGCATTTAGCATTCTTATTGTTTTGGTCAGCTCAATAAACACCTAACAAATAAATACTACAGGAACTATATCACTTCCTTTTCGACACAGCAGGAGAAGCATCATGGACAACTCGGAAAACAGAGAGAAACGGGAGAAAGTCCTCCTAAAAATCATGAGTTGGAGCTCAACTTTGTTTGCACACAGAGATTTCCAGACTGATCAGAGGAGCAGTGGTGCATTTAAACCTCTCTTCACTTCTTAGAGCTGCCATTTCTCACCAGGTATGTTAAAAATAGAACCTAAGCCCAATTGACTTTCCCCCTCTGTTTCCAGAAACCCTGTTCCCTTCCCCACCATACCCTTCTAGCCACAGAGCAGAGCACTGCTTCTCTTCCCATTTTTCAGGCTGTTTCCCATCTCGTCAGAAGGTCTGTCTCTGTTTTGCGGCTCCACGTTACTTTCCCCATCCACTTTCTCTTTGTCTGTACTATTGAACATCTCTGACAAATGTTCCATAACCACATGGTTTTCTTTCACAGCAAAACTATTTCCGCTTCCTGTCAAACAACATGATTCCTTCAAGCTCACTGATTCTCTCACTGCCAACCCCAGTTCCTTCTTGTACTGTTAGATTCCTCCATAAGACCTCAGCTTCTCACTGCACAAGACCTTGCCAACTTTCAATAGAAATTCCCTTCTCCCCCTCTCAAAAAACATGGTTATTTAGCCACCACCAGCAGCAGGAACCATTTCTTTAGTAACAGACAAACTGGCCTTCACTCTTCCACAGCACTACCCAGCAATAAACAAGCAAGGGAGCAAATTGCACAGCTGTTCACCACATGCAATGAAACTGCAAGATGCTTCGGGGCCCTTGGCTGCAGAGTTCCACTGCCTAACAAGTAATAGCACACCTTCAAGTAATAAACCTACGAATGGCAAGTCTTCAAGAAGTTGTAGCTAATGTAGATCACACTGTAGAGACACACATTCCTCAGAGAGTAGTATCAATTACTAAGCTAATAACAGTGGCTACTATGACTACATTGTCCTTTGCTCAAATGAATTCATAAAGAGTGGGATGCTGTAAGCCCCCCTCACTTTCTTCTCAACTAAGGGCCTGTAATAAGTTCAGTCTGCAAAAGTGGAAAAATGGGAAAGTCATGGGATTTGTAACAACCGTCCCTCAGAGCTACAGTTCTGCAAGGTAAATAACTGCCCTCTGAGAATAAGGCATGGGCGCTATATCACAGAGGACAGCTGAGCAGCACTTCCCCACAGTGGTGGGACTGAAAAGTTTCAGCTGAGAAGTCAGACGATTATTGTATTGTTTTCCTACACATGGAGCCTGAGCCAGCCCCTATCTCCAAAGCAATGCCTGATTCCTTAGTCATGTTATTCTAGGATGCTTAGTAACTGCTGTAGCCAATGGATTTGTGGTTAGAACAGACAATGAGGTTTTGTCCTACACAGATGCTCTTGTTAACTTGGATCAGTCTGAGAAAAAGGGCATTCATTAATAGAGACATTCTAGAACTTCCATACAACAGAAACACAACACCTCAGTCTATCTCCAAGTCATATTTTTCTAATACAGTGCTTACACAGTCTTATATTCAGTAAAAGCTCCTTCCCCAGATTAAGAGAGAACACTGTACTTTCCATGTTGCCTTTAGGTTCCCTAACCAGCAGATCAAGAGAAGCTTCAGGGATGTTGGGGGTCAGGCTCAGAATTCTCTGATACGAAGTACCATGAGGAAGACCTCAGTGTGCAATAAAGCTGAAGTCACTGCCTTCAGTACTGCTTACATATGAATTCCATGTCTTTGAAGAGTTACTACAATCCTTCCTGTACAACCTCTTTTTTCTGCAGATCTCGTTTGATGCCTATGTATAAGACCATCCATTTCTGTACCTGGACATAAGAGGGTCTATATACTGAATTAGTCTCATGTGATGTGTAAGCAGGCCATGACAACAGAGGTCAAAATACTACAAAAGTTGATACTACAGCAATCTATTAGAAGTTTTATATATTTGTTTAATGGAGTTATCTTCTTTGACTGGACACAGACAGATGCTGCCATTTAAGTCCAGTATGAGCTGATATGGTCAAACATCAAAGTGTTTATAAGATCCCTCTGATCTGACTGTTCTTTTGATATTCAAATTGTTCTCAACACGACCTAGTTCTTAGAGATGTTAGCTCATAATCAAAACGATATTGCATAGCTAACTGAGATACTGCACCTTCCACTAGAATCAAGGATACTACTCTAACTACATCATGGGAGCTATATGAGACCAGTCACATAGCTCTGCTATCAACAGCTTGTACATAGATGCTAGTGAAGGACCTGGGTTTTTTCTTCCTAGACCAGCACATAGGGGTCCTTCAGCGCTGCTGGACTTCTAAATAAGAAGACAGAATTTCTAGTGGGCTCAGCAACACAGCGGGGAGTAATTTTTTTCCTTGCATTGATCCCTGTGAGAGAAATCTTCAGAACTATCTCTTCTAATTGACCTCAGAAGACAGAGGAGAGCCTGAGCCTCCAAAAGAAGGCAAGTAATATGTCAGTGCTAAAAACAATTAATACAAATGTAAAATGTCCCAAGGAAACATTTCAGGACTAGTTTGGTAACAAGCATCACCCCAGTCCCTATTGAGCACCTTTGGAAGTTATCCTTAACAGCTCTATTACAATGCATTCCCAATCCTCTAAAAAGCAGTGGTTGTTGCCAGTCATCTTGGTGCCAGCTTGCCAAACAACCCTCCTATCAGTCCAGGAATACTACTGCTTCTTCCCTTTCCTATAGGGTGGCCTCTGCCAAGTTAAGGAGCTCTGCCTGAGCCCCTCACACTGGTCCTGTCTTTGTGCGGGGGCCCAGGTGCTGCAGTTGCATTGCCTGCATCAGGAGCCCCTAGTACGACGCAAAATCTAAGCCTACTATTATGCTCAGGTTTATTTAGCTGTCCCATGGCAAACGGTCCAGGCAGTTTAATTTCTGTTCAGAATACACTAGGGTAGCAATGCTAGGCATTGAGTGTTTTAATCTATTCCCGGTGTTGGAATATCCAAATTAAAAAATAAGTAGTAGGACAGACTGATTTTTTCACGACACTACTCAAGGTTCAAGGCCACTAGGAATAGCTGGTGCTAAGTGCTACCACAGCCCACAAGAGGATACTCAAAATAAGTCACAGACACTCTAAACCAGGTTTTTATAATGTAAAACAAAGAAATGAAAGGCATACTCATCAACTCATAGGCACTATACTTAACATTCAGAGATAAATAGTTCTTATCTGTTAAGAACAACTGTCACTGCAACTGAAGGGATTTTATTGCTTCCTAATGTTAGCATGTTGCTTACAGCACATCTGAATGCTGCACAACTCTGTGGAACCCTTGGGCATTGTTGCAATATAAAATATTCGAGTACTACTAATGGTCCCTGTAACACTAGTTAAAAAGATGCAATTGTTAGTTAAGTTTTGCACAAAACAGCCAAGACTACGCAAGGTTTTTGCATTACACAGTCTTATGTCACTAATATATCTGGTAGTTTGTAATTAGATGGTCAAGACTGACATTTACCTAATAAACTTGACAAAAACGTTCCATTGCTGAAGTGTACAGTAGGCAGACAAACAAATGTCTAGTTGCATTTTCAAACAAACAATATGATAAATACTTACAAGGCTACAACAGCACTGCAGAGGGAGAACAAATATTTGCAGCTATCATGCAAAAGAAAGCTCTCTTGCTTAATAAAAGCAAAGCAGGAATGCAACATATCAGAGTAACTCTGGCAAGCAGAAATGAGACCAGCAACATTTGGCATGAAAAGTACTGTCTAGACTAAATAAGACAAGCCTGACTCAGGCTGCTTTCTTCATTTTATTTACTGTAAGTCTGATGCTCCCATGCTTGGCTCCTAGCTAGCAATACTTAAAACCAAACCACCTAAATTGCTAACACAGTCGTTTTATACAAACCAACAAATTAATTCCTTCTTCACTACCTCCTCTCAAACTCACAATTAATAGTCAAAAGGAGAAGAAAACCCAGCATTTTCTAAAATTATGAGATAATAAGGAAAATATGCAGGACAGTTTGAAAGACATGAAAATAGAACTAAATCCCCCCCACCCTGTAAATTATTAAAATTCAGTTGCTAGTTCAGCCTGACCTTTGCCAGCTGTTTCCTCCTTACACTGCTGCTCTGATTTTTTTTTTTTTTTTAAGATACATGAAAAAGTTTAACTTCCCAGCTGATGATGAACAGATGGGATTTCTTCGAAGCCCTTTACATTATCATACCCTACATTAATCAAGCATGGCCTATTTCACAATGTCCTACCAGTCACAAGAGATGGAAGACACGTTCAAGCTTTTCTTTTTTTTCATTAATGCAAAGATTCTGCACAAAATTGATTTTATGTATAAAAATGTATTTTTTAATGCACAATTTAAAATCCTGCCCCTGAAATATAGTGCAAACACTGCAAAACAAGCACTGAGACCTGCCTGCCCTAGAATAACTAGGGTTGTATTAGTATTTTCATTATAAGCTTGCCTTGACTTTGTATCTTTGGGATACATTTTTTTCCCAGGCAAAAGTTTGCCTGGTTTGGATACGACTGATTTGATTTTAAAGAATACCTTCAAGTTATTAATTTTTTACTTTTTTTACCTGTTTAAAAGGTTAAGATGTTATTCATACCATAGATGAGATCTTACTTGATTCATAATCAAGTTGATTTGATTTGTAAAGGAAATAATATTATAAATCTTTATTAGGATATTTAATCTACGCCAAGATAAAAAAGGTAAACAGGGAATCAAAATTTTTTATAAAGTTTCCCACAGAAATGTAAAACATTAACTGTTATCCACAACTACCAGCTTTGCCTAACTTAAAATATAATTTCTGTGGTAAAAACCTTGTTGAAGACATTTTCAGGGATTAACTACTCTTAAGTCTTTGCTAATAAAGTTAGCCCTGTATTTGTAGACTCAACTGAATTGCTTATTGATTAGAAGCCTTTTGCCAGTATAAGCTGCCATAATAGCTGAACTAAAGCTCTGTAAAAAAACAGTGTTTTCAAACTAAGCACAACTATAACTCTATTGATTCATTCCATCTTCTGCATACAACACAATAAACTGAAATGTGTAAATTTATGAACATTCTTCCAGATTTCTAAAGAAAAGAGGTACGCTGAGTTTTCCAGAATCACCAGCAATGATTTCCTAGATGTCAAAAAAAGTAGAAAAAGGTCTTACGGCAGAAGAAATGTATCTGTTGGTTGAATATTCAGATACAGAGCAAAAATACAGATGTTCTCACAACTCGATGGAAGCTACAGTTCTTGTAAGTTATGCAACAGCAGACAAGTATTTCTCATATAATAGAGCATTTAGAGATTAAATTTGAAGAATACTCCTTCTGAAAAGGAATTAAATGATATAAATGGTAATTCTATCAGTGAGAAAAAGGAAACCTTGCCTACTAGATCTCTTCATTAGAATGAGCACAGAAAGTTTGTTCTAACCCTCTCCCAAAATGCCATTAAGATACAACTGACGCAATCTAAAACATCTTTTTAGAGTATTAAGTCTTAACTATCCTCAAAGTAAACCAACACTTAAGGAAACAGTATGCATGAAGACTAGAAAAATCCAATATGAGACAACGATGAACAAGAAACAGAAGTCTGTAGTCTCACAGTAACAGCAACTCACAAACTTCCCTTTTCACCATTCATCAAATGAACAACTAGAAACTACAAATAATTCATCTTCTGCATACCTTCACCAACACCTAACCAGTGAAGCTCTTCATGAATCCAGATGAATTAATTTGACATCCGGATTATTTTGTAGCAGCTCTCAGACATACATACATACACCTTCAAATTGTCAGACACCTTTTACTAGCAAAGTTTAAAGAAGCAAAAAAACCACCAAAAAAAACCCCAACAGCAACCCCAAAACAAAAAACCTAGGTGTTGCTGACTTGTTCTTGCTGACCTACTTTTTTTTTTTTGGTTTTGTTTTTTTTTTCCAGGACACTATGTTTGATACTACTACATTCACGTAAGATACTTTGTCAGTGTCTTCTGGAAATCAGGGAAGGCATCAAACTCACTAATAGTGAGTGGCTAGCATTGAGTGGCTGCCAACACCACAAATACTTGCATTAAAAATTTGACCTTCAGGCATTCACTGTGTTGCAACAGTGAGTAAAGGTGAAATTCACTAATTAATGACAATCTTACTTAACCAGAGCTCTGAGTAAGTTCAACACATAATCTTTAGTAAAATTAATATACTATATCCCTTCCCTGTTTCACATTACATTTTCTACAGAAAAATTACTTTTGTTTTCATAGGTCTAGTGGCATGTTACTGAATATAACACTGTCACTGTGTAATAAAAAAACTACTCTGATAAAGCCACATTAACTAGTGATAATTTCTAATCTGTCCAGCCGTGAGACAGACTTTGGTATTAGAAAAGTATGCTGAAATGTCAACTAAAAATAGAAACATAAACTCCCACGATTGATGTTATACAATAAAGGCAAATGAGCACAGCTGCTGCAAAGAAAAAACCATGCATCACTAATCTACCCAAATTCTTCGGCATGTTAAACAAAACACCAGACAAAGAGCCCAATTGGTTGATATAATTTATTTGAAATTTGAAAAAGACTTTGAAGACTTATCTTACAAGAGACTACTAAGAAACCCTAAATTATAAATCAGTGTTGCAAGCTTAACATGGGCAAAGATATAGAACAGAACAGATACACTTCTTTTTCTTGGACATACATTAATTATGGTACGTCCTTTTGAAGTCTACCAACACACACATGGCTTTGTAATACCTCACTTCAGTTAAATAAGTAACTTTGAATTATATGAAATTCTATTACAATAATTCAGAAAACGCTTAAATCTAATTTGGTCTTCAAGACTAGCAAGCATATATTTACAGAAGATAAATTCATTCTGAGAATACACTTACAGCCTTGTCTGAATTATGCAGAAGTCTGTCATTTAGGAATCTAATAACTAAATAGAAGTAAGTATGCCAGTAAAGAACCTAAAACCTTAGTCTACACTTGAGATTCTGACAGGTTAAGTCATGATTATAAAAAAATTAATGCAATGAGCAAGTTACTACACCACCAAGTTTTTGTGTAGATGCAGATGGAGCAGCAAAAATGTTTTGTCACTACAGCTTGTCATGTCCACGAAATGTTTTAAAAGCATGACCTTGCTGGTATAAGCAGAGCTTCTCAGAAGGGGTCAGAAATAGGGAATACATCATAGGTTTATAACCTCTTTATAAATTAGACTTATGCACAAACAGGAAAAGGCACAAAAAAGACAAGACAATTAATAGTGGCTAGACAGGAAGAGAGAAGGACTCAGAGTACCTGGACTGTAGATGAAATCGAGCACTGACGAACAAGGCAACGTGCATCAGAAGCAACTAGAACTTGTCACGCACATCACCGATGTCTACACTGACTGCAGCCAACCAACCAAGAGACTCCAGCATCAGCCTGATGAAAGTTTCCAGCGTAAAAAATTGGATTAAAAGATAAAACTCAAAGCACTACTGAGTGTAGAGAGCTGAGGGAAAATAACAAGGCGTTTAAAGGCACTGATACCCACAAAGCTAAAAGACCCCATGAAGTGCCCAGGCAGGAAAAAGCCAGACTCTGTTTGGTTCCAGAGAGAAAATTCTTTAGGGAACGAATGACAGAAAGATACAAAATAACCCTTAATTCAAAACGAAATGCAATAAATGCTAGGCTAAAAGGAAATACTTTTTCCACATACTGCAGAATCAGTTTATGGAAAGAATTATCACAAGATATTATGGATCATAATGGCTTCCAAGGATGCCAATGTAAATGCATGATAAGCACATCTCAAATTCAATTATGAGATCACAGAAAAAACTCAGAAATCCCTCTGCTTAAGGATATCCGTTTCCTACATAATAAACAACGTAAACAAACCTTAATTTCCTCTTCCTAAGGAAGTGCCAACAAGTGTGCAAGTCAGAGCACTTTATCACTCTATAACACACACGGATTTCATACATAAGCAACTACTAGAAGATGTAGCACGACATTGACTTTGCCCAAGTATTATACACAAAAAGCGCCATGTGCTTATTATGTGAGACTAAACTATGTCTTCATGTGTTTGAATGGGGAGATGGTTATTGCATAATAACCATCTTAACCATGGTTACTGAAGACTTTCTAAATTTACTTGGCAAGAAGCATAAAATGCACAGTACTTTATGACAGGTAAGCCTAAAAAATTTCAAGATTAAATCCAGACTCCACCTTCAGTACATGTATTTGTCAGCAGAAGCTCTTTTTGGTATACTAAATCAGCAGCAAGAAGCTCTGACAGACTGTACTGGTTAGAGGATACACTCCCTGAAACACCCCGGGGACTACTCTTACTAAATTACCCCACAGAATTTAGCAGTCCTAAAGATGGTGGGTCAGGGAAAAAAAGCAAAACCAAAAAGTTTATCCCAAGTTGTCCTCCACAGTGGCCACCTAAATTCAAGTGATGCAACAACAGCATGCTCCCTGCCACATCTGGGAAGTCTGGAAGTGATGCAAGACAAAAACAGAAGTACGTGTTGTGCTGTACCCCTGATGGGGAAAAGATAAGTGGTGAAAAGTTTTGGAGGTAGAAATAATATATTTGTATTAGGCCAAGAACACTTTTAACATCTAAAACTTTCAAATGTACTACTTCTTTCTTAGCTGAACTAGATAAACAACTCATAGGATTTATTTTTTCATACCACAAAATTAAGTAATAAAGATTATCCTTTGTTTTAAGTCATCACAAAAATGGAACGTTTCCATATGCAGGCAGAACCAGGGAAAGTGGGGGACAAAAGCAAGCAGTTACACTTACCAGGAGTCTGTCTTTGGGGGTCAGGAGTTCAAAAACCTCGTGACATATGTCTACAAATAGTTTGAACATAGTATCACACAAAAAACATTTCCTAAGTAATGAAGGTAGTAAATTCATGCAGGATCAGAGGACAGCAATTTCCAACAGTTATTAGTGAATTTCAGTTGTGTCTTGAAATTCAGACATACAACTTTTTATTCATTAAAACTGCATACATATGATAAAGTATAACTATGTTTTCATCATCGTGGATTTTCAGATAAATAACATTGAGGGAAATTGCGTGTTTGTGCCTACAAGGTATAATGTCTTACTAAGATAAACAGAAGGTAGCTCTAATCCTGTTCGTGTCGGTACAAGATCCCTGGTGTAAAAAGGTCACTTCAGCAAAGCTAAAGAACTGACTGAAGCTAATGGAATTACTAAAGCATTTATTCACTGTTATGACCTGGGAAATTCCTCTGTAGAAAGAGCCTTGACAACAGATCAACAAAAATCAACATGCTTTATTTATACGTCTATTAGAGATACCACAAAAAAATAATTAAACACCACCAAAACACTATTTATGAGCTTATCAGCTTGTTTAATAATGGAGACCAGATAGAGACTATTTTACTACCTACATGACTAATTGCTTTAACACTTAACAAGTGCAGCAGTTTAGGAGTATCTCTATTGGCTTAGCATCCCAGAATCATGAGAGGTACAATATATATACACCTTTTAACTTCAGACATTAAAGGAAGAAAAAAAAAGTAAGTTTACTACATCAACACTCTCAGCATATATAAAGATCACTACAACATTTCATACAGCAAGTAAATCTAAAAATAGCAAGCAAAGAATCCAGATTTAAAAATAGGCTGTCTTTTTCTCATTTACTTGCTTAACTTAATCCTGCTAGAAAAAGATTGGTTGCTTGAAAACTGACTGTTAGAATAATCTTTCATAAAGCAAACCCAGATAATATAAAGACGGTAATATTTTTGTCTGAGAAAGGTTCATGATTTTCAGCAAAAATTACCGGGCTAAGGTGAGCATAGATTTCAACTGAATAGTGACTCACCATTCCACTGCTAATGAGCCCAATAAATACTATAATTAACAGTATAATGATCCACTGTTGTTATTTCTAAAATAATTAGGCAGAAGGTAAGCTTATCTAGTGCACTGAGGTCAATGATGAAAGCTGAACTGTTTGAAATCTCAATTTCATTACTGATCTTGCTATACTGAGCAATACAGTTTACTCACAGACAGAGAAGTTAGCGTAAAAAGCTAAACAGGCATACATTTTTTCCTCTTCTCCACTTCTGTATCTGTAAAACAATGATCTACATCACAACCTAGTACGATGCTGCAAAGTGTTTAACAGTGAAAGGTTTTAAGATTGTACAGTGCTCGATACACATGCAAAAGAATGCCAAAACAGTTAAACTGGTTTTAATAAGATCTGTTTCCCTAGACACTAGTATAAAACCCTGATTCCACTGAAGTCAACAGCAGAACTCTCATTTATTTCATTGCTGGCTGTCATTTCATCCCAGGACTTCGTTATTTGTCAAACACAGCTTTGCACCTTTGGACTTAAAACCCTTAGATGCTACGTTCAGTGGCCTTTACCCTGCGTTTGAATGCCAAAGTATAGATTCCTCTTGCTTCTTGACTCTAGTTCCCAAAACCCACATTTGTCACCCTGGAAGGCAGTGAAATGCAAACAAACTTAAAGAACACTGTATCCCTGACTTGAGCCCATGATCAACACAGGGATAAAGTATGTGAAAGCGATCTAATTCCTTATTATAAAAATAAGTCCAACTACAGTTCAATTCAGCTTGCAAGAAAGCAGCTATGAAGAATTTCTAACATACGGCTGAACCAACAGTGTCTGGAAGAACTTGGATCTCCTATTGCAAACCACTTTGCCTACTTAAAAAAAAAAAAAACAAAAAAAAATACTGTGACCAAAAGCCCAGACTGCATTCCAGAGGTCTAGGAATAGCTTGTTTTCCTATTTGCAGTAGGTAAATTTGAAGTCTGTGAGGCATTCCTCTGGTTTTTAAGGATGTCTCCGATTTCTCCTCAAAAATTCACTTTGCTGCTTTCTCGACATGTAAAATTTTGCTTTCCCTAGAACTACAAGCTTTGTTATAAGAAATATTTTTCAGAGTGAATTTTGAGGAAATACAGTTGCTATACATGGCTTCTTTCTTATACTGTCCCAGTCCTTGGTTTTGGTTCACAGATTTCGGTACAATACATTATGGATATATTGTAACTCACTGAAGTTTGGGACTTACAGGTTTGCATTATACACAGGCATAACAGTAAACCACGTTTCACAGTACTTGATTTC
>VFFE01009084.1:2838345-2876700 GCA_008921705.1 Burhinus oedicnemus | reverse complement strand
CCCCCCCCCCCCGTTGCATAAGGGATTCCTTTTAAATATAAGCTGAATACTCATTCCAACGAGTCTAAACTATAAAAAGGACAGGTTATAAGGTGTTTGAAATTACATCCTTGGGGCTCAGTTTAGAAGCTTCTCCTCACATTCTTTTGATTTGCGTGCTTCATTATTGAATGTCTGCTAGTGTTCTTTTTCTTTCCTCATTAATGACTTCAAAGAAATACATGCTTGAACTGCTAAAGATATTAAACTAATTTAAATTATCTTAAAAAACCCAGTGACTGCTCAGCAAACCAGAAAAAGCAGACTGTGCTTCTGGAAATAATATACTATTTAGTGAACTGCACGCACAATCAATTCAAAAATAAACACATCAAATTAAAGAATACCATCAATACATATACATATAATTTGAGTTGGTTAAAGTTGCTAAAGCATCACAGTAACCTAGAAACATATAAATTTAAAGACTCCTAAAAGTACTTTAAAAAAAAAAATAAATTGGAAAAACGGTTTTCACGGCATACCATTTATGCTCTTTATTTCCTGGGGGGCAGGGAAATCAAAGCCTTCCGCGTCTTCCACAATGAAACAATTCAGATGTGCAATTTAAATCTACAAACTCACCAGTTCATGGTATCATTTTAACTAGCATCTGATATATCTAAGTTTGTTAACTTAATGAAAAAACAAAAATCTAAGTACAGCATTTCCTTCTACAGTGATTAATTCCATTATAGAATTTTTGAAAATTAAAACAAGATTTCAATTTTTTTAAAAAAATTATATACAGAACTGAAAAACCATTCTTACTATAGCTATATTTTGGGCTGTAAAGAAAAAAAAAGACAATTATTCTGTTACTGAACCAGGTACCTTAATTTTAAACAAAATAAAAATTTATATTTTCAAATCAGATGAGTGACAGTGATAACTTACTGCCAAAACCAACACAAAACTGATTCTTCACAGTATTTGTATGGGCTAACACATGTTGAATCACAAAACAGATCAAATAACCTTATGCAAGTACTAACCCACATACAACTTGCAAACAAAATCTACTGAGATAATTTGTCACGGTAGGAATATAAGCAAAATAACTCAGTACCATCTCAGGATAACTGATAAAAGCCTGTAAAACATCCTATTCTGCGATGCCAGCTTGTTTGTGAATTACACATCTTCAGCAGCCTGGCAGAACTTGTTCCACTAAACTTTTGGAAACCGGCATTCCTGCCAAACAGACCTTTTTGAGGCTTGTGTTTAGCCCCACATCCAAACGGCCTGTAGAAACTCTGTAGTCCTTGATTCTACATGAAGCAAATCCTCCTCTACCTTGGTAAAGCAACAAGGATTTCAGAAAGCTGTGAATACTACTGTGAAACTGACAACACTACACATTTCCAGGTCACTTCACTACCTTGAATCATGATGATGCTGAGCACATTCTTCCTGTTTGCAGCACTTACACATTCCTGTAATTGCCTGCTATTTCTCGACACTTTGAGTCCTTTGGCAGGACGCTCTGCTCAGTGCTATTTTTAGAAGCTCCAGCAACTACTACCGTAGGTACCTAACCTTACACACCATTTACTGATGAAAAGGCATAGCTGTTTCGAACCCCTAGGCTTAACATACTACTTTTGAACAAAGTGAAAGATGGAGCAGTCACTGCTTATCTCCAGTTCTTTAAATGCTACTTTAGACTTGAGCTTGTTCAAATGCCTCCATCCTCTCTTGTCAGAGCCAGGTTTATAGGTACACCCAATCACATAAAACGTGAGTAATGACCAAACACTGTAAGCTGTACTATGCTCACCCACAGACAATAGGTTTGAGTGATGAAGGCCTTGGTTCTGCCCTTTCAGTTGACTAGGGACAGTCTCTCCTTGACACTTGCTGGCCAGGCAGCCTGCCATCTTGAGATCGGTTTCTGTTCTTCTGCAGGAAATACCTGAATCATCCATAGGTGCTTTCTAAATCTGCAGTCTGCCTTCCAGGGGGGATACATAAAGTTGGATTGGTGTAACACCCCACTTCCTTTCTGTAACAATCAGCAATGGGAAGATACCATGAGTGTCCTACGCACAGAGATGGTTTGCCCAAGTTCTCCTGCTCAGGAGGATGATAGGTGACTGTACTGATACTATTAGTTGGCAGATGATGATCCTCTGCTGACAATATTAACTTCACAACTGAACAAATTGGGGAGGAGTGAGATACAAGGTTGGGAGGAAAAAAGAAAATAAAAAAGCTCCCACACAGGAGCCACAGCGTGCCTATGTTATTGGGCCTAGGATGGTCACGAGCCGAACTGACTGGCAGGCCTTTTATAATCCTTACAGCCTGCTGCTTCTTAGCTTATAAGGAGCTTTTTCTCGTAAACAGACTTCTACATACATGGAGATATAAACTGCTATAGTATTGAGGCTTGTTTTCACAATTAAAACAATCTAGTTACACCCAAATAATTTCTTCCATGCATACTTGTTCTTGAAGAGCAGCTTTTCTCCAGTTCAGCTTAACTCTTGGTGCAGAATAAATGCACTCTGCCAAGAAATATCCCAACTATCTTCCTTGACAGAACTGAAGACAAAAACCCCACAAGCACCTGAAAAAATACCTGATTTCAGACATACAGGGCATGCAGCAACTTCCTACTAAAATTAAAATTAATCAGCTGGATGTTAAGAATATTTTGACTTTAAAAGTACCTTTAAATTTTTTTGCATTCTCTGTTCTGTAGCTTACTGCATAAGCTGCTGTAGTTCTTAGCGCTGCTCTGTACTATATGCAGCTTTGCAGTTTTGCAGTTCCAAGTGCTTTATTATTAATTGTGAAATAACACATTATGATAAAGAACAACAATATTTTAAAACAACATGAAGGGTAAAATTTGGGCTGCACTTCCAGCCACAACTATTTTTCCTGCCTACTGATCACTTCAGTTCTTAACTACAGCTCCTATGAATGCCAGAACTTTTTGTGTGAAACTGACACACACAGAACTGCATGCAAACTGCGATCATTTCATTTCACTAAATTCTAAATAAATTTAGAAAACAATTACAATAAACAGAGTGCACAACTACAACTGATTTGAACTATACAGGATAGGGTTTTTTCATGGTTTCCCCCCCCCTCCCAATAACATAGGGATGGGAGGAAGGGAAGCAGGAAGGAACAGACAAGCCAAGAGTTGACACCTGAATTTTATAAGAGGCACATATTACTTCTTCAATTCTCTGTAACAAGCTTGACAATTAAAATTATATATTTTCAGAAGACAATAACTGTAAGTCATAGTTTAACTGGATCTGAAACTAATTATTTACCTGAGTTCATAACCACAGACAAAACCAGCTATGGCTCCTCATAGCATGTTTTTAAGGGTACAGCTGAAAAAGTAGTTTTGAAAGCTTGTGCCAAGCATGCTAAAAGTCTCTAAAAATAAGTCTTTTCTAGCAAGCACCATCATGTCAAGAAGCTAAAGGTTTTATGAACACACACATACTGTTTTCTATACGGCTAGGATAGTTTTCAAACTATTTTCAATTACTATAATTGCATTATACTCTGTGTACCAGGAGGATGTTGAATCAGAATAGCAACTACTTCCACAATATGAGTCACTGATATTTTAGAACTTCATGAATATTATCAAGAGGCACAATCTTAGTAAAGCCACACTAAGTTCAATACATCAAGCAACTTGACAACTATTATGCACAGAGCTTATAATCTACCCCTCTCAGCATTAAAAAGGAACTTTGACTTTGAACTGTACTTGTGGGAAGAGAAACATTTAACAAGCATTCCCACAGAATTTTGTATCTACAACAGTACAACCACCACAGACTGAATACAAAGACATGTGTGGCAATCACTAGCTTTTATTGCCCCTTTGGTTTCATTTTTAGGCTGGAGGAATCTCCTCCCCCTTTCTCTTTAAAGAGAAAATAACAGACTATTCAAGTATTTTTTTAAATGCCATGATCTAAGTAAAATAGCAATGCATAAGCTTTTGTGTTAGAGATGCATTGTCTACAGTGTAATTTGGCAAACTGAAAGTTACGCCTGCTAAACTCTGCACCTCTAAGCCCAGGTACACAACTCTTGTAGTATTCAGGATATGTTTTGTAACATATACTGAGAAGAATCTTTTCACTTCGAAGACTAAAGCCCAAACTTGGCACGCTCAGTCTTGTTTCAAGAAGGAAACTTTCTTTAGCCAGACTTGAAAGGAGTGGATTTTAACATTTCCAGCTTGGAAGAGAAAAAAAGATTCTATTTATGATCGCATAACTTAAAAAAAACTACAAACACACAAAACCAAGCAAACAGCAGCTTTGTGTTTTAAAACTCTAACATACCTTAATAAGGATGAATATTTTGCCCATTTAAGGAAAATTAAATTAATTGAAAATGTTGTAGAGTGTCCACGAAGCATGACATTTTCAAAGAGGGAGCACAGCCAATGAAAGCAAAGAATGCTCATTTTAAATTGAGAATCATCTGCTAGTTTCCATAGCTACTTTTTAAACAATTGTAAGCTCTAGCATTTCTTAGAACAACCTTGTTTACTATGAATAACTTTAAAATGGCTGTTCTCAGAAAAAGCTACTTGAAAGCATTTACACAAAAGTACAATAATTAACAGTGGCTGCTGTTTTAAACTTTTTAAAAAGACAAATAGGTAGTGTTAAAATGCAAACAAACAGCAGATAATACATTTACCTTTTTCATAACATTATTACTAGTAATACCATAAGCCTCAGATACCTCAACCAGGATTCCAATCTTGCCATGTGAAACACTTCAAAAATACACAGCAAGGCAGAAATTACAGTGCAAGGATCATACAGGCCAAATACACACTGTAAGAAGTAGGAATGAACGAACAGGAGCTCCAAGAGAGGAACAGATTTCCCAAAGTGAAAATGAAACAACAAATTTTCAAGAATGACAATGCAATACAAGTAAATATCAATTAAGCAGATAGCAGCTATAACATCTCACCCTGGTATGAATAAACTATGCATCATGTAGAAAAAGCAGCTGAAGTTCACATTACATGTCAACACATGATAACATGACAACATCCTGCTACCCTGTACGGAGCAATGTAGACAGTAAGTTAAAGGAACTCTAGGTCTCCATTGGTACTTACTAGGCCTTGCTAGATCTTACCCTTGGATAAAGTTAAAGCACTCAGAACAGAAGCTATAGTGTTTTCACAGTCACCCTGTTTCGCTTCATATTCCAGAGAATCCAGTAGGCTGAAGATTAACCCCTATGATATCTCCAAAAGGAGCTTTGCCATAAAGCATGCAAACATTTCAAGAAAAACTACATTCATAACAGTGAGCCCAGTACTTCCCTCTCATTTGGTTGATGGACTCCACATGTAGGTGGAGTTAGGAGCACTAACAGCATAGCACTCAAGAAGAAATTACGACATCCACCCAAAACAGTTCAAAGATGTGTTAAGTGCCTGAAGGCAAAATGGCAGGAAGACTACGAAAAAAGTGCCTATGTCCTCTTCCTTTAAGACCTTGATCAGCCAAAGCAGCCAGAAGTAAAACCTGCTCCCCCAAAAAAATGGCAGCCCAGGTATAGAAATAGGAAGCTATGAAGAGTGTGTGTCTCTCTTCTCCAATGGGAACCTGAAAAGGGGGTGAAATGCCATCCCTCCAAACAGACTAGCTATTACAGAAAGGACTGACAGACTGACTCCTCTGGAATCAACCCCAAATGGTCTCCTTACCAGGAATACTGCACACAGAATTAGCAGTTCCCCTCTATTCTTTCAATAATAGCAGATTTTGGCAATGAATCAGAAGAAGGGGGTAGGGGGAAGGAAATCACTGAATTTATACTCCTCCTTTTCCTTTTACAACCTCATTCTCTTCAGTCTTAATCACCTGAATTCCCATTAGAAATGTACCGAGTATACAGCTGTGGGTTACATCTCTTTCTAATCTCACTTCCAGAAGCACATCAAAAGATAATCCAATTTAGGAATTCACTGGATTTCTAAATAGTCCATCAAAAAAAAATATTTATAGATACAGCCCTCCAGGGTGCAACAGAAGGAAAATACTTCAGGATGCAAAACATACCCTGCACTGAAAGCCACTGGAAAAGTCAAAGGGGGGATGAGGGGGAGTTGGCTTCTTGTTAAGGATCTGCATATGTGCAACAGCTGGAATTCCCAAACAGGCATTATATAATAACAACAAAAGCTGTTCAAAGCAGTAAGGAGGAACAGCTGGAACTGTGGTGACCAGCAGTTGTCCTCCACTTTAGAGCTTCAAGGTTCTACTGCAGGAAGCAAGAGAGACACCAGAACTTTTGCTCCAGTAAATATATATTTCTGCTTCACCATAATTATTAATTTGACCTGGTCATCAATTTTACAGCCATCCTTGTCCACCATGCAGAAACCAGAACAGAATCCATATGAAAACAGTAATTAAGATCAGAGTATTCATTAACTGTACACATCTGATTGCTAACTTTTCCAGAAGCATATATAGGCTATAAAATGTAAAACGGTCTAAGGAAAGACCTCTCCCAGGGTAAAACTCAAAAGGTAAGTAAGCCCAACTTTATACTCCCCAAAATTGTCACATTATAAAATTACTTTTAAAAGTACTTAAAGCTAAAGGGATTCTAGACTCGGATATTGCTTTCCAGAGGTGACCACTGAAGATGATTACCAAAGTATTAATTTTGCTTCAAGGTGATCTGGGAGAGTGGTTCAGAAAGTAGTTGAGCAGCATCCTGGGGGGATGTGGAATCACAGTGAGACTTTTTTTTTTTTTAAAAAAAAAAGCAAATTTAAGATTGTAAGTTTTCTGACTATGAAGCTGATGTAAAGACAGGAGTACTGACTAGAGCCTGTAAGTTTAGATCTTGTTTGACCGTTTCCTGTACCACAACTTTACTTGGATTAATTCTTAAGAATTTAACATTCTTTGTGTTATAAAAGTATTTCTGAATCATGTATATTATAAAGAGGCATTTACTTTTTCTGTGTTATCGTGACCTTAGCTACTGAAATGACAAGGGGCAATGGTTTTAAACTGAAAAAGGGACATAAGGAAGAGATCTTCACAATGAGGGTGGTGAGACACTGGAACAGGTTGCCTGGAGAAGCTGTGGATGACTCATCCCTGGAAGAGTTCAAGGTCAGATTGGACGGGGCTTTGAGCAACCCAATCTAGTGAAAGATGTCCCTGCCCATGGCAGGGGGTTTGGACTAGATGAACTCTGAAGATCCCTTCCAACACAAACCATTCTGATTCTGTGAAAGTGCCAAATGACAGCATGTGTCTCATGCTCTAAACTGGACACTTTTTGCTAACAGTTTGCACAAACAAGGTGCCAGAGAGGTTGACAGTTTCAGTGCAAGGCTCAGAAAATGGCATAAACATAGAGGACTTCAGAGTTGGCAGAAACTGGAACAGAGAAAGCTCTATGGAAGACACAACTCCATTTAAAGCTTAATGGAACTAGGTTGACGGCATTTACAAATATCATAGGAGAATTTTTAAATTGGAGACTAGGAAAGAAAGTATACAACTCTGAATGATGCAGTCACACTTTTAGTGAAGTCAGCGCACTCAAGTAAAGAATAAAGCAAAAGTTGGTAACACTTAAACAGGTAACAGTGAGAAACAGAACAAACTGTATGCTTTTTAACAGAGGATGCAACCAAACCAGGAGTACCTGTGCTTCTCCATGAAACATTACAAGTTCAAGAAATACAAAGGAGAAAGAATGACGAGCTTTATACAGACTTATTAGGAAGGAATCATTCCTACCTTGGGAAAGGAAAACTAATGGGAGGATTGGAAAAGATCTATGGAATATCCTGGATATGAAACAGACCACCTGGTGGAGGAGTGATGCAACTTCTCAAAGAGTGGCCTCTCAAATTAGATCAGCAAATTAACCATATCAATCACTAACAGAGCATCTCTGTGAACTGTAATTTCAATGCAAATTAGAGGAAACACAGCATTTGGACTATATTACTAGCTGCCTAAGATGGCGACAGCTACCATATCACTGAAGCTACAAAGACAGGAAACAATACTAACAGAAAATTTCAATTACACCTAAACAACAGCACAAGAGTAAAACAGAGTTTTTAGATGCGATTAACAACATCTTCACGGATCAGCTCATCAGGAATGCAGAAGAATAGAATAAAATCTTGGTTTGGCTTAACCTGTGTACAGGATCCATTTCAAATGTTATCACTGAAGAGATGGTGCAAAAGCAAGCAAAACTTACAGTTAACATCCTTGAAGGAGGAACAAAAGTCAAAGATTCACTACAGCAGTGCATAGTTTCAAAACAGGAGAATTAACATAAAATAGAAACTAGTTGAAAAAAGTTAATGAGCTGAAAAACTATCCAAAAGTCTTTAGACCCAATTAAGCAACACATTCAAGGAACACACAGAGAAGAAAAGGCCAGAGAAGAAAGTCTCAATTAATTCTTCCCATCTGTGTTCATCATGAAGGAGCTTAGAAAGGTTCCTATGCCTTTCTCTATGAGGGATTCTCAGGATCTTTCTGTGACAGGACAGTCAGTCAGCACCAAGAAGTCATTAGACCAAATAATTCTCATCCAAAAGTTCTGAAAGTTAAGTGATATTCTAGCTGTCTGCTATGTAGTACCCTGGGCACAACAGAACCCAATAGAAAAGAATATAATAACTTTCATTAAAAAAAAAAAAAAAAAATCGGATGGGGTTTAACTTGCCTTACCATTGATGGGGAACATGTTTTTTGGTACAGTTTGTTACAATCCATGCACAGTGACTGGAGAGAGTAATCAAACACAGTGGGGTCTTGGAGATGGACTGGATTCTTGACCGAGATGTTTTATCTCTCCCTGTAATGAAGGTTGTCTGTGTTGGCTTCCTAACATAACTCAGTCATGGCTGAATGATAGGGGAGCGGGTGGAGGACTCTCCTACACACATTTGGTTGACCTTTTCATCACACTAAAGAGGGGATTAGTAGAGGAAATTGTACAACAGTATAGTCAGGCAACAATTTCCTTGATACCACTCCAACACTGACCACCCTTTTCTTGCACCAAAGCTTTACTCAGGCAAGTGGTGTTACATAGCCACATAAAACCATAAGCCAACTGGCTATTGTCATCACACAGATTAGCTTCCTTCTCCTGTCTGGAATAAGCTCTGGCCAGCTTGAGATCCCAGTTGGCTCCCTGTAATTAAGGGAGTCTCTGTATGAAAAAGATATTTTATTTCTGAGAAACCTTTTCCTGTCCAAGATACTAACAAAAACACTGAACATCCAGTGACGCCTGTTTTCGAGACCTTCACTAGATAATAGCTCAAGTGTGGATAAAATGAAATGCTCATGCAAACCTAGGCTGCATCATCTCAGGGACATGAGTAATCTGAAGTGTAGGACACTGGAGCTGAATCTCGTAATTATCTTACATGGTGGTGCAAGGGTGATACTTTTTATTTTCAAAATTCTTTTCAAGGTATCTCTGCTTTTCTGGTGGACAGCAGTCAATATACTGCTGAGCATTCACTGCATATGCACAGTTCTTAACATGGCCAAATGCTATCTAGCTCCAGTCCAGTGAAAGGAGTCTCTGCTGAACTCTCAACATAAGTAAACTGGATACTTGCAGCCCCAAAGATTTCAACCAAAACAGGTGCGGTAAAAGTCACAAATGCTTAAACTCAAAAGGTCTTACAAGCAAGTTGTAACAACAGATTGGACTTGGTCCACCAAAACACCAAAGGCTTCCCTCAAGTCAGTTTGCCATAACAATCTGCCCACTTCTCATATCATTGTGAACTAACAGGATCTATCAAATGACTAGCCTGTTTCGTAACAAATTCATGTTTTCCTACCTTTCACACAACACTTAAGTAAGGCCATGTTCTTTAGACCCAGATGCGTTACAATCCAATTAACAGCAAGAATACCCAATGCAACAGAGGTAACTACAAATTATCTGCTAGCTTATGGACTAGCACTGAAGTGTGCACCAGCACTGTTCAAAAGGGACACCAGGACTATGACTGATATCGTTGTCACCAAAAAAATAATCATCTCCATGTTCTCTGCCAACACAAATGATCCCAGTCCAGAGGGAGACCAGCCATTTCAACTAAACAGTGACTCTAGCTCCTGCAGCCTGATGACTACATTCCCCTAGAATGATGAATGGAGGTGTTCTTGAGGGCTGACTCAGTGCCTGGCAGCACAAAGAGATGAGTAACTACCTTTGAACCATTTTTTGTTCTAGCACACATACATCAATAGCACTGCCAAAAACTACACAAGTGAGAATAGCTGCAGTATCAGAATCTCAAAACACTGGTCTCAACTTACCAATAGTTGATGCCAAAGATCCTTTACGTATGCCTAGTGCTGTTGCAGCAATTAAGGTAAACATGCCCTCAACTGACAGCTCAGAGCCGCCTTACTAGTCCCAAAATGCTTCTGACCTTCATTAGGAATAGTGTGAGGACACAGAGCCTCAGCAGTGAGAATGTAAACTCATATGCAGCCTCTATTTACATAATGAGACCCCTGTGCAGAATGTCTTGCCATAGTAAGAAAAGAAGTGTTAATTACTGTTTTAGAATTTCTAGGATGACATAATTAAATAGCTGTCTATATTAATATGTTTACATTTGGGATCAGGAAGATCTAAGACAGCTGATCTTCCTCAGAACAATTATTATAAAGTGTGTGCAGGACAGAGTGAGAGAGAATGAGAGGGGTGTAATTTTTTTTTAATCCAGAACAAGCTTTTTAAAAACTTTAATAGCAAAGCAAGAAGAACTCTAACTCATTCACTATGAGGAGACTCAATGAAGAATTAACTTGACTAACAGGTAAAAATATGTTCTGGAGAACAGCTGAGGATGTCTAAGCTGGACAACAGCTGAGAGGAACTCCACAGAAGTGCTGTGACCCCTGTACCCTTGGTACAGACATACAGCTGGCTGTAGTTCATCACATGTCAGGTGATTGGCTCTAGGCAAGAAGTCTGAGCAGAGAAGGGGTATTAACACTCACCCACAATAGAATGTACCTGAGGACAATCACTCAAGCATTGTCCTCTCTACATACCCTTAGTTTTAGCCAGGCAATTTGTTGCTGCTTTACTGCCCCCATGCCTGACCTGACACACAAGCAGAGCTGGCTGGGTTTGTGAGGAGAGCTATATACCAGACTAGCAATTCATAAGGGGAATGAGGGGAGAGGGCAGGAACAGATGGACCAGGACATAGGATGGTACAAGACACATCAGGAGAAAGGCAAAATACACTTCTAGCTCTGTAACTAATAACTGAAAAATAACAGAATGTTTTAAGTCCCACTTTAGAAAAACGTTGTGTTAAAAGAGGGTGTTGTGCCCCCTCCCCCCCCAGCTGTACAGTGCTCCACAATAGAAGTTGAACAGGAGGATCCCAAATAATTCGGGATTGACTGTGACTGCAACTCATTTGTTTTTAATTTGTGTATTAGTAATCTGCCTACTGAAGCCGTAAGAGAATACAACAAAGCTCACGTATTGATTTGTGTCCGTCTGTCATTTGAAGAAGAGGGGCTTCACTTCAGCATTCACTAGCAAGACAGTTATACACAGTGAACAAAATAGATGGTTAAAAAAAAAAAACATGTGGCCAATAAATTACATATTCCAGTGACTTCAAACCACCCTTTTCAAAATTCTGGCATTCTGCAATATGAAAATAAGCCCTAAGTAGAAAGAAAAGCAAAGCTTGCCACCTACTGCCCAATGACATAATAGTATGTACTAGTATTGTCTATCTCCTTTTAACAGACTATCTTGCATTTGAAACTCATTGCCCTGACACAGAACATACAAAATTGCATCTTCAATTCTTTTTAATAAAACAGAAAACACAAAGCAAACGCACAGAATATCCAAATACAGTCTTTTCCTTTAAAACAATTTTAAACTGCTTATAAAATCCGTGACAAGCCTGAAGCATCACTTATCATAGCATCCAAACTGACAAAGAATTCCTTTTAATATCCTCTAGTGGTGCTATGGGCTTTAATAAAGTCTGTCCTCAGCTGCATGATAAGTTTTCTGTATAGAGAATACTTTAAATTAAAAAAAAAAATATTACCATAGATAAAGCCTATCAGAAAAGATTTTTTTCCTGTACACCCATCTGGAGAAGATATTTTTAAAGTTATAGATCGTATTAGTAACAAAACTGCGCTGTCATGAAGGCTGGTTTACTGCAATTACATCCTTTGTCCTGGAAATTCCATGTCTAAACAGCAGAAAGGATGCTTCTTTTCATTTTCAAGCAAGGAGAAATTCTCTTCAGTAATTAATGCTTCAGTGAGCTATTAGTCTGAAGGTATTTATTTTCTTAACATACCACATATAGAGAGTCCTTTCTGAATAACAGTAGGTCCTTTGCTTAGTGTAGGAAGTTGCTCAACACAAAGTCAAGTAGACATGATTCAATTGCCTACATAAGTTCTGAGCACACTAGCAACTTATCTTCACATACAACACTATATGCTAATCACTTCAAATTAGCCAACGGTCTACCTTCTGGTCCTCTAGCACCTCTCTCTGAGATAATTCAGGGAAAATTTGCTAAAGAGGGAAATGGACAAGGATTTATGGCAGAGTCCTGCTAATAGACTAATGGCTGGTTACAAAGTTTCAATCAATATTTCAATAATAACATCAGGAGATGATCCCACTTTCTCCAAGTGCCTAGTGTTCTTCACCATTTACATTCATGTCTTAAATCCAGTCATACAAAAAAAAATCTCTCACCAGATACTGATGAACAGTAACACTCAAACTTCAACATAAGACAACATGAATAATAAACCTCCTTGGTAGTGGTTAGAATAGCAACTGATTACACATTGTGTAAAACAATAGTTTTGGATTCCTGGGAGGAATTTATCAAAGTACAAGGATACATGTCATATGTAACCTTTATGGAGCTTAGGTTAAGTGGAAACTGCTTCTTGGTAGGAAAAGGTCTGCTTCTCAGTGAAGTATTCAGACTCTAACACTGACGAAAATAAGTTTAGAGATGAGGTATATATCTCTTGAGGTTCCTAAATGATGAGCAGAACACGCTATTCATAGATGAGAAATCAATGAGGTATTTGTAATTAATCAGACAGGCCCAATCCTGAAGATGCATCTGCCTTAGACAAAGGCCAGCCCACATAATTCTCTGAATGAAGATTCTTGAACCATCTAGTTATCTGCTACACTAGCAAAATGCTAAGATTAAGTAAATCCCCTGAAGAGGGGTTCTTTGTGCCTTTGTTATCTATTTAATAAGGTTATTGAGAATTAATTCGCAAGATAGACTGGAAGTGTTAAGACAATACCAAAAGTTATACTAATACCCAAGACATACAGTTCAGCTAATTTTATTTTAAAGGGCCAGAGACCAAATATTAAGCAAGATTTCTGATACAAAGATCAAAAGCAGACACACCTACAAACACAGTGAGCCTTTTCTCCAAGTTCAGTATACCTAAAACAGAGGAAAATGTCCCCAGTTCAGCGATCATTGGACCATTATAACACTAAACAAAACTACCTATATTTTTCTGAAGAAAAATTACTGTGAGATCATATTTCTATACCTGAAATCAGTAATAAACCCTACTCTCCCATTTTGCTTTTCTTCCTTTGGAAATTAAAGGTATAAATGTGTTTTTACACTAGACATTAGTTTTCCAGATCAACCTACTGAGATCTAATCCCACAGCTCTAAAGAGGGGCAATGAAAATGACACAAAAACAATTCTCATTAGCTTATTGACCATATATTCTCCAAGGGAAATAGCTACTTGCAATGTTGTTTTTATTCCAGCCACATCCTATAATCACCACTGTTGCACAGTAGTTTGCTTAAAGGAACAGACTTTAACCTGAGCGGGTTACTTTTACCTGTTTGAGTAAAAAGTCTCAGTCAAGTATAAAATTGTTGCATAGTTGTTTTGGTATCAAACACATTTGCTAATAGAGCAACCTTTTTAAAAGTAAACGTTCCGAATGTCTAGAAAGACTTTCTACCACATGACAACAGCATTACGTCAAACCAAATTTTAACAATGTAAGTACTCCTTCCTAAAACTGAAAACACACTGTCATGCTATCCATAAAAAGCTGTGCTACTTCAGACCCCAGCAAGCCACTGGAAAGAAGTAAAGTTCTTACAATTGTTTCTCAACATCTCCTGAAATAATTCCTTGATAAATAGTAAGTTCCAATAGTAGTACAATTTTAAAAAAATAAAATCTGGAAATGCCACATTGGAAGGGAACATACCACTTCGCAACACAGTAACAAACAACATTGAAAACTCCTCATTAAAGCCCTCACTACACATCTGCATGCAAACACTGAATGGCCATGCACACATTTTTTTCAGCTAGAAAAAAATAATTTCAAAAACCCTCTGAGTTGGAATGATGGTTTACAGTCCTCTTTTCAACTAAGTTGAAAGCATCAGTATAGTTTTAGAAGTAATTTATTTTCCTGAAAAGCAGTGTCTCGAAAGCAGAGGCAATGATTTCTACACACGCGCAGTATGCCTGAATCATTATGTCTCTATCTTGCTGTTATTAACAAACATTAGCATGAACATATTCCAGTACCACTCCCAAGAAAATAATTCGATGCCAAGTTAGTTAAAAAGTTGAGTTCACCTTGTGGAGTGTGTTCAATTTGCTGGGACTGGGGGAGGGAAGGCTACACTGACATTCTCAAGAGGAATGTGCTTTACAGGACAATACGGATAACTGACCTGCATAAATGCTTTTCAAGGTGATTAGGAAGAAATCAATAACCTAAGGGATAATAGGGTACACTATGGTTTCTTGCAGCAGGTCTCGTTAAAAGCATTGTGCAAAGGCACCTCAGAATCCACTGCAAATAGCTCACAATGCAAAATTAACTTTCCTGATTCTGCCTGGAGCTACCTTGCATTAGTGAATCTGTAACAAGCACACCATAAGATCATTATATGTTTGAAGCCTATATTGAAGGGATACAGTTGGCAGCTTAACATTGCAGACAGATTATCAGTTTTCCACCTCTGACAAACCAGCAGGCTCAAGAACTGCTGGAAAAACCTCACGTCTGACCACTGGAGTTAAATTTTGAAGCCTGAGAAGCAGTAACACCCCAGTGTTGCAAAGCACATGGCGCTGATACAAGCTCACAGGATTTAGACGTTCTTTTCTTAGAATAAATCAAACAGCCATGGCAGTGGGCTCTAGGAGGGCAGAACCTTGTAGCCCTTAAAGACAAAAGCTCTGAAGCCCAAGGTAATGGTCTATAATTGTATATTAACAGTGTAGTCATGGCTCACTCAAGGATTTGTTCAGACCCCTCTATACACTTGATATCCTCAAGTACACAGGTGTATCAGCCCTGAGCACACATACATGCACGTGCCTAAGAACACAGATTAAAGCCCAAGTTGCACCGAGAACAGGAAAAACAAAATTTAAGAATATAAATACAGAATATTTTTTCTAGTATCAAAAAATATTAATTTTCCAAGATATCATCACTGGAATTATAGTTCAGTTGCTTCCAGCTCTCCTGTGTAACCCAAGAGAAGAGATCATCTCTCCTCCTGAAGAAAGAAGGAAGTGTAGCATACAAGTTCCTGGCTTTGAAGGGAAAGAGTATCACTGACAGAGAATGAAAACAACTGAACTACAACTTTCAGAATTTAAGAGGTCATCACAGACTTTCTAGTTTTAGCTTGGATGAAAGGTGGGGGTTTTTTTGGTTTATTTGCTTGGGTTTTGTTGGACTTCTATGATGAGATGACTAGCTCAATGCATGCAAGGGGCATCTTTTTAACCTGGACTTTAGCAAGGCAATTGACACAGTGGTCTCCTTATCTAAAAATTGGTGAAATATGGATAACTGGATTATAATGTGGATGCAAAAACTGCGTGGCTGAATAGGAGATATTCAGTGACACAAAATCCAACTCACAGGAGGTTAAGTGGATAACTGCTTTCCTTAGAGATAATACTGGGACCAATATTGTTCAACAAGTTTATTAATGACCCAGGGAAGGGAAAAAATGCAGTCTCAGCAATTATACAGACAATTCCAATTTGGAGGAGAGTCGTTGTTATACTGGAGGGCTTTTGACAGGCTGGAGAAATGGCTCACGATGTTCAAAGGCAAACACAAAGTCCTGTATCTGAGATACAGCAACTCTTGTGCAACAATGCAGGTTTGATGTTGAAATGGCTGGAAAGCAGCCCTGCAAAAAGTGATCTGGGTGAAAGGTGGACAAGCTGAACATGAGTCAGCAGCATGCCCTCACGTGAAGAATGCCAGTCATATATTGGGCTGCATTAGCAACAGCATAGCCAAGCAGGTCAAGGGAATAATCATTCCCTCTATCTGGCACTTGTGAGATTGCATCTTGAATACTGTGTCCAGTTATGGCCTCCCCAAACCAAGAAAGATATAGACACAGTGGAGCAAGTCCAGCAGAGAGCCACCAAGACTGTCAGGGACTGGAGCATGGAGCATACGGGGAGAGATTGAGCGAGGTGATTTTGTTCATCTCTAAGAAAAGGCAGCTTAAGGGGATGATATCGCAATCTACAACTGCCTCTTGAGAATATATAGAGAAGACTGAGCCAGAAGACAGTCAGACTTCTTACAGACATACAGCAAAAAGACAGAGGGTAACAATCAATATGCAACAATGGAAATTTCAACTACGTGAGGAAATACTATTTTTTTCCTGACGGTGGTCAAACGCTGCAACAGGAACCCAGAGATACTGTGAGATCTCCAACCTTGCAGCCCTGAAAATGTTCAAAGCTCAACCGCACAAAGCCCTGAGTAACCTCTTGTAGGTGACCCTGCTTTAAGTAGAGGGTTAGACCAGATTGCCTCCACTTCCAACCTATGTTTTTCTATGCTTCTAACACCAACACTACCCCAAAGTCCTTGCGTTCCTTAAAAAAGTTTCCTTTTAAAAAAAAAAAAAGTCAAGGCCTTTTTGGACAGAAGTCCAATATTCTGCCAAGAGCTTCCATAATGTATTTTCAAACAGACCTCACAGTTAAGTTCAAGTGCAGGACTCTAAAAAGTAGTGAAGTTTCACTTGCTCTGTACATCTTTAGTACGAAAATCTTTGACAGTGATGAAAATTGATGTTGTTCAGAAATATTTACTCTCACACTAGCTATTAATCTTCAAAAAAACCCCAAACATTTCTCTAATCTTTTTTTAGACCACCAACTGGTCAGTCATCATGCAAACCAATCTTAGAACCACATGTTCTAAAAAAATAAGGTACATAGTCAAAGATATAAAACAGAATCAGTATGCAAGACAGGAAATAGCTAAAAAGGCAGTCTCTTATATTTTGCAATAAACCTCAGCCAACAGTTTGTACAAAGTCAATAACCTTTACAGATTATTTTACATATATATGTAAATGTATAATTTACAACTATAGATTACAAAGAATATATTCCATTTTCAGTTACAAATGTCCTACATTGCTTATTTCAGTTGGGTCACAACAGCATGCCCAATTCTTCTCTCAGTCTTTTTTTGCTTTTTATCTAAATTCACACTAATCTCACATCAATTAGTAAAAATCAGGGAAATATTGGAAAAAATACATATTTGAACAGAAGCAAAAAACAGTTTTAAGACACAGGTTAACAGGTTCACTAAAATTAGCAGGTGAAGTGCCTGCCTGTAATAGCATGGGACTAGACCCAGTGATCCAGGAATACAGGTTTGAAGGGGACCTCTTGGGAAACATTTCTAGGTGCATCAGACATACTAGTAAGTCCAAATCTGTCACCTAAAGTCTGTGCATCCACCTCTCCTTTGATGAGCTTTGCTTTGCCCAATGCAAAGCCAAACTTTCAAATTTCATCAACAGCTGCCTCCAAAAGAGGCTGAAGGAACCAATGCTGTGACACTTGACTGTATTATTGAGCTCCAGCTGGTTGATGCTGTACTCCTGGTGACCATTTCTAGAACTGTACTAGAAAGTTCCCTTTAAAAAAAAAAATTTTGCAGCTCGCACAGCTGGTAAATGGAGAAAATCAAGCTGTTGGAGTTATACTGTTGCCAACAAGTGAGAGAATTAGATGTGAAAGGGACACCCAGAGTTACTGGAGAGTTATCACAGGAATTCAGGACCACAAAGCGCATCTGTTACTGAGATCAGAATTCCCAAGAAGTTCCAGTAAGAAGCAGATTTTTGTTTCTGGGACACCACTTGTTTCCGATTACAGCCATCTACATCTTCTTCTAACATTCTTCCAAGATGAGACCTTGTACCTGATAGCGTCCATTTTCAGCCCAGGGCTGTGACTGACTTTGCCAGTGCTATATGCCTGTCTTCTAAATCCAGGATAGTCCAGGAAATTAGTATCTCTCCAAGCTTCCTTCCATTCAGCACCATATTCTTCAAAAAAGATCTCTGGGAAGAAATAAATGAATTCCCTGTTTCCCTAAATATCATTTCCACCGTGATTCTACAAAAGGATGTAAGAACACATCTTGATGATTGAAGTTGGAAAAGTTGCATTCATATAGAAAACAGAAAGAATTGACAGAAGATGGCAAACCAGAAGCACTGTAGAGACAAGCCTCCTCTATGAGCTTATTTTGGTGTTCCAGGTTGGGTTCTGCTCTGACTCTCACCAGTCCTTGACAACTCTGCATAGCAGCAGCGTATAGATCAGCATACCAACCGCAGTGACAATGGATGATTCCACTCCAGCCATAGCCTTTCCTATGTTTCTAGGAGTGGGAACAGAAAAAGGCCATTCCAAAAATATCTGGGTAGCCTCACACAACATACAGGATCACAAGACAATAAAAGAGGAACTGAAGCAGGAACTAGCCCATTTGATCTGTGCCAATGGTAGAGACCTGACCTCAGAAGGATCTTTCAGCCCTGTAAATTGTTCTAATAGTCTGCTACTGCTAGCACTCATTTCAACAGTTGTATCTAAACATCCACCTTCTGCTGCTGCACTCTATACAACTTCGGTTTGTGAAACAGCCCATTTCCTCTCCATCTCCCACTCCTGTGTCTGGCTCCTGCCAAGGTTGTAGGCTGGCTTTCTCATGACTCCAAAGACTCAGTTTTCCATTTTCCCACTCTATCACTAAGCTGGCTGAAATGGATTTATCTTCATGTGATCTCAAAGACTAAAGGTCCTATCTACCTGAAAAGGTCTCTTTTCATCTAGGAGAAAATCCTTAGGTTGAGAAGGGTCACATGAACAGCAAAGCCCAGCTGGGTTAACACTGCCTACGGAAGCATCCAGAGGCACTCTGGATAGCAGATGACAGGTTTTGTTAGTCTGAAGTTGCTTCATCTACATCTGGGATGTTGTCTCATGCAAACAGGAACAGAGATTTTGGTGAAGCATGACATGCTGTAGGTGCCCTTTAAAAACACTTTGAACATCATAGCCTGGCAACTATCACAGTAGCATAGAAGAGTATCAGTTTATCATCTTCTCTTTTAATATAAGAAGAATGCTTTAACACTGGCCTCCGCTTTTCCAGGAATAATGGAAAATAAGCCTTCTCTAGAGGCAGCCACAAGCCTTCTAAGCACAGTTTCAAAGTGCTTGGAAGAAGATAGATTTTTTTTCAGGCAAGAACAAACTGCATTCTTTACTTCCCCCCCCCCCCTTTTCTTTTTTTGAAGTATATTTTACTACCCAATTTGGACAACTGGTCTTTGTCACAACAGGAAGATGAATTCCTTGAGAATGCTTGCATATGGAGGGAGGGAGAAAGAAAGAGAAAGACACAGTACACTCCACACGAATCAGTACTGATAAGACAGGAATTGTCTTTCCTCTTTGTACTGATTTGCTGTCCTGCACTTTGTGGGGCTAAGCAGAGAAGGCAGGTGTTGAGGATTAGCAGTCCTGCTGGTCTGGATGAGAAGGAGCAGAAAAAAGCCTGCTGATTTTACTGGTAATTTCCACTTCATAGTAGTCACATCAGTAACCCTTGCTTCACTGACAGGAATGAAACTGGGCTCAGAGTACTGTAAAATATTAAAATTGGGTAGTGATTTCTCTGTCCTTCAAGACTGGGGATGTATTTGTTCCTAGAGCCCACACTGTCCCACCTTATGCCTTTCTCCAAGAACATACTGGCTTAGGGTTTAGAACTCCAAGGGAACTCAGGTAAGTTCCTCTTCCTATTACATAAGAGGTGGATGACGCGGTTTTGCTTGTGGCTCCAGTTAAGATGAACCAGGACAACAGTAAAAGGAACTGGAAGGGCTTAGGAGGGAAGAACCTGATAAAGAGGTTATCAGACAACATCAAACACCATTGGCAGTGCCCAGTGATCTCTGTTCTCAGATGCGGCTTTGGAGAGGGGTGGCAAGATGTACTTTGTTGTCAGGAGCATATAACTACTCAGGTGCAGACTTCTATAATCACACACCACCCTTCCAGGTTCATTTTTATAGTTTTGGGCATGGGAAAACACAGTTTTTTTCCCAGTCCTGATTATCTTGCTCTGGAGGCTAGAAGCAAAACAGACTGCACCCTGCTTACAGCTATCCAAAACCAACACCTGTTACAGGATAGAAATACTTTTTGTCACTGACTTCACCTGAAACTGGAAGGACAGTAGTTGCTGCAGACACCTAAAACTATTCACATTCAATTTGATTCCCACCCTCCTGTGCACTCCCCTCCTCCCATATCAAATGCAGCCCTGAAACTTGTTAAGGTCAGACACATTAATAAAAACATTATAGTTCGAGAAATTTCAGTATTTTTTGAAGTATTTAAACTAATGAAACTAATATCAAGGTCTAAGTCACCAGCTACTGAAAGGCAGAGAAAAAAAATTCTCCAACAAAAGGGGTGTTTCATTGCTACCTGTAACAGGCAGATACAATCCTGAACGTCAAACACAAGCAAGCAGAAGTATCCATTGCAGTAGACTTATTTTAAGAAAGAAAATACAATGCAAATGGAAGAAAGAAACCAGAATACAACACAAGCACCAAATCTTACTCTCCTCAGTTATGTGAGGTGTTGAAATTCCACACCAGACTCTATTGCACACTAAATTCAAAAAGTCACTAGTGTAAATTAAGAGTAACTCCTCTGAAATTAGTACAGTATTGTCATTCTAAGGAAAATAAAGTTGATTGATATTATGGGATTGTCGTGGTTTGGCCTCAGCCGGCAACAGAGAACCATGCAGTTGCCTGCTCAACCCCCGAGGGCGGTGGGGAAAATCCGAAGAAAAAGGCAAAACTCGTGGGTTGAGATAAAAGGCAGTTTAACATAACAGCAAACGAAAGAGGAGAACAACAACAACAACTGACGGAGGGATGCACACACAGGGTTACTGTACCAGCGCTCACCGACCGGATCGCGCAGCCCCAGCCCGCTCCCAAACCGCGCCTGCCTCCCCCTCCCGGTCAGCTCCCCCTTATGGACTGGGCATGGCGTCACGTGGTATGGAATACCTGTGTCCTGGGCCAGAGAATTAACCCTATTCCCGCCGGAACCAGGACAGGGATATTCTATTCAAGTGAGGATATCTGGCTCCTAAGTAACAGACATTTAAAAAACCACTGAAGTTTGACAGTTAAAATAAAAAACTCTTAAAAAAACTATAAAAGTTTCCAAGTATCATTATTTGAAAATACTTGCAAGGAACAATGTTTTATAAATCTAACGTACTGGACTTCTTTGAAAGCAAAGAAAACACTTACTGTGGTTGCATTTGCTGAGGTAACCCAACAGGAGGCTTCTGCTTGATGGTGAATGCCATCTGAGTCATAGGGCCAACCTTCGGTGGAACCTGAACCTTCTGAGAGAAGGTCTGCTGGGCAGCCTGCTGGGGTATGGGCCATGGGGGAAGAACAGGGCTCCGGCCTCCAGTGGAAGACGTGTCTTGCATGACTGTATCCTCACAGGAATTACCTTTTGTTCCTGGTTTACACACACAAAGTTGAGGTCGCAGGCACATCCCTCCATTTTGGCATGGTGGTGCACAGTTAGCTAAGAAAAGACATTTTAAAAAGTACCTGTGAAACAGAGCATGATGGAAAATGCAAAGTGCACCCCTCCACCCCCACCCGCAATAAAAAAAGGATGTTAATTTGCTAACATTAATTGGAGTAGGAGAAAGCAATATTGCTAAGCTCCACAAAAAATAGTATATAAGTTGGTATAGCTTTTATTGCTTTCCTACATAAGACACATACAACATTTATGCAGCTTGGAAAAGCAAAATGCTGGTGAGCTAAAAAATAGGAAATGTACAAGTTAAATCAAGAACTACAGCATTATTTCAAATCTTCCTGTTAGCAACCTTTTATGCTCTCCTTCCCTGCATCCTCCCTCCCCATATTTTAAGAACTGGATTGCATCCGATGAAACAGTATTATGCAGATTGTAGTGTTTTACTACTGATGCAGGCTTGGATTCATTCTATTACTATTTAAAGTCACAGATCCTCCATAGGTACCCAGAAGGAATCCTTACAGTCACGTTATAAATGACCAAAATGATGCGGAGAGGCATGAAGTGATTTAACCCTTCCTCTTCTAAAGCCCAAATGAAATTTCCTCTGATGCCACTACCACCACTGTAATAACATAAAAAAGGAGACACATAAACTGCTGCTACAAAGACAAAGCTACACTTAAGGGTTGCATTCTTTGAAGAAACAAACAAGTACTTGTGATTATCCTGAATTAGCTTCTATACCTTCTTTGTACCACCAATGAAAAGGGATCAGATTCTTCAAAAGACAATTCACTTTCAGATACCTGCCTTCAGATAGGATTAATTATACTGTTTGTGTCGCTCTATCCACTGGCTACAGGAGGAGTCTGAATAATCAGCCTAGACTTACTAAAGTAGGATCAATTCCATTCTGAATGAGCAAGAAACTTTGAAAAGAAGCAACTCCCACCAAAAAAAGAAAATAATTAAAAAAGCAAAAGCAGTTGCTGATCATATGTATACATAACACTGCAAAGGTATGGCTAATTTGAGGATTTATTTTGGATGCTTAAACTTACAATGCTATTGTATTTAGAGAATGTTAAAATAACAAAGATGGCATAACAAATTAATTCTCTTATCCAGAAGATACAATTTAACAGTAAAATATGATTCTAATTAAAACAGCTATCAAAATAATTTCACTAGTCCCATTAGAGATGGCATACAATGAAGCATTTATAAGAAGAATCACTGCTGAGCTACTTTGCTCTTTCAAACTAAGCATACTTTTAATATTGTTAAAGATCTTTTAACATAGGCAAAATGATATACCAGATCATAAAGTCTACAGGTTTTACTAAAATAGAGAAGATCATATCTTAAACCATAACATGTGATTCTACACTATGTTCAGGTATATCCAATTATGCAATTTTTAATTAAAAAAAGTCCACAACCCTGATCCAAGTAAATCTGAGTACTTGGCATCTCAATCCAGTTTTAATACATACATTTATATATAAAAATAAACACACAAGCATACATATGAAATAACTTATTAGGATGGAACAGTGTTGACTTGGAGAACTAATTTGTCAACTGGTCATACAGATATGTCATGTATACCACGTGTACACAACACTAGAATTACCCTACAACTTTAACCTGAGCTTTGCATGGGGTTCTTCTCACATATACTTCCCCCTTCCATATGTTGTTCAGCAACACATCTCCTTTTCAATACTACTTAGCTGAGTAACAAAAAAGCAATTACTTGCTTGCTTATATTTCTGTTCATTTTTGAGAGTATATTTTGTCTTTGACTGCTGGAATACTGAAGACCTTTTCACCATAAACTTGAGAAGGGATTTACAACAAGCATATGTTGTAATATACTAGCCAACTCTTTCTTTGGTCTTCCTTTAAGACCTAGATTTTGCTACAAACAGTAAAAATTTGCTTATATGCACATGACTGAAATTAATTATATCTTTGGAAAACAGATTCAGGAGCCTTAAATTCTAATGAAGTTTCATTGGCTTTGGAGAGACTCTTAAGACCAAAACAGTGACTCCATCATCCAGGTCATCTGTAGAAAATGGGTAAAGATCACAGTGAAATAGTTTGGGAACAGTTTGGAGTGCTTTAGAAAAATATCACATAAAAATTTCTGTTTAAAAAAACCACAGGATTTTCAAAAGTCCCATTTTTACAATATTAAAAAAATTCATACTGAATATGTATTTCTTGAGATTTATGGACATGCATCTATATTAACTTCCAAGCCTCTCACCAAGTTATTTAAAAAACAAAAATCAAACACAAAAGTAAGCTACCAATATCACCCCAAAAGTCACTATACTCAAAATATCCACTCTGCTAGGACACTGATCATTGTGTATCTCCTAACTCTCAAAACTGAAGTAACTATTTATACATGCACAAAAGGCAACACTGAGAAAACTGCAACTCTTTCTTTCCTGTAGTTAAAAACCAAAGCTGTGCTTCAGAAGCCTAACAAAACTTGTTTCCCCTTATCAAAGTAAACCTAATAAGGCTGCAGATAATTTAAAACTATACAGCTAAAAATAGAAACTGTTTTTAAATTACCTTATCTTTTTTACCCAGACAGACTTGACTGACAGCAATGCAAAACCCAAAAGTTTCTCAGCTTTACATATATAGAAAGCATGCGAAGCTCTGCAGGACAAACTGCATTACTCTGTCTGGCCTTATAACCAAACAAGCATCAGCAGGTCCAGCAGCTATGTTATAGAAGACACAGTTTGTCTTAAACCATGTGAACAGTGACAGGAGGTTGAAATACCGATCCATTAGGCTTTCACAGCAATCCACCCTTTGACTGAAGTTCTTCGTTGATGTTGTGTAGTAATAATGTTGTGTGACAGATCACAAAATAGGATAAAAGACGACATTTTTAGAAAAGAATTAAAATGAACATTTTAATTGATATAATACAGCAATTTAGTTTTAAAAATGTTGAAGACAGCTGCAGTGTGCCGAATGTATGACCTAATTATTTCAGTTGAAGACAATAATGGCACATCTAACTGAAAACACCATTACTTTCCATAAAGCTAAGCTTCCAAAAAATGGAGCATGGAAGTATTCAGTTTCAAACTAAAAGGCAGGCCAACATACTCCTGTTAAAAGCAACAGGCTTAGTTCTATTCAATTCAAGGAGGCCACGACTGCAAATTCAAAATGGAGCTTGGCAAAGATGCAAGTAACAAGACTAGCCTTAGTAAGTCAGATCAAAGATCCACTTAGTCCAGTCTCCTCTCTCCATTACTAAGGCGGATGCTTAAGGACAGGTGTAAGGACAAGCGATAGGACAAGAGGAAATGGCTTCAAGTTGCACCAGGGGAGGTTTAGATTGGATATCAGGAAAAATTTCTTCACCAAAAGGGTTATCAAACGTTGGAACAGGCTGCCCAAGGAAATGGTGAAATCACCATCCCTGGAGGTATTTAAAAGACACATAGACATGGTGCTTAGGGACATGGTTTAGTTCTGGTTTTAGCAGTGTCGGGTTTCTGGTTGCACTCAATCTTAAAGGTCTCTTACAACCTAGGTGATTCTATGATCTATGACAAGGGTGAGAAGTAGTAAAAGTTTGTACCACTACAGCCTTCAAGAATTAGAGGCTCAGCAATTTCCTGAGCAAGACTGCTGGTTTTGTGTTTATTAACCCTCAGTAGGTTTTTCTGCCAGGAGTTCACTGATCTGCTTTTAGAACCTGTTAGTTTTAGCATCCAAAACTTGCTGTGCCACATTGAAGGCTAGGCATAGACAACATAACCAACCTCTCCTTGCTTCCAGAACTATAATTTGACAAAGGAACATAGGGTTCCTTTGGGTTAGTTTTTCTGTTTTAAGACCATGCAAATCTGTATCTACTAAAAATAAAGCCACGGTGCCACATTTGCTTTGGAACTCCCTAAATCACGAAAAGATGAAAATGTTTTCTATGGCTGTTTCCCCAACACGTTCATCCTTTTCATGCATCTTTCCCTAATCAACTACTGATCGCCACCATCGCAGACAGAATACTGGGTTAGAGTGACGCTTATCAGGCCTGGTATGGTTTTATTTATCACATGCTTTCAGGAAAGGAAGTATAAAATAGTAACATTACCATTAGGCGTAAACACACCCTTTCCAACACATCTGTGTGTTGGTTTGGGACTGATCTATCCATAATGCACTTTTCAGTCCACATGTTCATATTATTTTCATTAAAGAGTATATAAATATTTGTAGAAGCAAGACCTAAAATAAAAGGTTTGTAACAGTTTCAAAATATGTAAATATTTTAAAACTTCTACATATACAAAATGTATTTCTGTTTTAATACATACAAAATTAAGCATAATTTAACATATTAAATCATTAAGTATAAAATATCATACATTGAAGAAGTTCAGATAAGTTTTCTTTTCTGGACCTTTCAAAAGAATCATAATACAGGTACAACTAACTCCACTTGTCACAAAAAACTTTTATATTAAATTCCTGATAAATCTTGAATTAAGATCATTAAGATCTGATTTCTATGCTAATCACTTTGATTTTACTGTGATTCAGAATTACCTTCTTCAAACAGTAACATCTCATTTACAAGTTTATCTCCTTGTGTCTCTAGATCACGTGGAGAATTGAAATTCACAAAAACCATACTTTTCAGTGAGAAACTTACAATAAACAAGTTTAAATGTCCCTAAAGTCTCCTGCATTCAAGTTCCTAACCTTTTAGTCTCAGATTCACCTTTAAGTATCTCCTTTATCAAGCAACTGCTGTTGATTGGTACTTAAGCGTCTGCAAAAATTTTTCAATGTCGTTCCTGAATTTCTAATACTTTGATACGATTACACTACAACAGTGTTGCGAGTTTTGCATTATTTCTAGTAAGCCCATCCACTAGATTTTTCCTGTTTCCACATAAAATGAAATATACCTTCCCCCCCCACCCTCTTAACCACACATAGTCAAGCAACAGTTTCAGCAGAATGCACTGACATCCAACAAATTTCATCGCTGCGCACATTGGCACAGTATATATCAACTTCTCTCATAGGAGCGCGTAATCTGGCAGGCAAAATACATCCTAGAGGGCAAATAATAGAAAATACAGTAACTGGAAAGAGGATTATAAGTGTGGGGCTGTCAGATTTCAGCATAAAATGGTTGAGAAATGATGCATGCATCAAGTTTACAGAAATGGGAAAAACCAACACTGTGACATGAATGTATCTGTGCTTAGAGCAGAAATTTCAAGTTTCTTTACATGCAACATAGGAATACTGTTAAAGGCATAGTAAATACTGACTTTCTTATTTCATTAATTCAAGATTTCTATTCCTCAAGCACACAAGGAAACCAAACCAAAGCTCATCTTGGTTGAGTGCACATCCTAAACAAGAAGTTGTGATACAAAGGCACCTTTAACTCCTGCCGTGTTGAAAGACAGAGTAATGACCCCCCACCAATTCCGAAAGAAAAGCAGTGAAGCACTTTCTCTGAAAAGCAAGAAGCTGTGGGTCCTGAAAGAAAAGAGGTGTATTCCAGTTTTCCTCAGAAAAATCTGCATATGGTGCCAACATCCTGGAGAAGAGCAAAGTTTATAATAGTTTCCTGTTCTCTGAATTGCCCTGCTGATTAGCTCACCACTTACTTTTACACTTTTATTCTGGATACCATTTTAAGTCTTTTAAGTCTTTGTCAGGACTGAGGATGCAACACTGGAGACTAGAAATCCAAAAGCTAACTGAAGGAACATTTAGTACTCACCATCTAATGCTCTTCTGGGGATCTAGTTCTCCACCTGAATATCTCTCTCCAAACAGTTTTCAAAAGCTGAATTTTACCAGAAATATATCCAGCAATTCTAGACAGTCATTGAGGATGGCAAAGAGAAGAATTTGTGACCAAGGGCGAGACAACCATATTGTAAGACCATTCTATTAAAAAAGTTGAAATTAAATAATCAGAAGAAATGGCATTAACTGCAGAAAACCTGTATGATCTCTACATTACTAATGGCGGAAGTATTAAGACCATCTGTGTTTTCTATACAGGAACTTTGTTTTATCATAAATATATGGTCTTAGGGAATTCTTCCCCTAAATATACTTCAAATAAAAGCATGCATCACTGTTGGAATTCTTCAGTGGTCTACTTCAAAACACGTGATTTATTCCCACACTGGCTTGGATGGCTCCATAAACATGACCTCCAAGAACGGCGAGAAACAGAAAACAGTGCTTTTGGCATACATATTTCTTATAAAACAAACAAAAATAACAGAGTTTCTGGCTTAACCTAATGACAACATAACATACTTTATGAAGATTATTTTCTATATATCTTAATAGGATTACCTCTAAATGCTAAGATTTGTCAGAATTTAATAGCAGCCATACTCATACACCTCAAAAGCCTGACTTCAGCAAAAGGATGCATTATTTTACCAGTCATAAGAATATAACATGCTGTTTGATACTTGGCATTTTCATTCATGTTGTGTTTATGGGAGTTTATATAGTATAAATACTTAAGTTAGACTGTACAATCTGGGAGACATTTTGAAGTATTTAATTATGAGATCATAATTATATCTATTTTGACAGTACAAGCATTTCACATGCTATAGATCCTTCTATCGTTTCAGTATAAAAAAATATTATTCACTACGGAATGGACTAAGCCAAAGGAAACCAGCAGATGCAAATGCTACATGCTGTTCTTGCTTGCTGGAGTGGTTAACACTCTAGTCTGCAATCCTTTTAATTCTCTTAACCTTTCTCATTACAGTGCTTATTCATTTTGTTACAAAATAGTTTGTAAGAAATACACAGGAAACTGAACAAACTAAGAGAAACTCAATAAAGAGACAATTGAAAATTTTTAACTGGATGTAGGATTCAGACAACTGAAGTGTTACAGAAAAGAAATACCAGAGAAAAGACTATTAATCATAACAGAGTAATTAAAACGCTAAGAACAATAGTTATTCCTAAATCCAACAAACTCTCAATAACAGTTCACCATGTAGTTGAGCTTCTCCAAAGTCCAGGCCTAAACTGCCATCTAGAGATAACAAAAAAACTGATTTGAATTATGAAAAAGCACATCTTGACATAGGACACAAAACAATCCCCCTTTATCAGGAAGCAGGGATTACTGTCTGCATTTCACAAAAAAAAACCCACAGCCAAGCAGAACTATTTTTAGCTCTGTATTTAAATGAACATCTTGCCTTGCTAACATGTAAAATCCTTGCTCCCTTTCTGTGTGCAGTCAGAAATGCAGACAGATGCTAAAGCTTTGCTTTCTTTCTGTAGTCAACGGAGAGGATCTGTTTTCTAGGAATAAATTAGGCTATGCAAGTTAAGTATTGGTGTTTTTAAAGGAAGAATAAAAAAACTAAAGCAAAAACCCCAAACTCAACCCAGTATCAGTCCATGTTAGTTACAGAACACAGACTCACTTGACACCACCCATCATTTGCTAATACCCAGTACTGTAGTACTTGAACAAGGAGCCATTTGAGGGAGGTGTGTGCCACTCTCTATCCACTCTCCACTAATTCCATAGCTCCCAGGCAATCCAAGCTTGCTTTAAGGCAGGATCAGTTGGCACAAGCAGTCCTTCATATTGGAGGGCTGCAAAGAAGGGTATTGTTAGAGGTGCTGCACCCAACTTTTTCTCAAGGCCCCACAGAGTGCAGAACTCCACCTCTCACTACAAACCCGCTTTCCCAAAGGCCAGGAGTCTTGCTGATTCCATAAGCACAGCCGCTTTGCCCTACACTCTCACTTTGCTGGAGAGGAAGGAGAGGGAGCACACCCCGCTGCCAGCTCTTCTCTTCACCACGCTCAGGAACAGCAACTGTACAGAAGAGAAGTCTAAGACTAGTATTGTAAGTATCAAAGTATCACTTCACTGTCAACATGTCACTTTGCTCCTGCACACGTGCAGAACTAGAACACTGTGCAATTGCTGGATGAACCACAGCTCCCCCCAGCACCTACACAGCTTTCTACACCACTTCCGAGTTACACAATGAAAACAAATAGCCAGCAAATCTGAAAGGAAAAAAAGAAAAAAAAACCCCACAGTTTTCTGGATTCCTTCTGATACTATACAAACAGAGGAAGTGTGTTCAGGACCTTTTATCTGCTGTAGATTTACCACAACTTTACTACATGTCCTGTTTCTTTGGTTAATCCTAACTATTGCAATGAGCTGAATGAGTCCACTATTGATCTGTCACCTGCTTTAGTGCAGAAGCACATCTTGAGAAGTTTCTTTTAAGGTTCTTTTTTTGTTTTAAACCATACACTACATGTACTATTTGTATGAAATAGAGATTATGTATCATTATAACCTTACTTGTTTCCAGTGAAGTCCCAAATGGCCCACAGAGAAAACATTGGGTAGGTTCCACCTCATACTAATTGTGAACTTATGTTTCCCCACCAAAATGTGGCGGTGGCATACAGCATGGTCACATCTATACAGCAGGGAGCAGCTAACAGCGCCCCCTCTCCTCTCGCAGGAGGGAGCCTGACTGTCATCAATGGCCAGGAGATGGACACGGTGCTCAAAGTCTGCATTGCTGCTTTAGCTCAGGTCAGGATTCTCTCTTGAAGCATATCTTATCAATCGTACTCACAGGTCTGGTTTGTGGTGTGGGGCCATCTTAAGGCACATGCACTGTATTTCTTTTAGATGCAGAGGAAAAAAAAAAAACTAAACCCAAAACATGAACACTCCAAGAATGCACCTAACATATTTCAGCCTCGTATTGGCATTCATTCTGTGAGACCAAACTACACCTAGTCCAAAATAAAACACTAAGCCCTGAAACGTGCATACCACGGGCCTCAGGTCATCAAAACCAAAGGCTTTAGTCTATAGATTGGCTCCTGTTAGTCCATGTTGCTTGCTAATGTAGACAAAGCCAAAGATTACAAGAATCTGGATCCTCTCGTTCTCCCCCCTTCTCAATGGCAGTAAGCGAAAAATAAAGCACAGTAGAACTACCACTGAGGGCTAATAGGAGATTTCCACTATAAAAGCCAATCTGTTCCTTGCCTATGAAATTCAAAAGCTTTATTTACATATTACAGTAGCAAGCACAGCAGAGGCAAAACCAAGCTACTCAAGTAATGACTTTCAGTTTTTCAATTTTGAAGTGTTTAAAAACAACATCAAAGAATAGATTAAAAAGGACTAATGAGGTCAAAAAGGACTACACGAGGTCAAAGTAGTTACATCTCTTTAGAACTGAGACATTTCATTTTAATTTAAGCATAATTTGAAGGAGATTGATACTGCTTTTACTGAGATGATAATCTTAGAATAAGAAGAAAAAACATTTGGGGAGAGAATGTTATAGTTAGGCTTTATATATACAATGTAAATAAACAGAACTTGGTAAAACTCAAAGCCACAAAACCGATTAAGCACAAGCCTCAGGAACCGCTTAGGACCAGAAAACCTCCATGAAGGACAACTGCACACATTTGAAGTACTCAGTTCCAATGATAAGCACAGCTCTCCTGGACACCACCATTTCTAAGAGTTGAATTGAAGACAGAAAAAGAGTAGATTCTGAGCAACCAATATTATTTAGTGGTACAGAGTTTTATATCTAAATTGAGGGACCCATGTATACTTCTATGTTTCCAGGTCTAGATCCTAACCCTGTATCAGAACAAGACCTAAGCATGCAACCTTTCCCTCACCTTCCCCTAAGAAAATTCAGGAGCATAAGCTAGAAGCAACCTAGGGCATGCTCCATCTCGGTCTTGGACAACTCGGGGTCTAGAACTACTGGTCACGTTGTGACGTGCCCTTGTCCTGAAGGAGACACAAAGCTGTAGCATGCTAACTAAGCAATAGCAAGAACTATAGGTCTGCAAGTTTAGAGATCAGAGGGCTCAAACTGAATAGCAATACACAAGCGGAGGCCATGCAGAGTCGGGAACTGAACAAAGGGGACCCTTCCTCTGGGCAAGTGTTAGCACAACTTTCTAGTTTCCTGCTCCAGCAGGAAGACCCTACTGTTGTATATTTTCTTATTCAGAAAAATAAATTAGACCTTGCTTATCTATAGCACATTTCTTTAATGTTGAATCAGGAAGACTTTCAAAAGAGAAGAGAATTAGCAAGATAATCTTTTAATACAAAAAAGATTGTTTGCCTTATTTCCTGATGACCTTTCCAAGGTGCCTGAGCACAAGACACACAGGAAAGAACTTCATGACCAAACTCAAAGAATCCTGTCCAGTTTCAACTCCAAAATCCTCATCTTGTGCCCATGTGTGGAATACATGCATGCACACATACATACAACATCTTCAGCTAGCAAAGACGCAAGATCCCTTCTCTTCATTGAGAACGATGGTCTATGTGGGTTCTACACCTACACAGACAGTAATTTCTCTCCCAATATGAAATTTACTCTAAACTTAATCCTGCAAAATCCACTTCCTCACGTGCTTGTCCTATGAGCCTTTCTTACACCTACCTCTGCAATAAGAAGCTCATGCTTCAGTTTTCCATTAACAGTCAAGTCTCTCCTTCCCACTAGCATTAGTTGATTCTATCACATTAGTGAAAGTTAGAATTCCTCCAGGCAATGGTGTTTTTAAAGCCATCCAGTTTACAATGAGAACACTCACAAACAATCGATATTAGTACTCCAGACAAAACATATTATTATACATTTTAGAAGGCATCTACTGTTACAATAAGGTGGTTCTTTTATTTTTTTTTTTTAAGATATCAGATCCTCCATATAATAGGTAATTTATTTCTTGACTTCCCAACATGAAAAACATCTCCTTGTAATCAGTAAGAAAAGAAAACCAGAACAAACAGAAGAGCATATTTTGTAGGACGTAGTATTAACTAATAGAAATTTAGTAGCAAGTAATAAAGTAGGAGACAACAGGTTTCAATAGGGTAAACATGCAGTTGAGAGGCAGAAACTCCTAATTTCCATCTTAGGCCTTCCAGACAGTTGTTATAACTTGTCCAAGGCCACATTTAACCTATGGCTCAATTTTCATAAATGAAATAAATAATAAAACCCCTACACTCTAGGTTTTACGTGCCTCACAGCCACGTTAAAGAGCTAGCTGATGTTTGTATAATACTCTGGTAATGCAACAAGTACTAACAAAACATGATGTCTCCAGCCTTGGTGGTATCTCATTATTGCGCTTACACAGATTATAACCTATGATAACTATGACTGGAAGACAATCTTTGTCATAAACTCTTTCACGTGCTTATAATTTTCCAAGGTGTTTATTGCTGTGGTTGAATTTTTCCCACCTTTGTCTCTTCCAAAGGTGGATCTTCTGAACACTTCAAAGAGTTCATTTTTGATTGTTAGACATCATTCTCCCAGCATAAAGCAATTCTGAACACTTAACACTGAGCTTTATGATTTCATCTTTTTTAATTACAATGACAGTTCCTCATATGCAAAGTCACACCAAGTTTGAGAAAGAAGTTCTTAAGATAAAACTTTACAATGTAAAACTGAAATATTAGGCACAGAGGGGGAAAAACTTATATACCAACAATTGGATACAGTAGGCACTCTCATACCAGTACTGCACAGGAAAACAGAAGCTCACCTTCTGAGGGCAGACTGTCAGACTTCCAAGAGAACATGAATACTGTAAACATAACAGGCAGTTCAGCTTCAAACTAAAATTTAGAAAAAGGACTTGAAAAGCCCACTTGCCTCCTCCGTACAGATGCTGCCCTCTGACCTGCACAGAAACATTTCAAATGCCCCCTGTTGCTGCTACTGAGGGAAATGCAATGCAGCTGCCACTGCTCCCAGCCAGACTGCCACCTGCCTAGGACAGGAGTCACCCAAGGGAACAGCAGCCTCAGCCATAGCCCCATGCATGAGAAAGTAGGGCTAGCAAACCACCATGCATGAGAACGGGAGAGGGGAAGATTAACAAAGCCTGGGCTGCAAGACCACACCTCTTCCCTTCGACCCCTCATTCTGCGGGTTACAGGCAGGCTTATTCACACAGGTGCGGCAGAGCAGAAACACATGCTGCTTGTTCCAGCCTGGGATTACACCTGAGCTAATAAGCCTCACTGATCAGAGCTGGCTCTCAGCACTCTGGTTCTGGAAGCACAATGTAGACAAATGGAAGTTGGCTCTGGAAAGAGCCAGTATGGGTCTGGGGTTTATTAGCTCAGGCTTTGCACCACGCAAAAGAATATAAACTGGCCCTAGAGGCCAAATAGCTTATTAAAGTGATACTGAGCCGGAGCTAATAAACCCTGACAGATTCAAACTGACTCTGCATGAAGTCAGCTCAGGTGTGCCTGCATCTGTGGCACAATTAATCCACAACTGCAATAATCCACTCAAAAACAGCTGAGAGTCCACTATCTGAATTTAAAAAACACTTATTTTTACAGGAAACAAAGGAGTTAACTTTTGTCCAGTTAAAGGGTATCTGTTCTGAAAGGAGTATCGGGAGGTTCAAGAAAAGGAGGTTATCTGGCTTTTATGACTGTGAGACTAATCTTCCACAGCTAAATCAAGTCAATGCTCTCTCATGGTTTGCCTAAGTTACAAAACAGACAACTTCAGTACATTTAGTGCTTTCCTTGGCTTGCCAAGAGAGGGGTAAAACTGAGAAGATCCAAGCCAAGCATACTATACCACTGCTGGGAGGTATCGGAGTAACATCAGAGCACGCAGCAAAAATATTTAATGCTAAGGAGAGCCCAATATCAGAGACACAAAGTGAGAAAGAAAGGTCAGAGAAAATCCCCCCCCCTTTCTTTTAACTCTCTCTGCTACTCCATTCCTCCAATAACTATATGAATGAACCAAGTAATTCATGGATTTAAATGAGATTCTACAGAGCTATCCCAGAAAAATCACTTATTTATTGACGACCCTAAAAGTAGAAAGAAAAAAAAAGACAAAAAAAGAGACAACAGTTGAATGATAATGGGAGAAGTCAAAAAGACGAAACTTAAAGGACAGAAAGCAAAGAAAACTAAATTTATAAACGAAAGTTAAAAAGGATGGATTGAAGTTATCTGGAAATAAAAGTTACTAGAAGACAGAGAAAGAGCCACAAAAAGGAAAATTGGGTTTTGTTCAAAATAGTGAAAATAAAATTGGTTGACAATAGCATTGCAGTTAAAATACAGGTTTTGACTTTAACTCCTGAAATCATTAAGTGGTTTGTGGGGTTTTTTTTCCCCACTTTGATTAGTCTTTCAGCTAAGGTAGGTGTTTATTAAGCTCTGCAATTAGGACCAAAATACCATCTCAAACACTGTAAGCTGAAGGAAATCATTCTAGTACTTGTGTGTTAAGCAAAAAAGGTGACTAATCTTACATGGCAGCATGTATTTTAAGATGAAGAGGTTAATTTAGAAGACTATCTTAAATGCATGTCTAAGTTGGTCCGGGAAATTGTGAAGTTTTGTCTTTAACAGCCTACTGTAATAAAGTCTTTGCTTCTTAGCAACAGCACCATGCAGGTCAAAGGTAGTTGACCTTTCTGAGGATTACAAATGTGATTGCTCCCTATTGTGAAAAATACCACACAGGGACAAAAGCTACTATAAAAAACCCCAAAGAGAGCTTGCATCTTGAAAGCATTGTTTACTCCAACTCACAGGCACAGAAGCCTGTCTTGCTGAACAAAAGTGATGTTCCAAGATCTGCCCAATCTCGCTTGACACCGAAAGGGGTTTCCTGAAGAGCTATGTCATTCCAGTCTTCCATGACCTCATGGCAACATCACTCCAGTTTAGCCATTTGCAGTCATCCTGAACCCTGCCTAAATTAGCAGAGATTCTTCCTCTTTCACGTTGGAAAGGACAACCCGAGTATAATAGCATTGACTCAATCAGTGTTATTTTATGCACACATTTTGTCTTTCTAGATATTCCAGTTGAGGTACATCCCTCTGCAGAAGCTTCTCCAAATCCACTTCTTTTACCTTGTTCAACACTTCAAAAATTCCATGCCCTAAGCATCGGATCATCACACAGGCTGGTGGTGAAGGGACATTGTGGGTGGACGGCTCCCCACCAGTGCTCCTCTGGCAGGTTCTTTACCCTATTAAGCCCCCCTGTTCAAAAAACTCCTAACACCCAAGCATTAACATGGGGGGGTGAGGTGGGGGGGTGGTGTGTGTCCACAAAAAATAACCTCCGCAAAGCTTTCTCAAAAAAATGCCACTATCTGTGCTGAGAATAAAAATAAGACGCACCCACTGTTCATCCTTTAGCAAAGCTGAAGGTTAGCAAGCAGGGATTTAGGAGCAAGAAGTGAAGTGTTAGGACTGCTGTGCACCACAACGCTGTGGGAGAAGGGCTCAAGCACACACGCTGGTTAGCCACGCCAGTGCAGCACAGGTGGGATGTGTAGCTCAGCCAGCACCTCTTCGCCCACAGCCGATGTCAGCACCCACCACCTCGCCAGATGCCAGTGCAGTCCCCACTGGTGTCCCCCCCCACTACTGACTGCGGCGGCGTCCCCACACAAACACACACCCCCTCCCGCCCCACACGGCTACTCACGTTTAATGCACCTCTGGGAGCCCGTGGCCTTGCTCCAGCCGTGGCAGCACTGCCCCCCGCAGACATTGACCCTGTGGGAACAGCAAAGAAGGAGGAGGGTCCGGCGGGGCCCCCCCCCGGCGCCGCGGTGGCGCACGGCCCCGCTCCACATCCCCAGCCGGGCCGCGGGGCGGGCGCTGGGCCGGGGAGAGAAAAGGCGGGAAGAATTAAACGTCCCGAAGAGCGTTTGAGGAAACTCCTCGCCCGGCGCCGGCTGACTGGAAAGGCGAGCTGGCGCCTCCCGGAGAGAGCCGGGGACGGATGGGCACCCCGCGCACTGCTTCGAGGGACGCAAACGACAAAAGCGGGGGCCGCGGCTCGCTCCTGGCAGGGCCGGGGCCACCCCCGCCGCCCCAGCGGGAGGGCCGAGAGGAGGGCGGCTGCGGGGCTCCTCGCGCACTCGACGCCTCAGCCCGGGCGCGGCGCCCACCGCGGGCTCCTGGGTGGTGGGGGGAGAGCTGGCTCGGCGCGGGCTCCCCCGGCCCCCTGCCCCTACCCCTTCCCCGAGGGGAGGCGACAACGGCCGTGACGAAGGTGCTCGGGGGGAGGAAGGCTGCAGGCGGGCGGGCAGCACCACCGTCGCCTCAGCCGTGCTGGGGAGCGGGGGTCGTGCGGGGCACGGCGTGCGGGAGGGAGCCTTACCCCGGCAGCGGCGGCAGCTGGTGCTTCTGGCGGAGGGGCAGGCCGGCGCTGCTGTTGCCGTGGGGGCCCGGCGGCGGCTTGGGCCGCGGGCCGAAGCGGGCCGGCTTGGCGAAAGAGGCGGCGTGAGCGGCGGAGTTGGGGTGGACCTGCCCGGCGGGGCCCAAGCGGAGCTGGACGCCCGCGCCGGCCGGCTTGCTCATCCGTCGGGTCCGCTCCAGGGTGCCGGTGCCGCCGCCGCCGCTGTAGCGCGTGTTCAGCTGTACGTTAAACGTGCGCTGCTGCTGCTCCCCCCCGAGGAGGGTCGGGCGCTGATGCCGGCTACCGGAGGAGCCTGCCCGGCCGGGCTGCAGGACGTACGTGATCCTCCTCAGCCTGCCCTTTTCGGAGGCAGCGAGCGCTGGTGACAAAAGTGCACAGGCAGCGAGGAGGAGAAGGAGGGGGAAGCCCCATCTGATCTGAGCCATTTCCACAGCGGGAGCCCCGGCAGCCGGCGAACTTCGCGGATCCCCGGTGCCAGGGGTTTCCTCTCCTCCCAAGGACGTCCGTACGTGCCACCCGCGCCCTGCGCCCACCGGTGCCGGATCCTTCCTCCGCTCGCTGCCCCCCCCCCAACCTGATCCGGGGCGGGGGAAAGGGGAAAAAAGCCTCAGGTTCCCTCCACCCGCCCCCCAAACTGTTAGAAAAGTTCAGCAAACACGTCGCCCCGTGGAGCAGGAAAACATCGTTGGAAGAAAGGAAGCGGCGGGTGCGAGCCGAGCTGCGAGCCGGAGCGGGAAGGGAGGAGGAGGAGGAGCAGCAGCAGGGGAAGGGTGTTTGCTGGAGGGGGGTGGTCGCAATGGAGAGCAGATGTTTCGGTTGCCGGAGCTGCCAGGGGTCTGCGGGCGCGTATAAGAAACGGTCCTTAAGCCAGTCCGGGCTGAAAAAAACCCACCCTCTTTTTAAGCGTTTCTCCGGAGCGAGTGTGTGCGGCAGGGGAGGGGGCGGGGG
>VFFE01009084.1:2803681-2838325 GCA_008921705.1 Burhinus oedicnemus | reverse complement strand
GGGCCAGGTGACGGGGATGGGGACCGGGAGCGGGGCGGCCGCGGGGGTCCCGGCTCCGAGCGGGGCCATCAGAGCCTGTGGCAGACCCTGCGCCGCTAAGCAAGCCCCAGAAATAGGTGTTTTAACTTATGGGCGCTAACTTGCCATGCTGCCTGTGGCACAGACAACATTGCTGTGCCGTACAGTTGGGGTAACGTACCTGCACTTTTGCAGTAGCTGAGCATTTCTTTTCTATTTTAGTGGAAATGGGGAGTTGGAAAAGGGTCATACCCTGATCGCTGCCTGTGTCTTGCAGTGGGGCTCAATGCAACAGATTAAGAAGGCTCCATGTGAGCAGAGCAGTGATGTCAGGTGGAGGTAAGGCTTTAAACCCCTAAAAGCTTTATATACATGCTTCACTCTGTAGGTAGGAACTCAATGAAAGCACTTACACACGTTAAAGGTAACCGCATTCCTCGGTCTCTGCCTGGTGAGGGCCATGGGTTCAAGATTGCTCTTAGCAGAAATCCTAGCAGGATTAGGAGGGACCATATTCTTTCTTGGTTTTCTTTGTAAAGCAGTACGTATTCCTAAAGAACAAAATACAAACCACAGTTGTATGCTTGGAATTAATACATAAGCAAAACTGCCTACATTTCTCTCCAGTGTATCTTTACCAATGTCACCCTTTAACATTGTAAATAAAGAAAAAAAACAAAGTTCACAAAATAACCTGAAGATTACATCTTTTAAAATACTCAGAAGCTGATGTGTCTGAGTTCTTTCCAGGAAGTTTTGCAGAGAATCAAACAGTTTGCAAATCCAATAGCTTGGAATTCACGTCATCCTCCCTGGGTTTTCCTCTGCTCTTTTCCAGAGCTTTAAGGACACTGACCCTGGCTACAAACTGATGAGATTTTCTTCTTAAATGCTCTACGCAGCTGGCACGGGGAGCAGGAGGGTTTTACATTAATAAGATTCCATGCAAGAGCCAGTGTTACAAGAACAACGGCCTCTTCCTCTTTAGTTCTCATCTATTTAAAACTGCTCAAAAATAAATAGGTGTTTTAAATAGATGAGAGTTTGGAGCTTTCTATAGTCACAGTGTAAGGAAGCCACATAGGCATTAAAGGCTTCTGCTCCTGTGCCTCCAGTGCTCTGAATTGAAACCCAGTGTTTGAAAAGAAAATGCCACTAGCACTGGGGACTTCTAAATCCACAGCTGGTTAAACTAGAATGAAACTCTGGGGTAGTTCAGAAAAAAAACTGAGATAAAGCCTGAAAGTAGCTCCAGCTTGAAGATAACCAAGAAGTTAACTGTGAGACCACTGCCTCCTCTCTTAGCAAACATATACGTCTGTTGTTATTTTAACTTGGAAGATATTCTCAGCAACTGGACTGCTCAGCCTTCCGAGGCTAATTACTGTCAATCCTGAGTATGCTAAATGTTTTTACAGTGTTTAGGGAACAAAAAAATACCTTGAAACCAGAGAGGTGGGGTGAGGACTGTGTAAGTAGAGATAAAATGACGTGGTACTCGGGATTGTTGCTCTGCACAAGACCGCTGTCCTTCAGAAGTTTTCCAGAATGAGATCACAACTACGTGTGTGGCTGGGTTTGTTGAACAGAGGGCAAAAACTGCATCATTCCATAGCAGAAGCCAGTTGCTTTTAAGAAATGTGGGGTTTAAGTCATGTCAAGCAGGGGGCAAAGGTGGTGTATTACTGGCTACTGTACAGCAAATGGTAAGGGACTTCAAGGGAAATATATCCAAAAAGGTGGATGCCTTGCATAAAATGATCTAGGTTCAAAAACATTCTTGAAAAAAATGTTAAGCATTAGCCGAGATTAATTGGTTGAGGTCAAGGACTCCTCACAAATTTACATAGCAAATCTAACATTGTGTTCTCTTTTTTCCTCTAACAAGGAAATCCACACTTTTCTTGTCCGTTTGTCTGGTTTTGGTCACTCCCCCCCACCCCACCCTTTTTTTTTCCCCCCAAGTCTCGAGGGTCTTGGGTGTTAGGGTCCTGGTTTGGGGTTTGGCTGCAGTAACACGCTGAGTTGGCTGTAGAAGTTTTAACAGCTAAAAGAGAACTTCAGTGAACCGCCACTGCAGTTTAAAGCTCAGCTCAAAATTTCTTCACACATAGATGACCTGCTTCCAAAGGCCAAAAAGCGCATCTGTCCAGCACCAAACAGCTACATGCTGGCCTTTCAGAAACAAGCCAAGTGGCCACTAAAGTTCCTGAGGATCCTCTAGTAAATGGTAACACTGCTTGTGAGAAACCTGCTCTGGCTGCCTCCCCAGCTCCTGCGGAAAAGGCACCGACAGTTTGCAGTTAGAAGCAGGAGTTGGTATCTCACACCACCTACCAGGCACACCACTCTCTTAAAGAAGAATTGGGAAAGCAATTCATGCTGTTTCTGTTCCTTTCCCTTTTGGTTTGTGACTGAAGGGTGAACACAGAGAAACGTAAAGAAAGGTCCTTAGTTTTTACACCTCCTGCCAGAGAGGCAGCCCTCTGGGTCCTCTGCAGTAAGGGCGTAGCTGAGGCTGAGAAGGGCAGAACTGGCTGGAAGATTGTGAGCAGGATGGATGCAGAAGGCTGAATTGCTGTCCGATGAGATGGCAGGATTGCTTTAAGGGTTAAAGGCTAAATGGACAGGGGAGAAGCCAGTTTGAGAGTGTCAGTATCTGCAACAAGAACAAAAATAGCATTATTTTAACCAAAATGAAAGCAAGAACTAAAGTGCCATATATGTTTTTGTTCAAGTCTCATGACTTTGGGGCCAGTCCCATGAGTTCAGTGTTTTTGAGCTGTTGAAGTTGGCAGCACTCAAACCCCCACAGTTCTTTTTCAGCAAATGAAGGAGACAGGACTGTAGCCTCTTGTCTCATGGAGGATGTGTCTGGTGCACCAGCTCATAGAGCAAAGCCGTGATCTTCACAGGATGCTGCTGGGAAGATGTACATTATGTTCAGGGTGAAGTCATCTGAGCACAGGTGATCACTCTGCCTTCCTTAGGCAGCATAGTGCCACAGTGTCTCCCTGTGCCCAATATCCAGGTTTGCCAGGCAGCAAGTTGAAGGATCAGCAATGCCCGATGTATTGGGCTACAGGACCAGCAAGTGACCCTGGTGTTCTTGTAGATCCACCAGGCAGCAAGCCTTAGCCTGCAAGGAAAGCTGGGTTGGGAGGTCACAGTTAAAATATTAGAGTTTGACGAGGTTGAATGCTGTGTTCAGCCCCAGTTTTGACTACAGAAGAGCACTTTTACAGTAGTTTAGCTCCATTAGCTTCAACAGTATTGCTCTAAACTTCTTCTGAGCTAAAGGAGGAAAAGCAGTCTATAATTTCTTGTAAGCGGAGAATCAGCTGGAGATCAGTATCTGCTGTTTTCCTTTTCCTTACTATACAAGAATCTGCAAAATAACCTTATATTTTGCAGGTGAAATTATACCTTTAGCCACAGCTTTGTACAAGTAACATGATTCTAATTTAGAAGGTATTTCTTTTGAACAAAAGACAGCAGTTTAGTCTCATTGCATCAGAGTAGGGGAAAGAAGTGATTGACCTTTATTATGTCACTTAAGTACATAGCACACATGACTCTGAATACATACATGAAGTAGATTTGCAGAGTAAGACCGTGTTGATGTTAATATAATTTCTACATGGTTTTTTTTGAACAGAACTGTACCTTCCAACCATGACTCTTGTTTGTTCCTTCAGGCAGAATCTGTAATTACTCTATGGTTTGCAACTAATATCCCGAGGACTCAACCATTCCTGAGTGTTACCACAGTACAAATATCATCAATAATGTTTCACAAAAAGACAAGTCCTGCTCACTCTATTCATGTAGGCACTTAAATTCACTTCCAAGAAAATCCAGATAGTCAGACCAAGTCTGGACGGATATGTGAGGCTTAGAAGGAAGTGGCTTAGCTTTGCCAAACCCATTTGCTACCAGTGGCCCTCCTTTGTGACTTGGGGATCTGTAATGATCAACCCTGGCATGTCTCAATGTTTCCAGACTCACACTACATTACCTTAGGTAAACAACCTTCTGCCTCCCCCTCCTTGGATTTGCTACCATGAATGCATCTTTGTAGCGCCTTCCCCAGCACCTCCTCTGAAAGAAGTCATCGTCTCCCAATGCATCGTTATTGCCACTGCGATCAAGGCTCTGTTGCATTAGGCACTATACACACATGCCAGCAGATAAATCATACTAGCTTTTCTGACTGGGAGTCACACGGTCCTGAAGCAGATTAGCTTTTCAGGGACGAAAGAACTTTTATGATGAGACTTACTGCTTGGTCTGTATATGAATTCACATCTTGGAGCAATATGGGTCCTGTGTGGCACTGGGTGTCTGAAGCAGTCAGATTAGCCTGCAGATACTCCAGAGCTACAAGCCTGGATGGGAAAAGAGGACAGACTAAGTATAGCCAGGGTAATGGTGATCATTCCCCCTCAGACTACTACCAAAAGAGATTGCCATAAAGATTGGTTTTTTTGCATTAAGTCACACTGAAAGTTGGATCCATTTGGCAAAAGTCTAATGCCAGTCTGTCACTATTGACCATTGCCATATCCAACAAAATACATGCTTAAGGCAAGTTGGAGTTGGCTTCTTTTCAAGTTGCTGACAAAACTCATAATAAAATAAGCTGTGTGAATTTGCAAAGTCTTAAATTCCATTTTCCTGCACTAGCAGAAATCTTCCTGCACTAGCAGAAATCTCTACTAGAATATTTGGCAGTTTCACAGTTATCCTCGCATACATAAAATAACTGATTTGGAAATACAAGATATTTTTCAAGATATGAAAATCTCCACACTGTGCTGTTGCAATTATTCTTTCCCTCAAGGAAATAAATACATCTTGTGTGCAAAACAATTAAAATATCCATTGAAATTTTTTATTACACTATTCCTTGCAATTGCTTGTTTCTTTGTACAATCCCGTGTACACTGAAAATAAATAAGCTGCAGAGGAAATTAGGTGGAAAAGACCACAAAAATGAGAAAATACATTTAATTATTTCACTTTACCTTAGGAGAAGACATGTTTAAACTAACACATTCTTCACAAAAGCAAAGTAAATATTATAGCTAGTATTTGAAAACTCTCGCAGCATGGCTATGTCATATGCCAAGAATACTAACCTCTACAAAAATAAACTTCAGCGGTGGATCCTGATTTTTCACTGCTGCACTGTGTGCTGCTCAGACTTATGAAAGCTGAAGGAAAAAGTGTCTGTGTAAAATAAAGCCCCTGCTGACTCGAATTAGCATCGAAGAATGTCTTAAAGATTTCATAATTATACATAATCCAGGCAGACCAGCCCATCGGCATAAGTGGAAGAGAAGCAGACAGAAGTGGTATGAGACTATGGAAAGAGGAGCCACCGCTCATAGGAACATTGTCCGTGATTACCCCTGCAGCAGCCGCTTAATAACCTGAAAGATAATGTTGTCTGTGCTTGGTCTCCCCTTCTGACAGCTTGGGATGATGCTGGGCGGGTGACTTGGGTCTCTACTGTCTGCTTTCGCCTTGCTCTTTATGTCACAAACAGAGAAACCCAGCCCTCCTTAGACTGCTGTGCTAGAAACTAGTACCTGAGCTTGACTGTCAGGGTAAACAATTGTTTAAAGACCAGCTGGGCACACAGCGCAGCAGATCCTGGCTCTCTGGGTTAAAAAAGGGCAGAATACTACTTCTAGTGATGAATTTGGAGGGGCTCCCAGCCACACCAATGTTGGAGGTTGGGAGTATGTGTGTAGGTCCTCTGTCTGCTGCTCTTTCAAGGTTTGTGGTGGAAGGTGATGAAATGAAAATTACAAGCTTTTTTTTTTTTAAAGTAGGTAGGGAGAAAAATGCTGGGCTTTCATTTCCATCACTTTTTCTCCAATAGCAAAAGGTGTCTGCAGAGGTGTTTAATGTCAGTCTGCAGTGTGCCTGTCTGTGTTTTACATCAGGATGCTTGAACGCTGACCCTGGCCTGAGCAGGCGGTTGGACCGGAGGACCTATGAGGGTCCCCTCCACCCTCAGTTATTGTGTGAGCCTGTGATGAGGTGTGGCATCATGCCTTACAAGCAGCCTCAGGTGGAAGCAGGCACAGCTCGTGCCCATTTTGGGTGGAACAGAAACCAGTTTCAAGAAAGTAAGCCTGCAGGGTAATAATGTGCAAGACTTCCTGATGTAGGCTGCAGGTGGGAAGGAGCTTGAGGACTGGAAGAGCTAGGACATGCAAGAAGGGATGAAGCAGACCCCAGAAAAAGGCTAAACACCTGGGCTCAAACACGACGCCAGGCACAGCCTGAACTGATCTTGCCACCAGGGAGGTTGTAACATAAGAGTTCTGTAGAGAGACGCGCCAGCCCAGCACAGAGCCTCACCTGTATTTAGAGAGCAGAAATTCAGTCTGGCCTTATAGCAAAGGGGCTTAGCCAAGAAGGGCCTGGTACAGGCTAACAACACCAGAGAATTAAAACGTGGTTTGCAGCCAGCTGAATCAAAGTGATGTGAGTGACTACTTCTAAAGCAGATGAACTGTAGCTGTCCCAAATAGCCTGGGAGGTCCTGAGCAAAACAGGCATGTGGAGGTCAGACAAAGCCAGTGACTTGATTTGTCCTTATCACACTAGCTTCACGTTTGATTCCTAATTAAGGGATTTTTTCCTGAGGCAGACTAAACATGCCCAGCAATAGTTCAGATGCTGTTGCATTCCTGTGCAAAGGGATGGCAGTGAGAAGGCTTGCTCCAGAGTGGTCTTCCTGGGGCACAAGAATGAGAATGAGGGAAGGACCTACCTAGCAGTTCTCAGCAAGAGGGACTGTGATCCTAAATTGTGTGCAACGGACCACCCTACCCACCCATAAAGGGGTGCAGCAGGGCATAAACAAGTAGATATGCTATTTTTCTTAAAAGGCTTCAATCTCGGTGAGCTGCAATCAATGGAAAGACTTGCTACTGATTTTGCTAGTCAGTAGGAATTTTACTGATTTGAAGCCTGTATGTGGAGGGTAGAGTATTTTGTGCAGTGGCTTTAACCTGCCTCGGAGTCTGTCACACCACCAGATCCTTTTTCCGTTCCTGTTGGTTAGTCAGTTTTGCAGTGTTCGCCTGCTGGACCCAGGACACTGAGCCTAAACAAAGGATGATTATGAAAATTATAAATTTGTATCCTTCCTAACAGCTGTGTTTAAAATAAGTGTCTATAATTGTCACATTGTTTTAAGCTTGCCTTCATAATTTACCGTGCTTCCCCAAAAGCAGTAGCAGATGAATCTAAACAGTGCACGGCTTGTGGTCTGTCCACAGCATGCCCATGACATCGTCCTACTCTCAGACATTCCCATGATGGCCAGCCGGTGAGTCACGCAGCCACAGCTCCTCATTGCCCACAAAGGGAGCCCACCTGACGGGCAGCCTTTCACTCCTTCCTTCATTCAGGCACTCACTCACTTCTCCAAGAGGGGGGTCCAGTCTCCAGCATAGGCAGTGTCTCCGCAGAGGTGAGCTGATGGTCTCTTCAGAAGCCTTTTGCACACAAAAGCAGGCACTCCTGCTACACATCTGCAGGCTGATTTATTAGAATAGACAGATTTGCAGGGCAATATAATATTGCGTGCAGCAGATAGGAACAGCATGCACAGCATCTTTTAGCTACACACATCTGTATTCCTATCTGGAAATAACCTGAAGATACACCTCAGTGCTAAATAATCTGTGAGTTAGATTCTTGTTTGAATCACGTGTAGTTGGGGTGTAAAGAGTAGAGACCTTATCTGTCCAGACTAGGGTCATCCAGAAAAGCAAGCATTTGTACCAAGGAGTTTCAGCTCATGTAGCCCTTTTTTCTTTTTCTCATTTTACTTGTACAGTACACAGAAAATCCAGAAAGTTCTCTGGATTCAGGATAAATTGCATAAATGAATTTGCTAGCTTTGTCCGTATTACAGTTTAAAATTTTCAGAAAAAAATGCAGATTTCTATCCTTTTCTTTCAAAACAAGCATAGCATTTTCAAGGACCACAGTTGTGATGTATGAGAATATGTACAATCTTGAACTGAAAAGATGCAATCTGAAGACAAAAAGAATGATCTACCTCTGTACAGAAGCTTCTCATCTATTCTTATTCAAAACACATCAGTGGCCATCTCTGACCTAACATCAGGTCATTCATATAGTCCTAAGCTGAATTCATCTGTGTTGCCGCTCATTTTCTGTGGGGCTGTAGCCATGGCTGACAAGGATCAGAATTCTTCTCCAGGACAGCAAGTTTGATGATTTCCAGCAAGGTCCCTTGCAGGAGTTTTTCAGGCTGAGTTGATTTAAAGGCAAATGCAATTATGAAAATTAGAAATTATGACTGCCAACTATTTAAATTGAGAGAAACCCTCTCCAGTTGAGAGAACGTGAACAAAGACCATACATAAGTCCTTAGCATTGACTGACAGAAACACTGGTGGGTTCTTTGAGTGTTTGACATTTTTGCTTAAGATACATTACATAATGTTCTCAGGGTCTGCAGCAATCTCTTGTGGTTCTTTACAGTTCTGTTCATCAAATACTGACATTTTTAACTTGAGTGTTTCATTATTTAAAGCAGCTTTTGCAAGCCACAATCATCCAGTTCTTCAGTCTTCTCTTGTCATCTATGTCATCATGTATCTTTTGAAGACTAGCATAGATGTCTACTAAACGATTTAGCTCTGCTCAAAGATAGGGCTGATAAATTGAACTTTCACTCCTACTAACTGTTATTATGATTTATTAGTTTTAAATTGAGGTGGGCTTTTACCTTCTGAAAGAACTTAAAATTTGGTTTCATTGCAGAGAGCATCTAGGTGATTTGACAACACAATTAGGTAGAACAAAGTCTTTTTACAAAACTATACAAATATTTAGTTACTCTGAACAAAAGATTCACAACAGCAGTTTAAATATTTCCTCATAATTTGATGTAGGGTTTGTAAAAAAAGAAAAAGAAGATCCATATTCATAACTCATGTATAAAAAGTGCTTGTTTGGAATCTGCATCCAAATCTCATCTCTCTTCCTTTCTCGTGATCTTCAAGTTTTCAGACAGGCAGCGCCTGAGGATTAAGTTCTGCCCTGTTCTGGAGAAACTGGGGAGTTTTGCTTAACTTATGCATGTTTTAGACTGCTATTAACAGCTCTGATCAGCACATTAGGGAAGCGGGTTTTTTTTCCCTTTCTTTTTAAAACAAGTTTGTACAGATGAGCTGAGGCTGAATTTGCATTTAAACTATACCTCTTTAGCAAGTAATTTTCTTGAATGTAACTCTTTCCAAATGTTTCCACAGCAAATTTTTTGAAGTGCCCATAATGTTTTCACCAGGCAGGTGGCTTATTATTGACATTAGGAATAAAAATCAAAAGAGAGTTTTGACTGAATTCTCTAATGGAGCTTTTTGTGAATGAGAATATGGACATCATACTGTTGAAGGAGCTACTAGAGATTCTCAGTTCTTCAAAGCAGGGAGCATTTTTATTTTTTTGTAAGTGTGTCTGCTGTAAAGAAATGTATGATGGTTTGTCTTGTGTATTGAAAAAGAGTTAATATGATCATCTAGTTAAGTATGACATATGTGTTGAATACTCCATTAGCTAGTTTCCACAGTTGAAAGAAACATGCTTTAAGGTATCTTTTTCCTCTCTCACTGTGCAATAATCTTCAGTACATGTTAGCCTTTATCCTGTATCATGAAAGCTTATCTTCTCTGCAAAGGAGGCTTCAAGTTCTCTCTCACTGGTAAAGTAGTTTAGCTCTATGCCAAACTGGAAAATTTCACCCCTCCCCAGGGGTAAATAAAATCCCTATAAGCAAGAGTTCAAGTCGAGCAAGTTCTACACTAGTTACTCTTTCCATGAGTCACATGCTTTTCTTTTGCCGAATCTGTCCAGCTCCTTGTCTCAGCAATATAAGATCAGCATAAAAGAATATTAACCTCTAATACTAACAAGAATAAAAGCCCTCTTCAGTTACAAACCATACTTTTCACCTCCTTTCCTCCTGTATTTTTCTTCACTTTCCCATTCTTTTCCTAGGTCTGGCTCTCTAATCAAAACAACATGCTTACCTTTTACGTTTCTCATATTGATTATTTCTAAAGCAGCCATCAGTTTTCCTAATGTTTTTCATTCAGGGAGATGCGCTTCTTTTCTTATACTATCTAACTGCATCTGCATTAGGAAATTATATTGTTCACATGTGATCGTTCTTCGCAGCGCTTCAGTATGTAAGGCTGAGACTGAGATCAGCAGCACTGCAGAGGTGGACACTGAGCCTGGGTTCAAGGGCCAGCACTTCCTGTTACAGACCACTTCTAACTTGTAATAAGATTCTTATGTTGGGGAAAGCTAATGCTCTTTGAGCATACTGGCTGATCCTGTAATCAATTAATCTTGCACAATGTCTTAACTATTCTATAGAACCATTGTTTCCACAGAGTAATTCCAGTAAGAACAATAAATTAGGAAATGTTTTTACTTTTGTGACTTAAAAAAACAGAAATAGTGTCTCAGAGGGTAACCTGTTTTGTACAAACAGGGAAATATAGCACAGTGATTAACATCTTCCAGGGCTAGGTGTTATGGCACATAGGAAACCTTTCTTGAAAACTAAGAAAATAACACATTCAAAAGAACAATGAATGCGTAAATTGACAATGTGGGTGAGAAGCCGTGAGTTAGTTTTCATCACTGATAGTCCTGATTCCACATATTACCAGCCCATCTGAAATACTGTGCACAGCAAGCAGAGCAGTCCCAAGGGGGAGCTTTGGTTTTTATTGGGTATTATGGCGATATGTACACAAAGGTCTGTGTATTGTCCAAGAGGCTCTTGTCATAGACAGTAATCCCACTAAAGCACTTGGAATGTTTTCACAGTTTCATTTTCCAGGATATCTCCAGAAATGTAGCTGGTGATGTCTAGGCATTGTGGCAGATGGTTCTCCTAACCTTCAGTAGTTGGCTAAATCACTAGGTAGCCTGTTGAATCCAAAAGGAGTTAGCTAATATTTTGGCTGCCTAAATCTGTAATTTAAAGACATTTAGAGTCACAGGTTTATGAGTATACTGGAATAACACAAACTATAACACAAAACACTTTCAACTGCAGGCAATGAATTTTTCTTTATTTATCTGTATTTATTTTATTATGTCTCTTTTTTCTGCCTACAGGTTTTATGGTATACAAGAATAAACACCATTGGAATTTATATATAACAAATGCCAATGTACTTATAGGAAAAATCCAAGCCCCATAACAGTTTTTGCTTTGTTTTAAAAGTACAATGGTGTGAAAAATGAGCACATGTTTTAGGTTCCCTTTTATCACTTTAGCATGTTGTCTGGCTTTTCCAAATCATATACATAAATATGACTATATAACCTGGAGATAGGAAAGCACTTGTTTAAACATGTGCATGCCCATAGTACCATAATTTACAGGGACTCAAAGTTGGCACCGTGTTCTGACATAGAAATTTAGAGTTGCACCACATGGACTGAACAATTGCTCTAATGTTTGAAATACAATGGCCGCACTGTTTTGTTTCCAAGTTCTTTAGGAAAAATCAGTACAGATTTTTTGGTACGATATTACCTGTCTAGGTACTGTAGAAAAGTATTCAGTGTATTATTTCTGAATATCAGTGTTACTTATAATACAGTAATATAAATCTTCAAATTAAAGCTTAGGCACAACTTACCCACTGGCACCTGGGGCCAAAACTCTGAAATTCAGTGGAAATTACATAGTAGCCTGTGGATTCAGAAGCTGCAGGTGGAACACTAAAACACAAACAAACAAACAAACAGGCTTTCTAAAAAAATCTCCAGGTTACATATACCAGTTTCATTGTTATAAACCACCAAGTCAACCAAGCACTTTGTTTTATGAGGTGTTACAGAGTCAGAGGAAAAGAGGTTGGGGAACTGTATCAAAAAGTAACAGGGCAAGGTAGGGGAGAAAAAATCCCACATTTGTCCCTGTTAGAAGAAAATTCCCTGTGCTGGGTGCAGTTGCAATATATGCTGTATAACCACGCACATCCTGGTGCTCTTCAACCCAGAGAAGTTCACTCAGAAAACTCCAAAGGTTTTCCCAGCTTACTCTCGCAGGGTTTCACTCCATAGCACCGCAGGGATCACAGTCTAGCCACCTCTACATGTGGCCACGCCTCAGTGAGCAGCTGTAAGGCAGAAAGATCTTGGTGACATGTTCATTCTAAGTTTATTTCTTGATAGGAAGTCATGCCTCTGTTTTCCTGGTGTCCAAAACTGACCTTGTCATCTAGACTCAAGGAGAGCACCTGTGTGGGGTGATTGCACTGAGCACAGGGCTGCCAGTAGTATGACAGGACACACTAGCCTGTCAGGAAATCTCTCTGCAAGGCTCTAAGAGGAGGAGGAGGCAGCTCGGCAGTTCAAACTGCCATTGTTTTGCAAGAGACATTGAAAAATGTGAACCAAAAAGTGATCTTTGTAGCCTTGCAGGACCTCGGTGGTCTCTGTTGCATTTGACTCTGCCAGAGAGAAGCCTTTGGCAGAGTTACAGGAACGCAACACCCAATTTTTTTTTTTTCCCCTCAAAAACTTCAGCTATCTGGGTTTAAACTGACACTGCTGTAGCTCACTTTCTGCCTTAGGTTCATTTCTAATGCTGTCTAGTTCTATTAAGCAGCTAATAATACTCACACCTATGCAACACTTTTCATTTATAGACTTCAGCACACAGGCACAGCTGCATCCCCGTCTTACACAGGGGAAAAGTCACAGAAAGCGAGGCTGACAGTGGACTTTCTAATGCGTGCTGCAGTTTGGGTGGCAAGAGGCTGATGGATATTACTTATTTTTTTCCTCTGGTGTGCTGGAAAAGGGTTTAATTACCCACAGTAGACTTCAAGCGCGCAGCCATTTATGGCAGCTGAAGGCCCCGCAGGGTTCCCAGACGTCCCGCAGGCACAGCTGGTTGTACTTGGCATGGGGGCTCAGCCTGAAGTGTGGCAGCACCCTCCCGCCACGGCCCCAGGGCACAGCACATCCACTACACCCAAACACAGCCTACTCGCACATTACAACGATATGAAGAAATAAAGGGGAGGAAGACACACAGCCTTGGAAAGGTAGGTGCAAGGGGTCAGAGGGAAGGCTAAGGGGAGAGAGAGACTACGTAAGGAGGAGGGGATGCACTGCTGAAAATTTCAGGACAGCGAGGGAAAATGCATTCAGGGAAGGAGGAAAGGGGGGACACTCTCCACCTCGTACACTCAAGTTTTGATCCAGCAAAAAACCTAGGCATCGCTTACATGTCCTTTGAATTTGGGGAGCTGGAATACAAATGAAGTGCAGCGTGTAGCTGCACCCAGCAAGATGTGAATTAAGGGTATGCAGGCAGATTTAAGCCTGGAGTTCCCTGTTTTGAGTGCCCAAGTTTTGCAGTCTCAACATTTTTCCATATAGACATCTGTCTCTGTTCCTGCCCTGTACTGGAAACATTCACAGATTTATAGTCCAGTTCTCCATGCCCACATAAATGAAAGCTTAACAGAACAGGAAGCCAAGCTCCTATCATTACACAAGAATGAAACAGATGAAAAGGCAGGATCCCAGGGTTAGATGGGCCAACAGTACGGTCCTCGTTGTTAGGAGCAACCCCATCATCCATGGTGCAGAGGTTTTTGCCCCATGACTTCTTTGTAAGGCTGACATCCTCTTTTAATTTCCAGCCTCCATTTATTCATCAGCACTTTATATCAACTCCCTGCTTTTGGTGTGAGAATTTTGTTTCCATCTTAGCAAAGTTTGGGGCCTTTCCTGTGTGGATAACAGGTATGTTGAGTTAACTGTAAATCTATTGGCCCATCACCTATGGATTAACAACAACTGCTATGTTAATACAGGACTATGTATTAGAAGATCCCACTTCTGGATGTAAGTGAAACTGTACTTCCTAAAACCTTGAAATTGTTAATATGAAATATTAATTTCCTTTACAGAGGTGTAGACAATGTACTTGTCTTAAACCACTAACAAAGGTGTGATGTTTAAGAATTATTAAGCAGACTAACAGATTTATCAGTTAAATAACTAAGCTTTTGCCTTAACAAAACGTTGAAATAACAGTCTTAACAAAACATTTAAGTAGCATAAAATTAAGGCTTAAATAATTACAGAAAGACACACTTAAATAACATTCTTGAAAACATCAAATATTAGAGAGTTTAGTCTGACAGTGAAGCTTATCAGCTTAAAAAACCATGAAATATTGAGAAGCATACAGTTACTTGACAATTAATCTCATCATGGCTCATGTGTTGAACAAGAAATACAAAGTGGACCCCTCTTGAGTACAAGCTACTTCTTCTGTGGTTTAAGTTTTAAGGCATTTGTACATTTACCAGTTATATTGCTAGGTCAAAAAAAAAAATCAACAATGAAATACATTCGAAGAATAGGCTATCAATTTTTTATAGCATATGCATCCAAATACTCAAAAACCCAGAATCTGACTCTTTCTAAAACAGTTTAAAGAAAGCCAGCAGCTGCTAGGTTCTGGTTTCCTTTCAAAATTAGATTATTAATTTAGGTGCAACTAGAAGGTATATTTGGCTATCCCAGTTTAAATAGTCTTTGTACAATGTTGTTGATCCCTATTTTGTAACAATTTCCTATTTACAGAGAAATTCTGAGTTGCTGGAAAGCTGTGCCATCAAACAGCTGTAACAGCCAATCAAAAAAAGGATTTTCTTTTTAAAGTTAATATTGCCATTCACGGCCATGGGCTGTGTGTGGCTCTAACCCAGCTGTTCAGGATAACAAGGGAGGGGACAAAGGCATGTTTTGCCCTTTCAGACCTTGCTGCACTGCTTCTACTTAGCTTTTGCTTTGACAAATAATGGGAGGGCACGGGCTGCTGGTTGGGGATACCCCTGGGAGCTGATGGGCAGAGATATTAATTTACTTGAAGCTCCTGCCCACTCGTCCACATGGGTACAGACTAGGACAGAAACACAGTGTGGGCTGAGGAAGTCGGTGGCTGCAGCCCAGCTTCGCTGGCTCTCCGCCTGCTGCATGAGGGAACACCCCAGGCTGGAGCGGGCACCTCTGAGGGCTTCCCTCCTTCCCAGGGCTGCTGCCCAAGCACTGCTCCCTCCTGGAGACTGAACACTCAGCCTCTAAGCCATTACAAGCAGAGAGCAAATTTCTGCCTAGCCGCTGGGAAGGAGAAAACCAAAACCAGGCACCTCCACCACTTTGAATCTTTGGTCACGTTTGAGTGAGTGAATGTAAACAAGTGTGCTGTGATACCTCTGTGTGCATGGGAATGCAGGCGGAAGGCAGGGCTGGAACATGCACGCGGGAGGTGAGCACAAAACCCTAAAAATAAGAGGCTGTAAATGTACTGCAGAGTCAAAAGTAAAGTGAAATGTTTTCAGAAAATCCTAAAGGGAAGAGTGGAAGAAAAGCAGACCAGCCCTCTGGGAACTCTGCTTTCCTAAGTCATAAAACCCTCTGTTTTCCCCGTCTGGAAAAGTTGTCCACAACGTTCAGAACAATATGTTTTTATTTTTAGTCTTTTACACCAAATAACCATGCAAAAAAAATTAGTGTCAACTGCTGTGAGCGGTAAAAAGTACCATCTTGTAGTTGAGAGAGATGTATTTTTAAAAGCTGGAGTTTTAGACATAAAACTGAAATTGTTGAACAAAGTTAACAAGTAAACTTAGTACTTCAGAAACGTTTATGTCCATAACTAAAACGTGTTTTCCAAATTGCTTTAGGTTTTTATGCCCTATGTGAAAATATTTCATGTTCTTCACTTACGGAATTCTCAGAAATTTAGAATCTCAAAAAGTTTTGAAAAATGGACATGCCCAATGTGTTGTTAATAAACCAAAAAAAATATTTTATTGAATGAAATGGCTTGAAAACAAGCCAAACTTCAAAAATGGAAAGGAAGATACATTTTTTCTTCTTTTTCTGAAGGCATCTGACTGTGCAGGAATGCTTTGTTGAAAATTTAAAGATGGACAAATAATCAAAAACTTGGTGGAGCATGGAGCAGCAGACTGTATTAATTAAACCACAATTATCTTTGCGGCACTATTTGGTTTTGCATGGTCACGCGGTATATTCATGCATATTGTATCTAATCCTGCTATCACTAGATAGACAAAACTCCAGACATCAGGAATTTGGTTTGGCTAAGTCAAGCACAGTGACTTATTTCAAATGCTGTTATCTGCTTCTTAAAAAGAAGCATTGTTACTTTTTCCTGTATATTCTATAGCTGTATTGACTGAGGATTAGATCGTGTGGGCGTGCTCAAGGGAAACTTTCAGACAACACCCATATATTGCAGAAATTTATAAAGCTGTTAATGAGGCTTTGCCTGTGTGTGTTGCTGTACTTGAAGCTGAACTGGGTCAGAAACTGAAGCTCCTGGGCACCTTCCCAGCTGCTCACTGTTGCTTTTTCTTTTTTTCCCTGCCAGATGTTACCCTCCTCTGAGATCTGCCTCTGCCACTGCATGCTGAAGTTGACATTGTGAAATTATGTAGTTGTCATTGTCGTGAAATTATGTAGTTGTCATTGTCATGACTGCTTTATCATTGATACCTCTCAATAGGTACTCACTTTACAGGTAACATCCCACCTCTACCTCTCTTACTTAGGTCTGGGATAGTCATTAGCTTTTTAGTTTTTCGTGGGTGGTAACCGAAGCAGAGTGAGCTTGGTCAGTGGGCTTGCTGATGCCTACACCCACCAGTGTGGCTAAGGCTGCTGTAGGAGTCCAGAGATCATAGCAACAGAAAGTCATTAGAGGCACTTCTTGCCTTGAGGGGCTGGTGAGCCCCTCTTGAGCAGCCCTCATGAGAAATGGAAACCTCTGCTCCAGTTCACTGGGCTAGTCCTTATTCTCAGACTCTGCTCTGCCATAAATACAGACTCCCTTAGACGCCAGTCAAAGGCAACCTTCTAGTCTCAGTTTGGCATACTGCAGGATAGGTGTTAAGGCACAGATACAGATAGGGTTTTGCTGCGTTAACATGTGTGGCAGGGTTCCCCAGAAATCTAACAAACTGTAAGCGGGGGACAAGGTGCTGAGAGGCCAGGGAGTTTTGGCAGCCTGCCACCACAAGCCAGTGTTTGCTGCGTGTATGTCATGGGCAGATCCTGTGCAAAGGTCACAGTGAGCTAAACATTACAAATCCTAAAAGGTCCTTGCACAATTAACATTTAAAAAATAATATATATTATATAAACTGCTCTGTTTTAAAGAGGCCAGGAATGGGAGAAGGTAGCTTGCAGCCAGGAATGTGCTAATTAAAGTATACAATAGAAATATTAACCAGGTGACCTTAGGGGTGGGAAGGAGGCAGGAGGAAGGGGGAAGACATGACATAATCTCCTTAGTACCATGTTGTATTCCAGTACACTGAAAAATGGGACAGACAGACAGGAAGAGAGCAGTCCTGCCATCCTGGCTGGGAAAAGCTGTCTCCACTGAGGCAGCAGCTCTGCCTGGGCCCAAAAGCCACATATAACAGTGGCTCTGAACACGCACCAGTGCACACCATGGCTGGGGTACACAGTACACTCTGGCCTGCAGCCTTGTGAGCCCACGGAGACCCTAGAGAGGGTGTTTACCAAATGTAGTTTTAATAGTGGGTTTTGGTTTACTTTTTCCTACCTTTGTATTGCAGATTAATGGTTTGAAGTAAGCCTCTTCTTTTAGTCTCAATTTAAGGGAAAATAAGTAACCTCACACAGTAAAGCACTCTGCTCCTGTGAGCGTAGCAACATTTAAAGCTTTTCCTGTAACCATCTTCCCTATCTATATTTTTCAGGCTATCATAATGATAATACAGGCTATCATAATGATAGTACAGTCAGCCTTCTCTTAGTCACACAGGCTGTTTGGGAGATGGTATCTCTGGGTCTGAGGTGGGGGAGCATCTGCCAGCGGACTGCTTTAGCCAGGAAAATCCTCTGGCACACAGGGTGAGCCAGGAGCCTGCCAAGTACAGAGCACTATGAGGGAGTTTGTAACGAAGCAATGAAGCCTGCACATGCTTCTTTGCCTCTGTTTTCTTGCTGCTGTGGAGGACCATCCTTATGTTATGGCCCAGTTCCTGGCTTGTTTTGTTTAGATCTACCAGCTCATCTTCCTTTTCTGTCCTCAGCTGATTTTGCAGGTAAACTGGGCTCTTCCTATTGAAAAATCCTGTTTGTCTCCATTCCCTCTTCCTCAGCACCACCCTTGTGTATGTCTGTGAAATTCCTCATCTAGTTCTTTCTGTCCCTTGACCATGACCTGACGTCTTTATCAGCTTCTGATGTTCAGGCTGCTGGGCATACAGCACGCAGCAGCTTGAGGCTGGATTTCCCTGGCAGGAGCCTGAGGAGCTGCCAGCAGTAGTAATGAGAAAGAAGGATGGAGAATCTTAGCCAGATTCTATCACATGAATATACTATCTTAGAGTAATTAGGGACCTCATAGCAGCTTGAATATATATGCCCTCTACACATGCCCACAACTTGCTTGCATGCTGTATTTTTCTTAGCATTTTTTCCTGATCTTTTGAATAGCATTTTGGAGCAGCTGTCAGTATCAGCAGCAGGATGAATAGCGTAGTCCTGTTCAACTTTAATTTGTAGTTTGCACCAAGGATAGTATTCAAATATCAGCTCTTACTATTACAATTATATAAACTTTCTTGCATGCAAGCACCCAGCCAAAGGAATGCATGCCCATACCAAAAGTTCTTTCAATACCTTTTCTGGCATCTGTTGTATATTGCCTGACCAAAGAAAGAGAATGGGTCTTTTCAGCCACTTAGCAATTCATACCTAAGGTCTTTGTTTCTGGGGCACAGGAATGAAGCTGGTCCCCAGGGAAAAGAAGAAAAAAAAGGTTAAAAAGACCTCAGTGTAATCTTGTTTCCCTTCATGACTAACTGCATCTAGGAAAAAAAAGGATCTCTCTCATGAGCTTTATGTGGCTGGAACCATATTGGAGTCAGCTAACAGGAGCTCCCAGTGTGACACACTGCTAAAAGAGGCAATGCTGCTCTTGGATACGTAAGCATATACCCAAGGGTATATCAAGTAGGATGTCTGCATGCAGTCCTGAGAAATTACTGCTAGAATATTGTCCAGGCTTAATGCCTGCAGTTCAAATGGGATCATGATAAATTATAGAAAGTTCAGAGAAAAGCCACAAGAATTATTAACATGGACATGACCAATATTCCTTGCCCTGTAACTCATGTACCAAAATATTTGTTTGATCAAAAGCCAGGAAAGGGGAGCTCCAGGATGAGCAGTAGAAGACAACAGTGGTCCCCCAGGAGTCCCACTGCTCACTGCATGAAAGATGACACAAGGCCATGATAGAAGATGGGCTGGTGACTCACCTTCTTCTGTAACCATGCCACAGTCCTGGCATGAGATTGCACCTTAACAGCTTGCATTTCGTGTAGCTTAAGCTCTGCTGGCTAGCCACCTGGAAAATAAACGTCACATATGAGAAAGACCATGAATTCGGACTACTTAGCTCATCAAAAAGAAGGTTAAGGACTGACGTGTTCAGAGACTGATACATGAGTTACAAGACCGATAACAACTGTTCAATTCACCAAAGGAAAAGGACTCTGAAGGTTGCTTATGAATAGTATCCTCATTTCTTAATGTGAACAAACTCTTTTTGAATGTAATCCAGCATTTGGCATTTTGAAAAAGAAAGTTCAAAGCAGCCATAAACTCTTCTTCTTCCTTCTTAAAGTCATTCTCCTGCACACAACCCTGTGCACTAGTATTGCTTATTCACATGGTGAATGGCTGTAGTTGTAGAACTAAAAGAAATCTTATCCAAAATTATGCATTCTTTTTGCTATATTGAAAAGAAGAAATAAAAATTCTCATACCCATTTCTAACTTTCTACTTTGGAAATATCTGTTTATGACATAGGAATTCATGAACTTGAATAAAAAATATACCCTAAACTCTAAACTGTCCAGCTACTCTGGCAGCTTGCCTCTTTTCTGATGATGGCACACTTACTAGGAAATTGTGCAGGGCCTTCAGACTTACTACAGAAAAAAAAAATAATCAGAAGCTCTTGGCCAGGATGACCCCTGCTAGCAGAGTTTTAAAACTTCACAGTGTATTATGGCACAGAGCCATTTTTTGCAGTCCACAGGTATGCAGAAGAGATGAAGAAAAGCAGGGGATTCTGGGAAACCAACACTCAATTATAAACCCTTAAATAACATTAAATGTATTTTTATGAAACATCATAATCCCTCTTTCTCAGTTTCCTTAAGAATAGGCTAATAAGAATCACATGACAACGATGAGCACTTCGGCAGCCATTATTTTGGCCAGTGGGGTTTTAAAAAACCAACAGAATTATTGTATGTTACTATTAAATGCTCTTTGTCACCATTGATAGAATTAATCGAGTGCTCTTCAGTGAATAAACACATTGGTGAATTACTCTTTTTCTTGGTCAGCTGTTGTGTTGACAGGACTCTTATCCTTTGCGTGGCGGATGGTATGTGTTGCTGCTGGGAGGCAGCAGACAGAAAGTCAAGTTGAGGGCTAAGGGGACAGGCTAAGAAATGCCAGTGGAAGCTTGTGCAATGTATGAGAATCAGCCAGTTTCAGAAAGGAAGGAGAAGCCCTGGCTAGTGACTCTGAGACTGATTTTGGACAGCCATTTGGATTATCTTCCTGATGACATCACTGATAGTTGCTTTTAAAGATGCCATAGTGATTTCTAGACATTGTTTGGTTTTCCCAGCAGTTTCAGAAACCATTTCAACTTCCAGGAAGTCAGATGTTGTTGAAATAACTTGCCAGAGAGGACAACACCGAACATCCCCACAACAGCAAAAGGAAATGCCACTTTTTCACATACAAACATATTAAGGAAAAGGAAAAGTGAAAGGAAAAGTGAAAGGAAAAGTGAAAGGAAAAGTGAAAGGAAAAGTGAAAGGAAAAGTGAAAGGAAAAGTGAAAGGAAAAGTGAAAGGAAAAGGAAAAGGAAAAGGAAAAGGAAAAGGAAAAGGAAAAGGAAAAGGAAAAGGAAAAGGAAAAGGAAAAGGAAAAGGAAAAGGAAAAGGAAAAGGAAAAGGGATTAGGAGAGTCTTCCTCTAAATTTAAGAGTTGCATATCATAATCATAACCCTCTGTGTGAGTCCAAATATTTTTGTTATCATGAGCCCGACTCCACCAAATTAAAAGGGAGTCATAGAAACCAGTACATCAACCTATACTTGCTTTCTGTACCTCAATATGCCACATCCAGTATCCCTGTGGTTTCCAGTGATCAGAGAAAGAGCAGCCCATGATATTAGGCAGGTACTTTTTCTCAGCAGTAAGAGTTCATTTCCTGTTTCTCCTTAATGCTTTGTCCTGTCTCCAACAGTGGGCCCAGTCCTGGCATCCCAAGCGCCATCCCTGCTCCTGTGCGTGAGCCAGGCAGGGAGAATCGGTGCAATGAATTTTGCAGGTACTCTCTGTGTGCACCCATCAATGTCACCAATCACATTCCTGGGACCTGACACACGCTGGAACACCTCTCCTACACATTTTTCTCCTCCAGTTTTGGCTCATTCCAGTGGTTTTCTTAGAAATGATCTAACGATGGTCATATGACTGCAGATATTTTGGCCCTTCAGCAAAACAGTTTTAGAGTGAAATCCCGTTCAATTGTACAGATGTTGTTTTGACCACCAGAGGGGGCCTGCATTGTCCCAGATTCACAGTAAAACAGAAAATCATGTTTTAGCAGAGAAAGAAAAAGGCAAGTATGTATTTGTACTAGGGTAGCACCTACAGGCACTGAGCGATGATTAGCTGATTGCAACACACCAACGAGATGAAGGGAAAACAAGTTTTTGTGGGGTGAGCAGGGAGTGCTGTCTCATACCCACTCCATCAGCTGTGCCCAGAAGGTATCCTACAAAGGCAATTCTTGAGGAATAATATGAGATTTTCTGTGAATCTGTATGTGAAATACGATGAGGTTATTTTAGCTGTTGTATTGAACCACTGCCTCCTCCCATGTTCATTTCAGGAAAAGTAATGCTGTAGACGCAAGTCAAGTTTTCAAAACTGTTATCGAATGTCATCATATTAATATTTCTGTTTTAATATCAAATGGGACATTTTTCAATCATCAATATTTTATTTTTTTGCATAGATCTGAGACAGGGTTAGGCATCCCAGCTACACAGTACAAAGAATACACTTTGGAAATACAGTTTCTGGTTAATACTTCTAATTATAGTGAGAAATCCTGGCACAAAATTTAACATGTAAGAGTGGAAAAGCTTAAAGAAAAAAGGCTAAGAAAATGAACTGATATACAATAGAGATACCACTTTTCATCAATACCTACTTAGTTATTGTACTGTAAATCTCAAAAGCAATTGTTCTTCCTTTGCTGCACTTTGCTTTTTTTATCTGTGCAAAATGAATGCAAAGCATGCGTAATACCATACTGCATGTTTGCACTCTAAAGCAACTTTCGACAAGTATCCATATATAAGCATATAAATAACAAGGCAGCAGAAATTAGAATCCAGCATTTAATGTAAAAAATCCTGTTTATGTTCTGTGACTTTTACAGTAGGCCATCTATACAAAACAATGGCATTAATACCACCATATAGAATTTAAAAAGATAGGAACGTTATTGCTGCTTGAATAGCAATTGACGATCTTGCATGTTCTTGCTTGGAAACATTGTACAAAGAAAACAAATCTTCAGCTGAAAGCCTCATTCCTAGAGTCACCCAATAATACATAAATAGGACCACTTAGGCACACAGCATTTGTCCCCCACCCTGACTTACTCATTTATTTGTAGCGGATATGGGAGCTTGTGGGTGGCCTGACATGGTCCTCATTCAATTTTATTTAATTACTCACTTGATTTCACTTGAAAGAACTATTAAAATGGCATCTTAATTGCTCAGTGTTATCCAGAATCTCTTTCAAAGCCCATAAACTGTCAAGGATTAAAAATGATGTCACTTCTCTGAATTCCCTATTCAGAGGGGAAAAAAAAAAGAATCTCCATCCAAGCCAAAATAAATACATAAACACATAAAAATACCCAGCCCTTGAGGAGGGGGACCAACTCTCCCCCTCCCCCTATGCTGCACTTCTGCTGTAAGCAGGATTTTGGGAAAACAGATGATAGACGAAGCACTAGAGCCATAAAGCTTTAGGCAGGAGGGGAAAGTCATATTTGGGATCTTCAGACCGTCAAAGATGGAGGTTCACAGGCACACCCCACTCCACCCCTCAAACACACGGGAACTGCCATCCCAGGTCAGATGAAAGATACATCCAGCCGAATATCCTGCCTTTGACAGCAGACAGAGGCAGATGCTTAAGGAAAAGAATGTAAGACCAGGGTGTGTCAGTGATTCCCTCTCCAACCCCCCCACCCCCAAATATCCTCCCCGTTTCCGACAATCAGCAGTTTAGAGATTTCTTGAGCCAGATGTTGTATCTGGACCACCGCTTTTAATAGCCAAATAGAAATCGAGACCCCTTTCTACCAAGAGAAAGATACAGGGTCTTGGCTGTAACTGCACCCTGGCTAATGCAGTAGCAGCAACAGAGTGGCTTTACAGTTTCTCTGAATTCAGAAAAGATTCCTTCCTGTTTCTGACCTTCACATATAAAGATTTCATAAATTCACAATTGGCACTAAAGAGAATGAATAGCCATTGGACTTTATAAAGCTGAATTATGCCATCTGGAGTCTTATTAAGCAATCTATTAGTTTTGTGGAAAGCTCTACTTTTACATGCAGAAATCATACAACCTATGTCTGCAAGCAGATGTTAACTGCAAGGCATATGGAATCTACCCCTTAAATATCTTACATATAAGAAAAGCTTGGTTAGATATTTGATTCAAATGCATTTCAATCTAGCTGGGAACTGGAACAAGCTAAGTATTGGTGTAGAAACATGGGGCATTAGTGCAGTTGGACATAACTTCCCTTGAAGTGCTGCAGATTCCTTGTGCAGCAGACCTCCCATACATGGCTAAAAGGACCAGGTCTCATGGATCCAGGAATTAGATTAATTTTTACCTTGGGAGAAGGGAGAAAGTGAAGAAAGAGTACTTTCTTCAGGACATCAGATTTTCCTGTGCTTGATCTCCATGCATAGCTTTGTTTTTTCTTTATTAATCAATTTGAAAGAAAAATTGTCTTCTATTTCTGCCTTAAATAAAATCATCTCCTCTTCTCCTCCTGATCAAATGTCACCCACTTTCTTTTTTTTGATTTTTAGTTTTATGGAGTTAACTCAAAAATAACTGAACTCTGAAACCTGGCATGCAAATAGTTCTAATCTTAGCGTACACACATGTTCAAGCTTAAAAACAAACTCAGTAAGATAAAAATAAAGGTGTTGGCAATTCTGAATATGTCTGCTTGGCATCTGCTAAGACCTTTAGAATGTTCTGATTAAACTCCCCCATATTTTGTGACTTGACACAGATATACCTGCCAGATCTGGATGCTCAGAAGGCTCTGCAGAGGCAGCAGACAATGAAGGACAGAGATGACTCACAGTTGTCACATCAGAACCTTGTGGAGGGTGAGAAGAAAGGGAGAAGAAATTGCCTAAATGCAGACACACTGTAGAGTGTTTTCTTCCAAGAACCGCAGCTCCCAAATACTTTTGTTGCATTCTGCTACTTTAAGTTCTGCAGTTATTAAGCACTTGACTCTAAGCGGTTCCAGTCCATCAGTTACTCAGTGTATCACAATATACATTGAACTGGTCGTACCACATTCCATTCCAGTGAAACAAGAGCATCACTGACTAATTTCATGATAATTTAGCTCCTGATTAATCAGAGTGTTTAGGTACATGTTCACCTTCAAGGAAGAAAGATACCACTTGTACCCAAGTGGTTTGCTTAGTTGGAGTTTACTTAGTTTGGAGTTTACCTACTCCAAAACACCCAAGCCATAAACCTTTATGCCTGTGCACTGGAGTTCCCAGCATCTTTAAGATGCCCAAGGGAGACTCAAAACTGAGACATCCCACAAGATCAAGGTCAGACCTCCCGTTAGGTAGGGATGTGCACGTCTTCTCTATTTCTCCCTTTCTCTCTCAGGAGCTTTAGAGAAGTCAAACACATTCAAGAAGCTGGGGTCCTCTAAAAACACTTCCCATCTCACAGAGGGTTGCAGGTACTGGAAGTAACACTCACTTCCCTTCAATCCCTGTCCCTCCCCCCTGTCTTCTTTTGCCCTTCTTTGCAAACCTCTCTGCACTCCACCATGCAGTCACCAGTTCTGCCATCCCTGTGCAGCCATACAAGAGGGACAGAAGAGAGTCTGCCTGCAGGGCTGGAAAGGGAAGAAAAGGCAGATGGAGAAACCAAAATCATCCCTTTCTGTAGACCCCCTTCAAAGACAGATTCAAGAGATAATCTTGCCCATAGCTTCTGGCAATTACATTTAAAATGCATTTAATTGATCTTCATGTTGTCAGTAAATTCTTTTAAAAGCATGAGGAAGTATTGCTATGTAAAGAGAAATTGTCAGTGAGGATTGCCAGAAACATCCACCTACATGTCACAGCCTGTCACTCCTGTTAGCGTGGCACCACTGCAGTGTGTTACCTCACACATGGGGATGTGTGTCAGTCAGGAGAGTGTCCAGCCTGAGCCCTGCAATACCCATGCTGGGCTTAAAGTTAAACATTAATTCACTGAAAAGAAGAGAATGGATAGTTCTGGGTATCAGTGAGGCATATACACGTAAGTAAAATAGATTCTGGCAGTCTTCAGGGCCCCTGACATGCAACAGATCATCTACCTGAAAAGCCTTTTCTATCATGTGAGAAAGCATCCTTAAATAATCTCTGAATTTTCTGATCATGAAGCATGGACAGCTTCTCAGAAAATGTTACAAATATTGAAAAATTTTAAAGTATGCTTTAACTCTAAGTTGGATTTCTCACCAAGAAATGAAGTACAGAGAGCCACTGCTAGCAGACCAAAACAAAATACAGTGTTGCAGTTGTGTGTCTATTTTATACATTAGAATTTGGCTTTTTCTCAGGCATGACTTAAACCCAGAAGAAACTGATCAGTTTCCTCTGTGCCTATGCACGTGTATACATGGACACACCTACGTACAACAACAGTAGTCATAACACGTTTTATCATTAACAAAAATCCTCCTATGGGAAAATAATGCTGAAAGTGGCTTTTTCCATTTTGTTAATTTGAACTCAAATAGTTTCTAGTTATGAACATAGCTCTCAAGAAATAAGTCTTTCTGCCTATTACTTACCCGATTTACATCCCATGTCAGTTAAAATTCAAGGAGTCATTTAGCTTGACATTTCCTACTGGCACGTGCTGACTTCAGACATGTAGTCACACACAGTCCTGCAAGCACCACTCTTGTCAAGCTTAAGAACTCAGTTTTCCAAAATGCAGCAATGACAATTTGGTTCAAATAAGACAGTCCAGTAGTTGTAGTTACACCGCAATTGGAGCTGTCAGTGGAAGCAGCTATTTTCTAACTAAGAAACTGCTGATCTCTTTGGGCCTATGCAAAATAAAGGGGAAAAACCCCTGATTAAAAACTTGCTTTGGAATATTACACTAAGGATTTTTTAAAATCTGATTTTTTCCCCTTTGCTGCTTGCCAGATGTTAACAGGATTGCTGGTGCATTTGCACAGGTGATGAAGTTCTTTGAGGGCAAAGTTTACAAGACACATAAAATGCATCTCCTATTGTCAAATACAATTTATAATTTTTAACTTCCCCAAGTGAAAGCAATAAAATTCCCTGCTCAGCACTTGAGGAATGCGTATCTGACAAGGAATGCAGCAGAATTGCCCCCAAATAACTTTGCTCTGACCCACCAAACACAGGGATAAAACAAACGAGATGGTTCTTCACTCCCCTCCTCCTTTTCTGAGAAGTCAGCATTCTCCACTGAAAATAAACCAGTGTCAGTAAGTGACAATTCTGGAATTCTCCCTGGGAGTTAAATCCCAGCTGAGACACTAAATCACTTCATGAGAATGTGTCCTATTGCAAAACATTTGTATCAGAGTCCCATTGCACTGTCCTTGGGTGCATTCTTTTTTTAATAAAATAGGCATTTTATTCCACTTGGGCCCATCATAAAATTGCCACCAAATAATACTTCATGTGGCAGTTCTGTAATAATCAAAGAGACATGCTGGGTACATTATTCTAAATGTTAGCCCTAATCCTCCAGGCAAATACTAACGGATAGTAGCAATTTGTGTAGTCATTGGAGCATAAAAATGAACTTTTAAAAATATCTAACGCTTAAAAAGCAAACAAACAAACAAACACAATAGTTTGCTTGTCAGAGCACAAACAACTTCCCCACAAAACATCTGAGAAAGAATGAAATGGCAAAAGTTTGGACAAATCCAGTTTAGTCATTGTGTGCGGGTCTCTGCCTGCACTAGGAAATTTTGATGCTTTCCTATTTTATACTGGCATGAATGTAGCTGCACTAAAGAAGCAACAAAGGAAGCAGTAATATGCACATCAGGAGACAGATTTACCAAACTGAAAAACATTACCTGTTTCCCTGCTACAGGACGGGGGATACCATAGCTATCAGTAGACGTGTTTGACTAAAACGAGCAAAAAAGTGATTGCAGAGACAAACACCAGACATGTAACTGACATTGCAGATATGCACACAAAGTCAAGGTCCCCAAGTAAACAGGCCCATTTCTACTAGAAAAATAATGACACAATGCTGTGTGATAACTAACCTTGTAGGAGGCAAAACCCTCTGACTTCAGTCCACGTGGCTATGATTCAAACAACTTGTCACCTGAACTTCTTCAAACTTCCACTGAAAATGGAAGAACACATTGTTTTAGAGTCAATGAAAAATTTTAATGTGTCCTTTTCTTTTCTAATTAAGTGGTTGAAAACAAACAAGCAGATTGACCCACACATGCAACAAGACTATAATTTTCCCATTTTACACTATGCTCTCCCTCTTCCCCACTTTCAAATGTTGAAACCACACAATTTGATCTTTCCTTTTTGGAAATCAGGAGCTTTCATGCTTGAGGGCGGCAGGTTTTCCCGCTGCCCACCTCCTCGTGTTCAGACCCTGGACAGCAAAATACCCCAGCTACATGGCCTGGGAGCCTGCTGCTGAGGTCCAGCCAGTGATTCAGAGCTGCCCTGTGGGACCAGCATGCTAGGAAGGCTATCAAGCCCAGCCCTGCTAGATGTAGCTCTGCCATCTTACGTGTCAGTGTGGTGGCTATGTTAAATCACAGTCTGTCACAGGATGTTACCACTAAGGAGAGGCACATGGGAAACTGGTAAATGGTATTAAAACTGCCTGGTCTTTCACCTCTGTTGCTGGTAACTCAACAGGTTTCCCATTTCTGTGCTTGATGAAATACTTTAACTTTGGGAAAAATGTTCCCACGCTCAGAGCCGTGATGCACATTTCAGTGTTATCCCCATCTTGCTGAGCAGACATGCCTGCCTCAGCGCAGGTGCTGGTCTTCACATTATAAAAACAGATGCTTTAATGCTGTGCATAACAACATAACAAGATCCCATGGCTATAAGATGAAGTTAGGTAAGTTCAAATGGTAAAGCATACAATTTTCTACTGTGAGAAAATTAAGCAGTTAAACAGCTTATGAAAGGATGCAGTAAATTCTCCATGACTTCAAGTCTATGTCAATATTGAATTTTTTCACACCTGGCTCAAATGTTCTGGGCACAAACCAAGAACTTCAGGGTGAAATTCTATGGTTTGTCCTATAAGGAAAGCTGAAAGGAATGAATATTAATAACCCCTCCTGGCTTTAAAACCTAACAGTTCTCTGACTTCTGATCAGAGTGCCACTAAGACATTTGGAATATTTCTCCCATCTATTGTTTTCAGATTTTTAAAATTTTATAATTTTGGAAACATGCTCCTATTTTGTACTGTTTGCTCCACTTTTTATTTTCCTGACTTTTTTGGGGAAAAAAAATATTAAAAAAACCCAAACAACAAAACTTTCCCCCAAAGCTCTGCTTAAACTATGAAATATTTTTGCGTACTTCAGATGCAACCCTGGTTTTATGCATTCAGTATAAGATAGTACAAAGAATTTTTAAAATTCCTTAACTTTGATTTTGTCCTGAAAGACCAATGAAGTAGCTTTTTCCAAAGATAATCAGGGGCCTTATTTCAGCAATCAACAGATACTTAAAGTATAGCATGTGCTAAACATCTCTGCAGGCATCACTTACTGTGTTAAGGATTTACTCAATGTTTGAAGAAGTAGAATCCTGAAGTTAAACTCCAAAATCCACATTTAGTTAATGTTACAAATAGTGAATACAAATCAGCTCCATCTGACATGGCTGACCGACTTTAGACCTATTCTGTTATATAACATTGAAAGTAGATAAACCATCCGAACTCATTTCCCCTTTGACTTCCTACAATCTAAATAAGTTAATGCATCTCTTTTTCATCACCTGTCTTTCATATGGAGGACAGTGGAAGATAGAGATCTGTCCTACGAAGGAATCTGCAGACAATTGACTTTCCAACGAACCCCTATAATGTATAATTCATTTTCCAAATGAGATTCTGCCAAACCTGCAGAGCTTGTGTGCAAAAACATCCTGATGTGGTTCAATATTTTATTCAATAAACTGATATCATTATTACTCTTGGCCTGGTTTCCTAAGAAATCGAAAATGTGTAGTTCTGATATGTGTGTTTCCTTAATAACTTCTAAGCACATGGCCAATTTCAGTTCCATTTTAAGGGTAATAAAGGTGTGAAATATATTCAGTTCCTACAAGGTTGTTAAACTGAACTGAGGAGAAGCTTGTATTACTGCTCCAGTGAAAAATGACAACAGTGTTAGACATCAGCAAATGCAACACATTGTGGGTATCCCAGCTCTCGGAACAGGTTGGGTTGGCATTTGCACCCTAGATCAGACAAGAACTACCCATAAGACAGAAAGCTATATATTACACCTCAGTAGCTTTGCCGCTCATAAAACTATTTTATGTACAGTGATTGATAGATTTTTTTAAAAACTTTTTTAGGACAAAAATGTTTCTGTAGTCCCAAACTGCTGCACATTAAGTGGCTGCCTGCGGGTGCCATCCAGGCTGCAGGCCAATTCCATGCATAAGGTTGCCTCTGCCTCCTAAGAACCACTGCTGCCATTCCCCATGCCCCACTGACAAAGGGGAAGACCCGGAGTCCTCCTACTTAGCCAGGTGCTTCAACCCAGGAGCTGTCATCTCTACATCATGTCCTGTGACCAGGTCCCAACAACTAGTCTCCAGCCCTCCCTCCTAAAAAGGGTTGGACAGCTAATCACACAAACCATAAAATCTCATGCAGTAATTTCATCACAATAATATTTGCGTTATTTCATTACATTGTTATGGCTTTGGTTTTCTGTGTTTCTACCTTCTTTTTTGTAAGTGAAGTTCTCATCTGCAAGCTAAACAATATAGAATTATGCTGTATCTATAAGGAGAAAAAAGCTGCTAAAAAACCACTGAATTGAAAAATGACCAAGCTTCTATGTCAATATTTTTCCTGGAACTGATAAATACTAGATAGACTGCAAGAAAAATTGAAAATGAACTTTAAAATATGGCTGTAATAGCTAACCAATTTGGACAATCCTATGGAATCTTAGAAAATCACGTTCAACCCACAGAGATTTAAAATACAAAGGCAGAATGATCAGATTCTTAGACTCCCTAAACACACAGGACAAAATATTTGTTTTGACTGAAAGATCTCCCAATATATATTTTTTTTAATGTTTACTTACATAATACAAATTTGTATGTATAAAGAATAACGTACTCTTTATACCCTGACATCATCCATCCCATCTCGCTGATGAAAACCTATTGACTATATGCCTTAAATACTTTGTCACTGGAAGTTCAGCTAGAAAAACAAATGCCTAACAATTTTATTGTTCAGTTCCTGAAAGAATTCTGGTTTTCATTAAAGCAAAAACTAGTTATAAAAGCTGCTTTTCAAAGGCTGTGTATGATACCACAGACTGACATGAGGTACCTAAATGAAGCCTATGGTGAGAGTAAATCATGGCATATTTGCATCATCAGTCACTAGATATCTGCAACCAATTGCTATGGAATTAAAGCCTCTGACAGCATCTACAACGTGGACAGTCAAAGTATTATAAAATCACTTTCCCTGTGTTTTTAATTAGTTAAGGTGACATAGGAGTGGCTATCTCTGGCATTGAGAAGCACCACGTATAACCAAGCCACAGCTTTTCTGATTCTGAGCAGGGCTGGGGCTTATTGCTAGGAAGCTTTAAAGGTAATCTTTTATAGTAAACAAACGTGATACTTTGAATGTAAAGATTTTTTAATTTTTTTTTTTTTAACATATAAAGAGCCTGGTCCTAAGACAAACCAGTTTGCTACTTCAGGAATTTTGCCATTGACTTAATTGGACACAGAGTCAGGACATGACAAATCATTCAAGGTAACAGCTGAGTGTATGCTTATGCTAGGTAAAAGTATGATGCTACTGTTTCTCTAGTCTTCCCTTTCATGCTCTGTCTGAACTAACCTCTTCGCTCTACACAGTATACCTTTCTTTTACTCTCCCTTTGTAGGGAGACAATCCTGACAAGATAACATAGATCTCTTGCAATGCAGAGTATTAATCGTACCAAATCACTTCCTCAAGCATCTTTATCTCATTTTCGGAAAGCACGACCTATCAAGAGTAGTGTTAGTCAGGGCTGAGAACACCAATATTTCCTCTGCTGTCTGAAAATTCTTTTGAAATTTTTCATGCTTATTCTCATCTGAAATGTAGGTTCTATTGAAAAGTTTGAAAGTAAATATATCCAGCTGTTCTTTAAGTTATGCAAGGTTGGAAAAAAATACACTTTTCCTACTGTACAAAGAAGAAAAAAACATCTTGCATTTCTCTGCACACCTAGGAATGCCTGCTCTGTTAAATTTGGCAGGTATGTTACTCTTATTCTGCAACATATACATGATTGTGCTAGATGATAAAAAACTCCCACCACCAGTAACAGAAAAAAACCCCATTCTGATTGTGTTCACTCTCCCCAAACCCACATCCAAATGTAATGAAACTCCTCCCCTCTTCAGATTAAATTCTTAGTTTCTTCTGCTCTCTGGGTCAGTTTCATACAACTGGTTTTAATACAAGCAGGCAACCAGGCCAGTCATTTACTGATTTCAGTTGGTTCTGGTCCTACTGGGTGGTAAGAACCTCCTACGAAATGCTTAGTGACTTTAACTTCTGTTGACCCCCAGGCAGCTGAGTGCTCTTAGCAGCTCGGAAGACTGAGCCCCTGCATGCTCAGCTTCAGACGTGGTCACAATATAACTATGAGGTGCTTTTAAAGTAGTTTTCAGGACTGCCTGTTCCCTTCTTCTGCCAGGGACATCAGTGAAGTAAAGCATTAACTTTCCGTTAAATAAAAAAAGGCAAAAAAGCAGGGCTCGAGCTTCATATCAGAGTAGGGATGTGCCACACAGTCCTTCTGAACATATGGGGCAACTCTGCTATTACCCGAGAGTGAAATAAGCACGGCCAACCTAGAAGCTTTTGTCTCCCTAAAATGCTAGAAAAAAAGGCCAGCATACTAAGGGAAGTGGGCCCCAGCCATGCAGCACGAAACATACCATCGGTCTGACCCTGCAAAATCTGTGTCTGCCTCAAAAATAAAAAAAAAAAAGAAGCGGGCATGAGAAAAGATAGGGATTGTACCCCGCGACCCTGTGTGTCTCCCTGCACGTGCAGATGGCAGAGCAGGGTACTTCAGCTAGAAAGTGCAAAGCAGAGCCAGGGAAAGGGTGTGGTGAGGACCAGACATGCTCAATAGTTCTTTATTTCTACAGCTGTATAGGAAACTTTAGCTGTTGGCAGTCTGCCTTGGCAAGCCACACCTCGTCACCCTTTCTGAGCTGAGAGGCAAGAAAGAAGGGGAGCTAAATAAGAGCCCTCTGTGGATTCAGCCACCAGTCCAGGGGTGTACTGAAACGTGGTGTTTGAGTACCTGCTTTGCTTTGGCTATAGGCTAGAGATTTCTGCTTTACCCTTAAATTGAGGAATAGTTGTTGGCCTAAGTGCTGGAATAGCAAACGCTGGTAGGACTGTGAAATATATAGAAAGGCTAGACGCTTTCCCCTTCTCCGCATGGGAAAGAGCTCAGCCGAAGTACTCTGCCCCGTTTGGACTCCGCACTTCACGGATGCAGCCAAATGGAGATAGCCCTGAGGAGAGCAATGGAAACTAATCTGAGGTCCAGAAAACCTGACGTAGAAGGAAAGATTGAATAAACTGGAGTTGTTTAGAGAAAAAGATTGAGAGGAGACTTGATAACAATCTTCAGCGTGTAAGGCTGCAAAAAGAAAAGGAAAGGAACAAACTGTTTTCCAGGTCCAGTGTGGACTGCATGAGAAGTAATATGCTTGATTTGCAGTATAAGAAATTTGGGGAAGAGAGTCCTCTAACAAAGAAGAAAATAAAACACTGGATAGTTTGTCTGGAGAGGTCATTATGGATAATATTTAAGAACGGATCAGACAAATCTCTATGACAAGTGATGTTGGTTTAACTGATCCTTCCTTGGGACAAGGAGTGGACTTCATAACCTTCCTGTGATCATAGTTTGAGAAAACTCTAAATGAGATAAACTGTGTGTCATGGTCACACTACAGACCCCTAGATAGCACATGTGAATGAACGTCTGCAGGACTGCATCATGCTGACAGGCCAAATGGATTTCTTGGCACTTCAGATGAGGACCTTGGGTACTTATTTCAGGCCATATTGTGTGTGAAACATTACCTACTGACACTCACTCCCCTTTGCCATTTCCAAGTCTGGGAGTTGATTCAGAGAAGACAGTCTTCCAGTCACTGATAGGGCCTCACTTGGCCTCCTTTCACATGAGGGAGGAAGGGGTCTGGGAAAAGAAGTCATATCCTCACACCAGTTGTTAGAAATCACAGCTTTTTTTTAGGTCAACAAAATTGTCTTGTATCTGCTTCCAAATTTGGATTAACAAAGAACCGGAGCATCTCTACAGTAAACAGAGTGCTGGGGTGGGAAAGAGCCTGCTGCTTAGATAAGTTAAAAAAGAGGACTGAAGAGACAGAGCCACCTCCTACGTACCTCCTGTATATGCAAAGGGACCAAGAGCCTTCTGGCCACCCCAGCTCAGGTGAATTACCTCCTCTGAACAGCCCAAAGACAGCAGGAATCCTTGCAGGGTCACCATCCTTTTCTTCCTGCTGGCCAGATAGTGTCCTCACCCTCATTCAGCTCTGCAGGAAGCACATTCTGGTGAGTGCTGCAGTTTAAGGAATGCAGGCATGTTAATTATTAGAGCTTCAAAAGATACAAGTTCCAGTGGGCTGGATTCCAGAGCTCCAAATGAAACAAAAACCTCATCTTGATCTCCCTTGGCCCACAGTGTGGGTTGTTAGTGAAAAAAAAAAAAAAAAAAAAAAAAAGAAAAAAAAAAAAAA
>VFFE01009084.1:2676640-2803632 GCA_008921705.1 Burhinus oedicnemus | reverse complement strand
CACCTAAGCATCATTACTCTAAGTCCCTCCACTATTTTTTAAACCATGTTGATGCACACATTTAAGCTGATTTCAAAATTTATATACTGCATATTCCATGGTCCTCCACTGATCCAGTCATTGTGTAAAAATAACACAGTCAAATGCAATGAGGTCTGTCAGTGACATAAACAAGGGCTATAACTGGAATGGAAATAGCTATATGTAGGCACACGTTCATTGAGAAGAGAAATGATCTGTAAGAGTCAGGCATCCTGGGAAATATGAATTAGGGGGGGTAAGTGCTTGAATGCAGCTATCTGATCCTGCACATTCCAGGCTATCTGGGACCTTGATCCTCTGACTCCTGCTGCCCTACCCTGCCCCCGCCCCCCGTATCTCTGTAAATAACAGTTCTGAATATGAACCACCCTGCTTCTGGCACTGGACTGCTTATGCCATGCTGACTACACCCTTCCCCAGGGCTGTAAGGTCATGAATCATGATAAACACAGCAGTATAGGAATTTCACACCTTATAAAACGATTGTTTACAAGTAATAACAGTGATTACTCAAAAAACATTTCAGAAAAAAAAGAGGAAAAAAGTTAATTAGGTAGGCAGACACAGTAATTAGGCTGTAGCCACTACCAGTTATCTCTTTACCCAGCAGTCTGAGTCTTCCTTTATTCTTCAGCTGCTTTTTCTCCAAGGGAGCTTAACCCCCTGTGATCCTACTGAGACAAGAAACATCATTTAAATACCCAGCCTCTGCAGCACAAAACCCTAATTCAGTTCCTTTCCTTGCTCCCCAGGAAGAAACAAGCCAAGAGGGTGCCTTGTGGGGTATATTAATTTTGCTTACTAGCCTGAGACTAGTCAGACTTGGCGACTATCCAAACTATTCAGTCCTGTAGCCTTCCCTTACGCAATTGCTCCGAGCATAATCCCACTGGGAGCAGGCTGTCGGAAGACATCCAGCACTCGTGAGCCTATGTGTTCTTTCGATGTGTGGCATGGATGGCCAACCACACAGAAACACCAGAGACACCATCTGGGAAGAGGTGAAGAGCAGCTTCCCCACCCTCCCTGCTCCAGACGAGTAGAGGTCAAGGGCAGATGACCTGTGGCACACACAGCCAGGGCAGAGAAGCAGCTGCTCAGTCTCACTTCCAGCCTGGAGCTGCCACTTACCAGCTGAGATGCAGGGACCCTGGTCTAACCAAAAACCTACTGTAGCATGCCCAGGCTACAGCTTGTATTTCTTTCCACTCCAGTTTAGTTGCACGTACCACTATACTTGAAGTGGGAAGCCAACCATTTTCTATCTCTCCGTACAGCTGTTCACCCCTGATGTGTGATCACAAATAACACACAAATTCCTTGCAGCCCTGCAAGATGTGTGCACCACACACTAAAGTACAGGAATTCTCACTGTTGTCTCACCCCTCTGTGCAATCAGCCGTACAACGTTGGACAGGGTAGGTTCTACATGCCACAAACAAATCTCTTTCCCTCACTCAGTCTTTTGGCAACAAAGATTGCTTATGGGCTCAGGCTTCCTACATTTAGAAAATTCTCTTTAAGGCTGAAAACTCCACACAGGGACTTTCCAGACCCTTCAGAGCTATTGGAAACAGCAACAACATGTGTCCTCCTCCACGCTCACCAGTGAGGTATTTAGGAGTTCCTCTGGGTTCATCTTAAAAATACCCAGAGCACAAAAATAAGTCATGCCTGAAGGTCAGTTAAAATGAAATCTTCCGAAAGGCGTTGAAAGGGCCCTGCTAGACACAGCTGAGAGTAGGAGCTGGGATTTATTTCCCAACACCTTTCATATAGCTCAGTCAGTACTTATGCCGATGGCAAGAGGGAGCCAGGGAAAGATTCCAGAGGGTCAAATACTGCAGATTTCTTCCTTTCTGTGTAGGGATGTGGACAGACTGACTGAAATGGTGGGAGTGTGCCTAGCACAACAAGGTCCTGCTCCACAACCAGGGATCCATAGAACAGCGTTACAGAAAACAACAGCTACACTTTCCCTTGCCATTCAGCCACAGGAGGGGTCCAGCTGCTCCTGAATTTACAGGTTCTCTGCAAAGACGACTGCTATGGGCTGGCTGTCCTACTGGTGCTGTCATCTGTAGCTGGAATACAGCACATGGGGGACTGCAGGCGTGCATGAATTTCAGATTTCTATTTCTTCCTACAAATTAAACCCCTTTACAGTTATATTTCTCTAAAGATATTCTGGGCATTAGTATTTGTTCTGCACAGCTGTGAGAGGCTTCTTTGACTTCATGTAGAAGTTATATCTGCTATATTCACCATCTGCTATATTCACAGGAAAGTGTAATATATAAAAATAACATTAAGGTGGAAATAGGAGCTGACTAAATGAAAGCAGAAGATTAAAATCCTTGTTCTGCGGCAGAAGAAAGTCATTAATTTTAGTGGTTGCTGCTCACTAGCAGGTTTGATTATTTTATGGTTCCCATCTCTTTACCCTTTCCTGTTTAATTATTCTCCCTTATCAGTCATTTAGAGACTAAGGACCTTCAAGACTGGCTTAATTCAGTCTTGTCCTCTTTTATGTTTTCTTGTCAGGACTGCTGTTATCTACTTCTTCTTCCATCTGTGGCTTATTTGTTCTGCCAAGGCAACAAGCTTCTCTTTGTCAGCTCCCCAAGGTCACCTCTGGGACATCTTCCATATGTGTAACTATATCCAAAACCCATAGCTCTAAGGTCACCTGCACAGCCCTTTCTTTGCCTTTTACAAGGCCTTACCTCACATTTCCTCTACCCACTCACAGAAAATCACAGTAACTTGTACATAAACTGAATGTGCTAAAAACTGATGTTCTTATTCCTCTGCCTATTTGGCAGTCCTTGGGCTGTGGTTTTCCTGGAGGAGGAACTGTATTCTTCAGCTATGTCTAGACTGGTCAAACTAATGGTGTCTGAGCACAGGCCCACCGCAGTCACCCATCTTGCTGAATTGGTAGCATGGCCTCTGGCATGGTTTTGGCTTAGGCCAGCTAACTCTCTTCCAAGCATTACATGGGCACAGTTCAAATTTGGATATTAGGATGGGCCAGGGACCATTCCAAATAGGCAGTCAGCAGGTCCAGTGTTTGGGAGAGAAAAGCATTTAGCTGTATGGACATGACCTCTGCCATGTCAGCATGGAGCATGCTGACATCCTACCAGACGCCACTGTATATTGGAGTCCTTGTAACAGGGACTCTTTGGGATGTGTGCAGTGCCCATCCCCCTGGGGATCTCAGCCATGACTGAGATTTCAGCTTGCTGCCTCAATAACTAAACAATGGCTGTATTTTGCCATTTCTAAGATTTTATGAGTACCTAAGAAAGTGACTAAGAAAAGTTTTGCCCCCTTTTTTTTTTCCCACATTACTTGAAAGATGTCCCTTTCTTAAGTCACAGGAACGCCTCACGTAACAGTGTAAGGAGAAAAACCAATTCCAGTCTCCCTTTCATTTGAGAGAAGCCAAGAGGAAGGATCAGAAGTCTCTGCACTCCCATTCCCCCCCTTGAGCCATCTGAATTACCTTTGCTGACTCAAGGCTTAATAGGCAGTAGCCAAGTCTGACAGGGGCTTTCTCTCCAAACCCTGCCTGTGAACCCTGTGGGTTCCTCTTAAGGGACCATGCTGGAGTAGCGGGAGCTGGAGAGAGCCTGGCTCCAGAAAAGCTGTGCTGCAGGAGAAAGGAGGGTCCTGGGGAGGCACAGAACCTCTCAAAGAGCATCCTGAAGACAAGGCAGCTGTGAACGAGTTGCAACAGGAAAGGTTGATGTGTGAGGTGGTGACTTAAGGTAAAGAAGAGGCAACAGAACCGGCGGCTGCAGAATCAGAGGGCCTCCCCATGGCTCTGGAGGGAGCAGGGTGTCAAAGACCCCCTTGGTGTGATTGCAGATAAAGCTGTTATTCCCTCCTATAAGGCCCCTCTCTGAGTCCAGGGAGGAGAAGGAAAGATCAGTAGGAACCTGGGAGGTCATCATCTGTCTCTTATGGGGCCTTAGAAAGGAGAATTTTGTAGCAAAAGCCACAAGTAAGAAAGGAGCAAATGAAAGCAAGAACGCTTGTGCATGTCGTCTGCTGTCAACAACACACACAGCTCGATGCCATTCTTGGGCCAAGCATCAGGTGCTGGAAAGCAAAGGAAAAGACTGATGCCTGGTAGAGTGGTCATCTTGTTTCTTGCATGCCTCTGACAATAAATAGCACATGGAGGTTTTGCTGCTACTTTGTTTTAGGGGGGCAATAAAAACAAATAGGGACAAGGAGAGTGTGTGTGTATTCTTATCTAGATTTTGGTTTTAAATAAGGAAAAATTAGAAGAGTAATTCAAATCTCTCTTAACTGGGGTTCCTAGTAAAAGCATTGCTACATCATCCTTTCCAACCGCTGGCACAGAGCTGAGCTCTGAGATCTTCCAAACACCATTTCTTAAACCCTCCCATCCCATGGCTGCAATACAGTCAATATTCAGGAGAAAGATTTACAAAACAGTATTTATACCATGCCCTCATTCTGCCACAATTAAACACCATTTCTAGAGTTGTGCTGAGATCACTGATGGTATCAAGTGCAAACAGGACAGTAAATTATAAAGCCATATTAGCATCATTCGCCTTTAAAAGGCACAAAAACGCACACATAAATGCACTCACACATACGCAATTTTACAATGCATTAAAGACAAAGCTATTTTTAAGCTTCTGTCAAATAGATGCATGACTGCTGTGAGGATGTTTATGTATTTGAAATGTCTAATATTATTTCAGATATTTGCCTCTTAAATCTCTACTTTTTATTTTTAATTATTTTTCCAAGTAAGTTTTGAAATATTCACAAAGGCTAAAAATGTTTAAGCTTGCAGAAAGGCGCATTTAAGGGCTGATAACATTATGCTTAGGCAAGTTTGAAGAGTCACTACTTTTTCGAGGACACTGCTCTTACTACTGTGCTGGGATCCACCCTGATAAATCTACACACACACGAATAACTCTCCTCCACTGTGTCCAACAAGAATAAGCAAAGAAGTCAGGTTCACATGCAGAACAAGTTGTGAGGGCTACTGTAGGGGCCCCAGTTTAGGAAGTATTCTTTGCACTACCTGTTGTGGAGTGAGTAGAAAGGCTGTTTCACTGGGTTTCTCAGGGGAAGTTTATGGCCTCTGCATTTGACAGATCAGAGTAACACTGCTGCTCCATTCCTGAAGTGCTGATGCAATATTTTCACTAGAACTCTCGCAGAGAAAGTCCAAAGGAAAAAAAGCCTAGATTAAATTTCAGTGACAATAAATCAAAGCATGAATGTTTAAAACAACTCAAATGCAATTGCTGTTCTGCATAGATATTACCTTGCCATCCCGTAATACAAAACCCATTTGTTTTCACTGATGCAGAACCTTGTTGTAGAAATGTCATTACAGCCAAGAAGCAGCATCAGGGAGGATATCAGGTGTTCCTTTGGATTTATGTCTTGGAAGGTGGACGTATCTGCAGTGATCCAAAACACATGCAGGCAGTGTGTGACAACATATCATAGTTGTGTTCACTGTTGTCACAGCAAGCTATCTTCATTGCCTTTCCAATATTTCACAAGGAAGTAGACCAGTATGAAAAAAAAAAACATTTGCAATGTGCAAAATAATTTCCAGAATGAATGTATGAGAAAATTTCTGGAAAAGATCTAAACACACAGAGGAATTATATATATATTTATGGTTTTAAGAAGCTAATTTGTTATCTCCTTACAAGGTTCCTTGGCCCAGCTCCCCAAGCCTCCACATGCAGCATCAAACTGATCACTCAGCTGAAGGCATCACCAGCAAAACAACATAGGGTTCAATTGCTTTTAGAAAAAAAATTGCAAAACTTTCCTCGTGAAAACCAACCGACCAACCCACTCCACCCCACCATGGTTAAGAGTGACATTGACAAAACTGACATCTCTTTCACCCAGTTAAACCTCATGGAAGTAATAAAACCTTAACCAGAAACTCTGAAATTTTGCCTCAAGAAGAATGCTTGAAAGAGTAGAAATCCAAAGATCCCATGATATCCACAACAGACTCGATTACAATCAGTGATGTTATGCAGCAGGTGCTCAAACACTGCAGTAATGGGTCGGAGCGTTTACATGCAGGATGGATAAAACACTGAGAAACAAGAGTCCCAGACATGTCACTTTGTGCAGCAGAACATCCCAGATTGCTTGGCTTTGCCTTGAGGTGGAGAGAGGGCCGCTACAAGCGAGAGGGTGTTTGTGTGTATTTGTGTGTCCTTGCACACATCTACCGAAGAGTGGTCTGCAGTAAATTAGGTAGTTGGTGAGGTACTTATAAGAGTATAATAGACATAGGATGCCACGGGAACAGGACAAGCAAAGGCTTAACCTCAGGAGATTGAATCTTTCTCCAAGATGTTCAGGAAACTTGGAAAAATCCTGCTGACCTCAGTGTCAATCCTCCTAATTAATAGTTTGCCAGAAGTTTGCTATAGTTCTGACTGGGAACCTCTCAGAAGCTGAATCATATTTGACAACTGTTCTGCAGTAAAACAGCATGTGCAGACAGAAGTGAGTATCTCACTGCCTGTGCCACCTCTGAACAGTGTCACAACACTCTGCCTTCTCAGTACTATCACTGTTTCGTTTCATTTCATTTTATGGACCTCACTTCTTAAATTGTTTCCATAGGCCATTTCATTTTCTTTTCTCTCCCCATTAATCTATACAGGACTCAATTTGAAGTTCTATTTGAAACTGTGTAAGTTATTCTGCATCAATTCTTTTGAACTTGCTTTGTTCACCTATCAGCTTTCTTCGAGATTACTACAGTAGTAAAAGCCCTTGTGGAGTACAGACCAAATGCAAGACATACTTCAGCTACAAAAAACCCTCTGCTTAGCATGACAATAAGTTAGTTTTGCAGTTACAGATTACAAAAATTATCTGGTTCCAGTAGCTTGCCAAGCTTATGACCTACTTGCCTGTTTTTCACTTGCAAACAGAAAATGCTGACTGGCTGAGGCCGTGTTCACTATGCCTGTTTTTAGGACTGCACAGAATTTACAGTCAAATTACAAGCCTCTAAAAATAGGAGGTGACAGCGTTGACAATAGCAAAACCTGAGCCGTATAAGATGGATTGCTACAAGTGAAACAAATAAAAAAATTGTCAGTATGGCTGGAGCATTCCCAAACAGACACAATCCCTCAGACCATATGGGCTGCTAAAAGCCCTACAGTACACTGGCGTTTGTGCCTACAGTTTGGTTCTTTTAATTTTGGGCTATTGCCAAGCTGTGACTTACTTTTGCTCTCCAGCTGCATCTGTTACTTCTGGTTGGTCTGCCGTCTCTCTCTGGCAATGTAGTAGTTTGGTCTGGTTATTTACTGCTCAGTCTCTGCTCAAGGAAAGACTTGTGCCTTCCTGCTCGATGAATAGTGATAATCTTTTTTTTCCTTGTTTCAGCAGTTCCATGGGGACCATCATCAACGTCTCTGGGCTGCTGTTCTCCCTCCACAGTCTGTTTTCTGCCAAAGGCTCTTTACCCTCCCCGCCCCCCCTTAAAAATAAAGGTACCTGCCCTCTGTCTCATCCCCAAGGGGCTCAGCCAAGGCAGAGGGAAAAACGTCCTTTTTCCACTCTTTCCAGTAGCTCTCATCTCACTACAAATTACATTTTTCACATGGCTGTTAGCTACTCTCTACACTAATTGCAACCTTAAGATCTTCCTAGCATCCTTCCTACCAATAACTCATCAAGAAACCTTAAAGAAGTGGGGAAGAGAGATTACAGGGAGGGAAAGAAGGGGCAGTACTACTGAAAAGGGACAAAATGAAATTGCTGAGGCAGAAGCACAGAAGGAACTATAAAAATCAGGGGTGCTTTTCCAGGGACCAAAGGTCACAAAACTGGCAGAGAGCTGAGAGATCACAAAAAGATGGGCAAGCCAACTCCACGCCGGAGAAGCCAGAGAGAGAAACACAAAGGTGGTTTCCATGATTGCAGGATCACCATTCCAGCAAGCAGAAAACCCCTTGGGTTTGCAGAAACTGAAAATTAAGCAGGAAAAGAGGCTTGGAGGTGGATGGAACGATTGCACTTAACACAGAAAGAATATGATGCTCATTTAGAGACAACAGTGGAAAAGAGCTGAATTGTAGAGGTTAACTTCTAAATGTGACTTGCAAAATGTAACTGCTTCACTTCAGCAGTGATGTCATTGATAGGCTAACTTGCAGTTTTGAAGATTTTCATGCTGTTAATCCTGGTTTTCCATTGCATGGCTCTTGGCTAGTATTTCTTTGTCTGGTTCGTTACACTGATTTTTTGGCCAAGAACTGTTGGCCAGGTCACTGAGGTTTAAAATAAATAGGAAAGGAAAAAAAAAAACCAAAACAGAGAAGAAGGGATATGTGACATCACTGGTGATTAAAAGGTTCTTGGTGTGTTCTGAGAAAACATTCAGGTCAGAGTAAACTAGAAACAGAAAAATGGACTTTCATACTTAGGTCAACTTGGAAAACAGTTCTATAGAGAAAGCAGAGGTAATTATCACAGATTTTTGATCCCAAACCACCCTGTTCTTGCAGAGACCCAATTTAGGTTTAGATCAGTATTAGCAGATTAAATTTGTACTAGGTCTTTTATCTACCCGAGTACAGAAGGGCAGTGACTCGCCTACTTGTCTTGCCCTGCCCGGTATCCTTGTCTTGCTCAGTGAAGCCAGACTGAATCGACAAAGTTACTTCTCTTGCCTTAACAATGAAATAAAAAGTGTGAAAGAAGTGAGTGAAAGGCCAAATGCTATAAAAATAGCAAAACAGAACAAAACAAGCCCAACTGCTGTTGTTCTCTCGGGCTTTTGTTTGTTTAAAGAGCAGAAACAAATCTACTTAAGATCTAGTATATATTATAATCTGCTCCTAAGAGTAACACCGTCTCCATTTTCAGTAAGGAATTCTAACTTAACATGCTGCCAGGGTTATCAATTTTCAACTCATTTGCTGAAAATCAAATACAGTCACTAATAATGATTAGACTTTGGTCTTTGAAGGATGTTAATAGTTAAAGAAAGAACCCTCTGCTACTACATTCAGCCTATAAAGGATTACTCTTTTATTAGTGTAGCTGAGGGATTAGTAGAAATGTTTGTCTAATGAATGCAGCTACTATATTTGAGCACGTCTGAATAAGCTACTTGTTGACGGAAACCTATCTATTTATAAGTACTTCTGAATAGTGCAAAACCTAGCTGTATTGCAGTATTGCAATGGCTTTTGCATAAGAGTAAATATTTTATTGCCATTCACATTGTGAAATTCACCTCATTTGCCAGTTTATTTCTGAGACCTATCATGTAAAATATACAGGATGGACTTTCCTATATCTGGCCTGATTTGCTTATGACTTTTTAGCTCAAAAAAAAAAAAAAGTGTTACTGGACTGGCAGTTCTCAACAGGGGATAGGCACATCTTTTATATACACTCATGTACATAAAAATCTTCAGAAATGCAAATTAAAGCACTTCTTAAAGTAAGTGCTATCCAGTCTGTCTTAATTCAAGGCAACCACCAAAATTTTGTGATAAAATATCTAAAATGCCACTGTCCATATTTCAGCCCTAATACAAAGTCAATTCTATTACTATTTGAATTTAAAATGCTTCATAAATGGATGAAATCACAGTTTTGTAATGGCAGACATCAATGGAAATCTCTCATGTGAATAAAAAAATCAAAGCAACGTATGTTAAAATATATCTGTTTACATATTTTAAACCTAACCAGTAGACCAGCAATAAAAAGCTCTCTGGAAAATGGAGTTCAAACAAACAGAGCAGGAAGTTCAGAGTTAAGGCAGACAGTGTTTAAAGGTATTTAATTACAAAAGCAAAGGTTTTTTCCCTGAACTACAGTGAACATTCACAAAGTCTCTAGTTATTGCCTGTTAATAACAAATTTAGATGATCTATGTTCAGGCTGATATTTAGGCCTAACTCTGTCAAATCTGAGTAGGACTTTGAAAATAGGGACTTTGAATGAGTAATATGGGAGATATGGAAAGGCTCTGTCTGGTTTTCTGAGAGTGCTTACCACATTCACTTCTAAAATCAGGTGCCTTTAAAGGTTTCTTCAAAAGTACACCCAAAACAACTAGTCATTTTTGAAAATGAAGATTATCAGTCCTTTAGTCAGATTGGTGGCAAGCATTCTAGAAATGCACAGATAGGAGGCTGATATATGTTCCAGTCTCCATAATGCATGCTGTCATGACATGTACCTTCCTATAAATGCACCTCTTACACCTTCAGAATTAACAGTTCTTTCTGTAACACACACACGATTATACATATGTATATATGCGCATGTTTATACATGTATACATATATCTATACATATGTGCGTACATACATATACACACATACACAGTATAAACAAAAATAATAAAATTAATTTCTTGAAATAATTTTTGAAACACAAAGCACTTAGTTTGAGTAATCACATTGAAATAACTCCACACAGTTGATGGTAATTTGTTCCTCTTTAGAATAAGATTTTCCTATCAAATTCCAGTTTATTTTTAAGTTCAGAGAACCCAAGTTGTACAGTATCAGCTGTTACCTTTTACTTATTTCGTACGCACATCTGGTACAGAGCTCTGCATGAATGCAGATGAATAAAAATTAAATACTTGATTATTATTTTAATTTGTATTACTCTGCAAATAGCATGAGGTTTTTTAGCTTCCTTTTATCCCCTGAAATACATTATGCCCATCTGTACTGTCATTCACACAGTCACTGATACTGAGACACAAATACTGAACAGAAGCAGTAAGTCAAAATAATTTCAAAGTGACTTTATACCTTCTTGGGTAGCACTGCTCCAAAGCAGGATAAAATGAATACCTGCTTTTTTCTGCCTTATTTATTTTGAAAATAATTAGAGGTGTAGTTTTAACCAATGTACATACATATCTGAAAGCTAAACTTGTAAATGTATCCTCTGTATTTGCATATAAGCCATACACCATTTTTAGATCTGAAAAATTATTCCAAGCTTTCTTTCTTTCCAAGGTACTTTTAGTACAGAGCTCTGCATAAATGATGGGATGAGAGCTGCCTGCCTTTCTGAATGTACCAGTCAGCATGGTGGAAGGAATATCGAGGACGATGTGATGCGGAACACAACATTTACTGGCATTTATTCAGGATGACCTGCCTGAGTCAGTGTGGCCTCACTGGCCCTGAGAACATTCACTTCTGCTCATGAGTAATGTCCCAACTCAAGAAAACCTTTTAGCACCACACCCGGCTATGTACGGTTCCTCTGTGTAGACATAGGCCTCCAGGTGAATCAGGACACCTTCCCTCCGTTCTAACCACCAGTGGCTGAAAATACATCATATGCTGAACCATGTTGGGTCAAAGACATATAAACAAACCCTCTTAGGCCATGGAAATAAATTATTTTTCATACGTCATACTTCCTTCAAGGTTTACTGGCTTTATACTCATCTTGAAAACCCTGAGACAGTTGCTTTCCCTGTTGTAGAAGTTGAAAAATTCTAGATCCATCCATTTTACCTCTACTTCACACTAAGTTAGTTCTAATGGCAGACAGGTGACAAAATGGGTAACCCCTAATACTTCTAAAGTCAAAAAGAAAAAAAAAGATTGGAAATACCTGAAGTTCTACTGGGAACTGTAAGCCATTCCTGCAAAATATTGCTTAATTGAGTCCAGGATACACTAAGTAATCATTATCATATAGCTGTAGATAGAGCACTTGAAAATAACACAGATGTTATAGAGGTATTTGTAGGTGTGACAACTACATCCGGAAAGGACTGTCCAGTTTTGCTAAACCCTCAAGGATTCTGCAGTTGTCATGGGAGCGATTTGAGCAAAAAACATCCCCTTGTTAGAAAACAGATGCTCCCCATAAGATGGAGATCTGGAAAGTCTGCAGTCTGTTTAGGAAAGGTTCCTTCCTCTTTCCATACCAGCATACTAGCAAGTTTTTTTGACAGCCAGAGCTTTTATAGGAACATTGTCTTCATGGCAATGGTCTCCTAGAGCGATTCTGAACCAAATGCTGCTGGCATGAGTACAGAAAATGAGTACCATATAAAACTGAGGTGGCTTTTGTGACTGTAAATTTTTAAAAGGCTCCTGTGATGAACTCCAAAGAAGCAGTATACGCTCACCTTGTATCTGAGGAAGATGAAAATACCACTAACACAAAGAAAGAGGAAGCAAGAACATACCTGGTAAGAGATTTACATCAGGTGTTCAGTCTCATGGATGAAGTGGCTGAGATCTTCTAGGATGGTTATCTGTTTTGAAATGCCAGTGCCTCCTGAACGGTGAGCCAGCTCCTGCCTCTCCATCCTCCACACCATGTATATTGTCTATATGTATTTATATTGTGTATTTTTAAGTCCCTGCAGACATTTCCGCTCTATTACATTAACTATGACTGGAAAATTGGTGTTCTGTTGTAACCCTAGCCATCCCACTTTTCAGGAGCACACTGTCTGTGGATAGTAGGTTTCCCCTGTATTAGGTAAAAGACAAAGTTGTTTATATTCCACAGATCTCCTAAGAGAGAGAAGCTCAAATGAGGAAAAAATCTGTGCTGAGGAAACACGTGAAGTACTGCAGGAGAGAGACACTGGAAGAGCAGAATGACATTTTCATGTGACCACCTTAGGCAAAGAAACAGAAATGATTTTAAAAAAGAAAAGAATCAAAAGGGAAAGGAAATAAAGGCTTTCTCACAGACCTCTCTAATGCTCTGTATGAAATGTTAACTTCCCAGCTAGCGTTATTAAATGCTTGCTCAGCAGAAGCCATTACAAAAATGAATGCGGCTTCATGTTCTGCACCTCCAAACTTCAACTATAAAAGTGTCTCAAGTAGATTCAATGGAAATTGTTTTCTTTTAAATCAAGACAACTGCATTCAAGTTTCACGTTTTCAAGTTGATGGTGGGGTATAATTCTGGTTGAAAATTTGCCATAAGATCACAAGAAAAATGGGAGATTTTTCTGCCCAAACGATTCCACTCCTAAACCCTTTCTTCCAAAGAAAATACAGTGCTGGGTACAAAAGAATAGTTTTAAAGATTTTTTTTTCTCTTTTCTTTTGTCAATAAGGTAAATCATATCAAAATATAATTATAAAAAGATAGTAGTGATGGGAGTCTGTCACAAAACTCACAGCCTGTTTTTTTCAGTCAGGTGGGCCCCTCTCTATACATAGGAGCAAAATGGGAGCATCTCCAGCAAGTTCACTGTGCACAAACTTTAATTTAGCTTCCTCCTTTTCCGGGCCATTTCAATGAAGAAGTGTTTTGGAGCCAGCTCTCCTTCACTAGCAGGTAAACCCTTTGTTAAGATAATAATTTTTGTGGGAACCTCATGTTAAAACACTGGCAGCAAATAATTTATTGTCCTTTCTAAGAAGCTTTACAAGGATACAAAGCTTTACAAAGGCAACGAGATGGTTTCCCCCTTTGCACACCAAAATAACACGCTTTTACTGCTGCTTCAAATGCAATTGTTTGGTTTCCTTCTACCTCCTGACTTTCTCTTCAGGGACAGCATTCATGCCATTTAGTAATGGTATAGTTTTAACAACCGTGCCACAGATGGTGCATACCCAGAATACAGATAACCACATTTTTGGAGGCTGCACCATTCTCATATGGAAGAAGAAGCCAAAATCATGATGAGTGAGGAAACTATTTTGCATAGGTTTCTGGAAAACTCTGAAAAAATCCTATTTTAAGAAGAGCTGCAGCAAAGATGCTTAAAAATGAAACAATGCAAAATAGTCTAGATGAAAATAACTTATTCAGGTCTAGTCAGATATAAGTATTTTAGATTAGATTGCAGTTTTATTGCTGCCTCAATGGGGGGAAATCCCCAAGCCTGTAAAAGGCCTAAATGAAGTGCTATTCTCTTCCCTATGGGACACAGGTTATGTATTTTTGAATAAAATAATACTGCTTTAAATAATAACTATTTGTAAATCCTAATGCAGCAAACATCCTGCTACTTTGATTGTATTACAAGAACAACAAAAAAGACTAAATTCTTACTCTCAGGACCCCACTCCTACTCCCCTGTAAGCAATTAACACTGAAATAAAATCGGAAAGTGCCCGACGACCTAGTGAGCCACCTCAGGCCCTGGCCCTGCCGGCACCTCCCCGGTGCCCACGGTGCTCCCTGCCATGACAGCGTGCCCTCACCTCAGCTCCCCAGCACTGACAGGCCAGCCTTACAGCTCCTCTGATTAGCCAGTGGCAGACAGACGCACTCCCCGATTGGCTGCGTGCCTCGCTAGCGAGTGCGATAGGCTGGGCCCAGCTCCCGCCTCTGCTGAGTGCTTGTCCATCTCCTCCCGCCATGGCGCCTCTCCTGCTCCCTTGCTTGCAACGCAAGTGGGGCATCCCACCGAGGCCTGGTACCCGGCTGTGACACAGCCAGGCAGAACTAATCCTCAATAATCGCCTTATAAATACAAGTAGCTCTGCTGCAGAAAACCTGTGCCTGAAGAACCAAAACATGCTACTTTGTAAGGCAGCGAGAGCAGGTAAGAATCTTAAAAGGCAGCCTGAAATCTGAAGAAAGCTGACCACAAGAACAGCACTGTACAGAAAAATGTTTATTGAGAGTGTTGTTGCATTATAATTGTTACCATTTCATCAGCAAAAGCTGTGGCAAAAGAAACATGTCATTATTGTCCCCCTGTCAGGAAATCCGGCCTGTATGTCAGCACTGGTCTCTCAGCTGGTTGCTCAGTTCCTGAAGTTTAGCAATCATGTTGTCCATAGTTGTCACCTCATCAGCTATCTCACTGTGAAGCTCATTACTTGTTACATCTACAAAAAGTTGCTGCATGACAAAAAGAAATACATTATTTTAAAATAGACACACAGTTTTTTCTGTTTCAGCTTAGAGACAATACAGAAAGCTCATCACCACTATCCTGCCTTTCGTATTTTTGGTACCTATGATGGTATCTCTGTCTGTAAAAAGTCCATTTTGTGGCTAATAAACAGAAGGTTCATATATCTATCTATATATGTGTACACACATACACACACACATAAACGTGTGGTCTGTGCCACACACTTGATACCTTGCCAAAGGGGCCAAATCCTCCTGTGGATGTTGCGTTTCTGCTCTGACTTGACTGCCTATGCTGACTCCTGATCCCATCGAAAGTGAAGGACTTTACCGTGAAACTCAAATTAAAAGAGCATCTCGCATACTGTCACTGCAGTTTACAAACCCACCTGCTGATAAATTAGTAGTTGTGAATTTTAACGGCCAGTTTTCCCAGTGTCATACTCTGTTGTGTCATTTTCTCCAATACCCCAAATAAACATCTTTTAACATGTGGTGTCAAGACATGTGTGGGTGGAGACATTAATCTGTGTATAATTAAGTTATACAAGAGAAAACAAAACACTACATAGTAATAAAAATAGTATGTTTTTAAAGACCTTAAGACATTAACAAAACCACAAAGCAGCTAACTTATGAGCAATCATAATCTTCATGTATTTACGGGGAAACCAAGGGACAGGAATGCTAAATGACTTGTCTAAAGCCTTGAGATATGCAAGCTCTGACTGGAGCTTTATGCATGCTGCACCAGAACACGTTGCTATTGCAAGGGCAGGACCTGTCATTTGACTCGGGTAATATGGAGGCTGTGTGAGGTACCACTCCACAGAAATATGGTGTGTGTGTGGGGGACCTAAACATATGTTTCCCCTTTATTATGTAAAGGGAGAGTGATTCACACTTCATTTGACACAAATGAAAAGCCTAAGTTTTGAGAAAAAAACAAACCAAGAAAACAAAAGTTGCTCTGGAGTACATCTGTACATCGTTATATCATCAAAACATAATGGGACAATACAGATACGTATATAAACAAAAATGTACTTAGAAGGCCTGAACCAAGGTCTTCAATGTGCCTCAGAACAGTGTTGTCACTGAACAAAGGAACATCTCACACAAAAATAGGAACATCTCACACAAAAATAGGAACATGTTCCTGCTACAAGTACAGAAACTTTTCTAACTTTCAGCCCAAAAACCTCACACTAGGAATGCGACAGAAAAGTTTGGTTCTTTCAGGCTAAGACAGCTAAATAAATCAGGATGATATAATTATTTGTTCTCCCCCCCCCCCCAGTTAAAGAGATCTGTTCGACTAGATGCAGCCTGGGGAAGTCTCATGCACTATCATTCTTTGGGCTTTGTGCCCCATGTTTCCCCACAACAGTACACACATTTCATGCCTTTATGATACAGATCCATGACCCTTCTCCTTTTTGGAGACACTATGCTATGTGCCAGAGCATGCAACTGCCCAGAAGGCTCTGTACAGAAAGGAGCCCATTAACAACACATTTTCGAGTTGCAGCATTCAGTAGAATGTGGGTGCATCATGAGTCTGGCACAACACAGGAGCTGGAATGTCAGAAATGGAGATCCCAGGAAAGGTAAGAAGTCTGAGAAGCGACATTGTTTCATCTGTTTGAAAACTACTGATTTGTTCCAATTGCATGTCCTGACTACAAAATTTTGGGATTTTATCTTTTAGAAGTTACTTTCACTGTTCCTTTTCTCCTTCTGAAATCTTAAGTACTGAGTTTGCTCTTAGCCTATTTTTTAAAGTGCTTTTCTCTGTTAAAAAAAAAATACCCCCCCTGCACACAGTAATATTGACTCACAAGACAGCAACAGGAGATGCTGCAGCCAAGCTTTGACAGGCATAAACAGTACTAAACTGTTTGTTCATAAGAACTTACAGAAGGTGGCTGAGTTTTTAAACCACAATACACTTCGGAAATTCAATGTGACTTCAAATTAAAAATAAGATGGCATCTTGGCAAGTATGCAAAAATGGTGAGGTCACACCAACAGCTTTATCTCTAACATGTCAGTTTTCTCAGAAGTGCCATAAAACTTAGAGGCACCGTTATCTGCCAATAACAGAGATGTTCATTTAATTAGTGCCTTCAGGAATTAAGAATACAATTTACTAGACTCACCTATTCTTAATCTTCCAGATACTGCATGATCTTGCATAATATAAACCACCTGTACTTGTATTTATATCATTTATGTCAAGTAGTCTTGCTTTCTCTCTACAGTCACACTCAGTCTACACACTTTTTTTTTAAAAAAAACCATTTTGTGAATCACAACAAAACGCACATGTTGTGGCTTTTTTCACCACATTCCAAAGACTTACGTATGTCAGTATCTAAAAACAGAGTTATGGAGCCAGCTTGTGTCCACTTATACCACTTTCCTAGGCGTTTATCCTTAAAATTATAGGACTTAAAAGAGAGTGAGCCAGTTTTAGCACATTGATGATGGATCAACACTTTGTAACACAAGCACACGTTATAAAACTTATGCTCTGTAATTCACATTTACTAAACCCCACATACAGCCAGGAAGAATACTTCTTTAAGACATTAAGTGTATTTTGAATGAAAACGTATTCCAGATCAGTCCTCAGTTAAACAATGGCTGTGTCTCATGTTGTTAGATGAAGGATAAAATTAGGATAATGGTGCAGAAACAGACTCGGCTCTTTGGGTACCTGGCTATGGAGGCACAACTCCAAAACGCAAACATATGATTCAAACACAGTGACATTTTCCAACAAATTAATACCTGAATTGGTAGGGTATCCACGAAAACCTTATTAAAAATTAGTTCTCTCTTTTACTAAATAACTCTGTTTTTAAAACACTTCAAGTGATGCAAAGTAGCCCTGATACGTTTTGGTCCTTTCTGCAGGTTTACATCCATTCTTTCTGAGACTGCCCTGCTTCCCCCATGACTACTGACATAAGGAAGGCGTCTTTGAAATGACTGATTTCTTCCAAACATTCGAGTCTCTTTGCCCAACATTTTAAGTAAAATTCTAACTTAGTCTAAGAGATAGCATTGACATTTTAGAGTAGTAGGTTTATTTCAGTCAAAGCTTAGCAGGAAGAAGGGAAATGAAAGTCTACTTAAACCTGGAACCCTTAACAGTGTAGAGGTCAATATTCATCTGATGATGCACTGGGACAGGCAGGTATTATTTGATCTATAAATGACTCAAAACAGAGAAATAGTTCTGGCAACAGAACAAAGATTCCTAGCTTTCAAACAAAAATTCCTAGCTTTCAAACAATCCTACCTTTGCTTTGGATGACAAGCCCCGTAAGTTGAGCCGAGCTGAAGAAAGTATCTGCAAAGCTTCCTGATGATTAGATTTGTTCTTGCTGCATTTTATAGCCACTAGAATCCAAACACAGAAGAAAAGGACCCCAAAAGAAAAAAGCATTACCTCTATAGCAATAATCTTTAAACAACAACATTTCATTAAAAACCTTGATACCTTCCATAGACAATTTTTTAATGTAATATCCCCAAAAAGAAACATAGAATGCCAAGTAATTTTGAGAAGATAACTCTAGACCCAACAGGTATGTGTATCCTTCTTAAATATACATATCACAGCACAGTGAATAGTCTTACCGAGTCTAAGTTTCGTCCATCTCCTGGACAGTCAATCAAACTTAGGTGATGATTTGAGGACTGAGATGAACTACAGATGCATTTTCACTTGCATTATGAAATTGCTAGACCATGAAATTAATTGATTCCATGTTTACCAGTCATATGTTTACCCAACACAATTTCTGCCTCATTCCAAGTATATTTTTGTAAGCACTATCAGGATGATGCTCTCTGTTAAAGGACTCCCAATAGTAGGAATAAATATAATGGCTAAAGTATAATATTATTTTGTTACTAAGCTTAATAAATATTTGCTACACCCTTCATGAATAATAGAAATTGTTTTCAGGTAGAACATACCATGTGCAATCTCTATGGCTCCTTTCACCACTTCCTTAAAAGAAGAAACATCTTTCTCCCAATCACTTGATTGAATTTCACATTTATGTGCCTTAGTGAGACACTGCAGTGACTACAAGGAAGAAAAAAAAATGATCAGTATATGAGAAAACAAACTATGAGACTAATTTAGTTTTAAGTATCTATGAAATCAATGCTCAATCCAGAAAATGGATGTATCTTTACTGTGCTTGATTTCCTGTGAGTCGGAGTAGTGTCCTTCTCTGCAACGGTAAGCACCAGCTGTAACACAGATGTTCTTTACCAATATTACTTTTCAAGTATGAGAGGCATATAAAGTAACATGTGTCTAATTTTTATCTTTTAAAAATCTGTCTAGACTGATGGATGTGACCCATGTTTGCCAAGTCATCATAATTAAATGCACATGAAAAAGGGAAAAATACTTGCACTCGCACTTTGAACAGCAATTTGGTACCTAAAAAAATTATAACTGAATACATCAAAGCTTTCTTTCTGTATATGTATTCTTGGCAAATAATGTATTTTACAGACGCAGCTATTAGCTGCCATACTGCTCTGGTTCACAGTGTGAACAGAAAAAATAAATATAAACAATATGGAAGGAGGATCCCATTAAGAAAAAAAAAAAGAAAAATTAAAGCAGAAGAAACTAAGTTTTGCTTTCAAGTTTTGTTTTCTTTCTACAGTATCAGAAATACGAAACAAATACATGCCGGAAGTTACATGGCTTGGTTCAATGATGACTCTTCAATTATCTTTCCAAGAGTTTAGATGTCATATAAAGGAATAAAAAACTTTCAGTGCAGTACATGTACATGAGCACAATAAAGACTTCTGATTGCTGAACAAATACAGAATAGATCTGAGGGTTGTCATCCCAGAAGCCTCTATGTTCTCTCTCCCACCAGAGTTCCAATCACTATGGCATGGGCAACTGAACTGCTCACGCTGCTCTAAATTGCTGTAAAGGTGTATTAAGTCAAACCAGAGCACATTAATTTTTTCATAATGACCTAGGTTGTAATTGGTATTAGTTCTGGCCAGCAGAGGCAAGAACCTCCGAGAGAAGGAACAACAGTTTTTACAGCAGTCTGATTTCAGTCTGCACGTGTCGGAGTCAGAGCAGCAAACTAGCAGGGGTTTGCTGACAGATGTCAGGGAGGGGAGAGGATTCAAAGTCTTGTGGGCTGTTTGTTTGCACTTCTGGAACCTGGGTTTATCCTGGAAAGAAACAGTTATGAGCTGGGGAAAATTCAAGGAACAGAAGGGTTTCATAACCAGGGTATGGATCAGCAGGAAACTTGAAGGTTGGAAAGATTGCTTGGTGGGAAAGGGGTGGACTGGACTGCGTTCAGCAAAGAACGAAGTACTGAATGAGGTGGCAGGTCAGATACATGAAATTGTAAGAGTAAATATATGCTAAGCTAAAGAAAAAAAAAGCACAAACCCAACACTTCAATAGTTTTACACTCCTAACTTGTAAACCCTGCCTGACTTTGATTCAATTTACAAAGCACCATTGTGAATTGTAACTGGAGACCCTAGCAATTCATGTCATCAGATCCGGCAACAGAAGCAGAAAGGTAAAAAACCAACAACCAACCCACTCTACAACAGCCAGACATACAACATTGTTCTTTCAAATGCAATGTTAGGAACAAAATTGGTTAAATATAATTAAATCTGCACTAAATAAGGCATTACATTATGGAATAAAGGTCAAACCCTTCCTTTGTAAGGAGGTACATGACACTATGATAGATCTCTTCCCATCTCTTTGTCCTATGATGCCACAATATAGTAAATAATGCCCTTTCAGAGCTCATTGACCTTTTGCATAATAAATGTTGGTGGAAAACTGCAACAATACATCTGGAATTTTTCTACAGTTAATTATATTCACTTAATATCTGACCAACACATGATGGTGCTTGTGGTAGTGAAGCCAATAAATACTGTTTTTAACATTTTTACTTTATAATACGATATCAGAAAAGCTACCAGTGATTACCTAGTGTATTGTAAATTAGTTTTTACACTGTAAATTAATAGATGCTGTGGCTGTAGGCAGTTTTGCTCTTTCATCGTCTGTATCTATGGCACCATCATACCAGGATACTTGGATACACACGTAAACATACCTTAACTATTTATAAACATCATTCCGTTTTGCAGGGCAAGCTAGACCGCAAGCATGTTCCATAACCAGTCTGATTAGGAAACACAGTTAAAGTCCTGTCTACTCTACAAATTGAAACCATGTTTTTAACTGGGTTAGTGAAAAATACTGTGATGTAACCAGATTCTAAAATGATTACATTTATAGTATAGACAGGACCTCTGCTACTTTGCATGTCTGAGTAAGAATTAGAGGATATATTACAGGATATTGCAGTGTCTGTATTTCTGAATTCTAAAAAGGCCAAATCCCTTTTATTGTTCAGCTGTAAAGAAAAATAGGGAAGGAAAAAAGGGACGAATTGGAGGTATAATGGACACCAGCAATGACTAAACAAGGCATTTCACAGGGCAAAGTGCGAAGAGGAAAACAATGAGCAAGGCCCAAATAATTATAAGTTTAACCCCACAGGCATACAATTTGTAGGCCCAACCATCTGCATAATATGCTTGACATCCAGTGACAAGCAGTCGTCCAGACTGACTTTTTTACCCAGGCCAAAGGCATACCCCCATTAGGAAAAACATACTGAACGCTGACCTTATGTATTTTCAGCTTGAGTGAAGATCTGATAACCCATAAGTGTTTTTGGAGCGTGCAAGGATATTTGAATTTTGGAAACTTAATACCAAATGCAAAGCACACTTCAGCATACAACAAAGTAAACATTTCTAGCAGTGCAGAGTAGTTATTTTGGAAATGCAATCAACTTGATTACCTGGGAAGTGATAGGAACAAGAGATGGAAGTTCATGTAGCAAAGCCAGAGATGGGTAAAGAGAAACCAATGGTTCAACAGGCTAAGAATTGAATTATTTCATTCCATTTTAAGTTAAGTAAGGACAAAGCACTTTTACTGTAGGAACTCTGACTGTGGTATAGACATTAAATGCATTTTCCCTTATTGATTGCAAAGAAGAATATAGATGGCTTATGATGCCACTGGATCATGCTATTAAGATCCACTTTTTTCCAGAAGCTGCAATATTTTGTCTTCAGAATCAAAAATTCCAGTTTAAAAAAAAACAACACCACCATTAGATTATAGCCATTACATTGCTGCCAAGAAAGTTTCGGAATACAAATCCAAGACAATGCACATATGCTGTAATAGGATGTTTAAAAATGAAATATTGATAAATGAAAGAGATTTTTTAAAAATCCACAAAAACTGATGCAAACCATCTTGCTCCTGTTAGATAATAAAAATGTGTGCTGTAGGAACATGAAAAGTGCAAAATAAGCTTATAGAAACACTAAAGCAAAACACATCTGGAACAAGACCATGTCTTACTATAGCACTATAGTTTGTTAGAGAGGAGAAGGTTTGTACCAGGAGTGTGTATCCATAAAAACTTATACCTCACAACACACTTACCTTTTCAATATCTTCACCATTATCATTCTGTCCATTTCCATAAAGTTGGGCATAAAGTCTCCAGATCTCCCCATCATTTGTCACTCGTGAAGTCACTCTGCCCAAGAGCTCCTGCAATTTCCCCTTCAATCCACTTGCTACCTCTCCAGTGCAATCTGCCATACCATCCACTACTGCTCTGACCAGAATAGCCAGGACCTTAAAAAAGCAGCAGGAAAGAGGTTTTATTTCAGCTCAAATTAACATCTGTATATATAATGATATCTGTAATTTATGGTCTCTATTAATGATCAGTAAAATATAGTACCATATGACAAATATAGAATTTACTAAGAAATACATTATTAGGGGAGTAATTAAACTAATTTAAAGCTCATCTGTAAGATTCTATGGTTGGTGAAGATAAAGATGCCAAAGAGCTAAGATTGCAATTTGGGTTACCGGGACAGGCTAGTGTGAAAGAGAATGGTATAGGAAATTGTGACAGTATCCTAAAGACATTTCTACCTTATAGTATCATTATAAAAATATCAGTAAACAGGCTGAACCAGATTAATTCAGGTAACAGAAGACACTGCTGTTTACAAGACTTGTAACTACCTGCAGAAACTGAAAGATGTATAATGGATGAGATGGAACTGGAAGGCTGCTGAATGCTACCTTGGGAAACTCTGTGTTTCATGCACTTCTGGTGAATTACTAGTCAGGTCAGTTCAATCAAACTTTTTACAAGTACTCATTTAATGGCTGTACTTTCTCAGTCACTGGCTTGAGAATGTGGGATCTGACCTGCAGAAATGCTGAGCACATTGCAGCTGCTGGTGAACTCAATGGGACCTGGGCTTTGCTTGTATGAAATGCTACAAAATACCAAGTGTTGCAGAAAAAAACATGAGCCTTTGTGTCCCGAACTGGATGCTGAAAATTAAAAAAGTTTTGCTGTGTCTCAGTTCCTTCTCAATAAAATGAGAAACAGAAAATGTAAATTAAGACATGGGATCATATGGTGAATCAGAAGAAAATAAAACACAGAAAAGCTGTGGCTTATTAAATGAGAACTACCTGTTCTGTGTACTGCAGGAGACACACAGACTGGGGAAGAAATAATGATAAAAACAAAATGGAACTCTTTATGAGAGTTTACTTGCATTCAGGATAGGCTGGTAAAGGGTATACAAATGCATGCTGGTACTTCCGAACTTGTGAGGCTACCATTTGGCAACTGTAATGCTTCAACATTTCTGTCCATGTGATATTAATACTTGCAATGAAATCACATTCATAGCAATATTAATATCAAGACAGTAATAAAATCAATTTCAAAGATGGTCTGTGAATAGCCCCAAACCACACAAATGCAACACTCCTCTAGTAAAAGTAGGACAGAGGTGCATCATCACAAGCCAAGATGTAGTTCACTGGCAGAAAGTAATGCAAAATATTATGACAGTACCAAACTATATTACACTTAAAATAAAAAACATATGCAGTTTAATATTTGTGATATGTCATTTTCCTAAAACAACTTTGCTTCTATAGAATGACTCAATTAACATGCATCCCAAGAATTAATTACTGAATCTTATCAGATATAGGAAATCTTTGGCAAAAAACCCCAAATAAATCACAATGGCTGATGATGTTATGAAATAAATCTATGTAACAGAAAAAGTGAAAAAAAATGTATACATTTCACTGGTACCTTTTCAGAATCAATATGAAATCATAATAGTATCTGAACGTCAGCTAAACAGCTCCCCCCTCCTCCTCCCCAAACTGTAACAGTATAGCCCTGACAAAATGATATGACAAACTGGCTGCTCTTTCTTTTCTGTTAAAGACCTTAGATTTTCACCTAAGATAATAGAAAATACGATCAACTATCAATAGTCAAAAAGTTCTGAAATTCATATTACATTCATGATTTGTAATCTAAGGGACTAAAACCCAGTATTAACTGAATCAGATCTTCTATAATGATTAGCTAGAAAAATACTAGCAAGTACTGATATTTCCATTACTACAGCATCCTTTTGAAAAGGAACTAGAACTGGTCCTGAGGATTCATACATACACGTATGACTTTCCAATCAGTTTCTCAGTTTAACAAAATTGTTACTCAAAGTCCAAAAATTTAGTTCCCATGAATATCATGTATAGTTATCAAGAGTTTTAAAGCAAATTATATTTTGTTTGCACATGAAAAAATCCCAGTTTCCTCAGTCAGTAGGATTTAGCAACTGAAAAATTACCCATATTCCCATAGAGATCAGGCTTTGCTTACACTTTCATCATAATAATTTATCTACTTTTTTTGTAATTCATCATGTAAGCTTTAGCACTACAGCAGTTAAAATAAAGCTAGTGTGAAAGCCTGTATTAAAGGGTCCATTAAACAGTAATGAATCATTAACGCTACTTGGCTGTGCCCAGTTGTTAAATAAAGCTATTTCAAATTGCAAGTGAATTGTGCTAATCATCAAAAAGTATTAGCAGTGTAACAGAGCATTCCATTTTAGATGGTTGTTTTAAGTGTTAAATTTTAATTTATATCTTTGAGAGGTTTTAAACTGCTGTACATACTAAACTACTAAAGCAATGCTCTGTTGCCAAGGTTCCCACACAAGCAGTAGAGCTTGGGGTTTTTTTTGTTTTGTTTTTGTTTGTTTGTTTGTGTTTTGTTTGTTTGTTTGTTTGTTTGTTTTTAATGAACTGGGCTCCATATGATCACTGTGCAGAGAGTTTGTGTTTTGTATGACATCACAACATCTGCATTCCTTCTTCTCCTTTGCTTTTATGAATAATGTGTGTTTACTAAAAACTGAACAAAAACCACCACTGGGACAAAACCTTAGAAACAAACCCAGTAATTTTTAAATGCTGTGATTGCTATCACTTAATCTCATTCCACAACTGTTCTCCAAACAGCTCCTTTCATATAAAAATTCACTTGGTCAAACCATTTTTAGAAGCTTCACTAATACTAATCAAACTTGACAGTACTCAAGCAAGAAGAGAACCCTCAGATACCAGATCCAAAATGACAAATCTGCAGCTCTCCCTAAGCCCCTCCCAAATTAAAACTTTATTATAAAGACAATTGTCATTAGTGAGCTACTTCAAAGAAATAAAGCTCCACAAGTTATTAATTCCTACCCTTGGTCCTCAAAATCCCCTTGGAACATGCTCTTGCAGCCTTTTATTAGATACAGTCTGGCAATACAAACTGTTGAAATGAGGGTGATATTTGATGGAAAGGTTAAAAGAAAAACTTCGCTAGATTCTCAAAAACACAGAATTGCAGAGAGGAACATTTTGTCCATACTTCTGAATTCATATTCCTTGAGAGCACAGGATGAAGATCTGGTTTCTGAAAGCAATATAGCAAACCAGCTTTTCCCCCACAAAATAACAGTTATCCACAGAACTGCAACTTTCCAAGTGAAAAAGATTGCTTACCTCCACAAACATGCACATGGTGCAAAGCAGTGTGATTAGCAGTTGCAGAAACCTTTCAGGTATATTTACCACCTCATAGTAGTAATTCAGAGGCTAAATTGATTAGGTAAGGCTTTATCCAAGTCCTTTTTAGTGACTGATCTACTCACTGAAACTACAGACATTTCAGTGAGCCTTTATCTTTCATCACATATATATTAAAAGTTTTCAAGGTGTATTTCTCTGTAGGTTCATGAACATAAAAAGGAATATGGAAATTTGAAGAATTTTAAGAACCAGTAAAGAAGGAAGGTAAGAAAGCATGCGTATATCATTTAAGCGGAATACTAGGAAACTGAGACTTTTGAAAGTATACCCTTTGCTGTTATCTTGTATTGCATTGTTGCGCGTTTATAAAGAGCCCTTCGGCTTTTCCTTGTTCAATTCTGTCTGCAGAATCTGTAGATACATATCTTCAAGCCTCATGACATCCTGATTTCAGAACCTTTGCCACAAGGATGACATCGTTAAATAATTAGAATAGCTTAGAAGGAAAATTTCCCAAAGCTGCATTCTGTACTCAGAAGTATGGCACAAAAAGACAGCAATGGCCTAACAGAAATCATAGATGAAGGTATGAATGCCTTACTGTTATTAGAAGAAATCAGTGATTTACAAATATGACTTCATACTATGCTGAAATAAAATAAAAGAATCTGATGTAACTACACAAACCAAGGATATTTCAAAGTATGTATTCAATTGCACACTCTTAATTGATGCATTCACTCTCACAAGGGGTATTCTGCAACAACAATTATGCTAAAAGTGATTGGTGATTGTCTTTCTGTTTTCACAAAGAACTGGAATCAATGACTCAACTTTTTTCTTCCAGTCCCGTGCATATTTATTTTTCTGGGTTTTTAAATTCCTACCTTCTTTCTCACCACTATATCATCTAATTTAGTAGTCTATCAATTAAAATCTACGATGACTACAAATACAAAATGTAATCTGAGAGAAGACCATACTATGTTGAATGGAAACAGAGGTCTATGCTTCCATTTACTCATGTTCATGACCTGACTTTGTTAAAATACAATTGCACAAGAGGATTATAGAGCATCTCTATTTAAAACAGGCCAGTTGGCAAATGGGAGAGGCTCAGAAATTAATGGAGAGCTTTGTAAACAATCTCAGCAGAAGCTTTTAGTTTTATGTGCCCTTTTTTTGTTTTGCTATGGGAATACTCTTCCTTGTAAGATTATTGACTAAAGCCTTTCTGAAATTCTTTAATCAGGCGCTGAGGTTTTTCTTGGCCAACTAGTAAAATCCTTCTAATTGAGGAAACTGTATTAGAAGTTATGATGAAACCTATAAAGCACTTTATATATCAGAAGCCAAAGTTAAAATTAGAATGCAAAAAAAAAAATTAGGATACATAGCATATATACACTTCTGTAAAAATGATAAAAGTTCTATGAGAACAAGATAAAAAAAGAGTTATACAACAAAACCAGAAATTTAGTGCAAGCAATATCCCCAAATACTTCAATAAAATTTGACAAAACACACTAATAGGAGTGTATATCATCTCAAAATATCTAAAATGGACAAATACATGTAGAAAGTTCTATTTCTGGCCAGCTGTCAATCTGACTAAAATAATACAGTAGCTCACCCCTAAAAATGTTATTTAAATTAAGAATTGAGAAAAAAATTCATTAAAAAAGCCAACCATCTACAAGATGTTCCATGAATAAACACACAAGCCCCACCAGTACCACAATACTGTAGCTGCCAAACACCCTAATCTTTACCATAGACTATTTTCCATAGATATTTGTTAGTCCATAGAGAGTTTGAGACCTTTTAATGTTCAGCCGTATCAAACCCAAAAGATTTTATTCATACAAAATGTTATCACATGGATGGTTGGCTTTATAGTAGTAAGTATTGTAGTCACATAAAATTTGTTATTAAAAAGTAATCAGAAAAAAGTTTTTAACATCCCTGCCCCCATGAATAAACGAGATGTTTCCACAACCATAATTAATTCTATCTGCTCTCTGTCCTCATCACTGGAGTCAAACTCCCAAGATCCAGGAAAGGTACTTCTAATCATTTTATAGGATAAGAAAAGAAACATACTCCTGGGATCAATGACCAGCAGCAGCTGAGTCCTCTTAGCCTGGTACTACACACAAACCCTCAGAGCTCATAAGCTTTTCAATGAAATCCATTAATTTTGCAAAGGCTTTTGGAGGTGTTTCACTACTCTGCTTAAGGGATTCTTTGGCTTGCCTTTCAGATTCACCTTGCTATTTTCACTGAGTATACAGAATGCTGCTTGGGTCAGGACCTGGTTTTAGGCAAGGTAACATCCCAGCTGAAGCTGTTAAAGTAGGGTCTCTGGATTCTATCCAGAGCGTACATTTACAAACACAGAAGGTAACTGAACTTAACTGAAATACAGTGGAAGATGACCAAAATACCTTCTTTATTTTTCTTTGTTCCGATTATTAAGAATCAGTGTTCTGACTGTAATGCATTCAATCTATGAAATATAATTCACTTTCAAAGGCTCATTTGTGGAATTTTCAAATGCACGGGAAAAGCTTACCTTTCTTTAAACTAAATAATTTATATTCTTTCTGATACTATGATATGCAGGAGCAATATGGAAAGATGGGATTATGCACTGTGTTTTATTTAAGAATAGATCTTAATACTGCAAGGCTTGTATTTCTCCTTCCACAAAGTCTGAGGCAATCTGGATGCAAAAGTTTTCCTTTTTGTCCATTTTTATTTTAAATACTTACTCTTACAGTCCAGATCTCAAAAAGTTAAATGGCTTGCCTACATAACTTCACTGGTATGTGTACTATCATTACTGATACCATTATCGGCAGAAATCTCTCTCTGTCTCACAAGAAAAATTAATGAAGGAGGACTTAACATGAAAACTTCCCCACCTGTGTATCCTTGTACTTTTCTCTTAAGTCCATGAGCCGGTGATAAGCTTTAATTGCTTCTGAAAACTCTCCAACATCTGTACTGGTGAGAAGATAGTTCTCCCATATTTGCCAGTGCTCATAGTTGCACTTGAGAGCTTCCTGGAGGGTTCGAAATGCTTTGATTCTAATCAATAATAAAAAAGAAGAATAGAAAAGAAGATTCTATATTAAAGATTTAATATAGAAGATTTCTATATTAAAATCAGCTGGCACTGTATCAACTAAAAAGCTGCTTATTTAAAAAATCAGGTTTAGAAAACAATGCAATGTAAAAGTTATTGTTCATAATTTACAATGTTGATAATTCCTTAATCTCTCTAGCCAATTACTTTCTATCAGTTCACTCCACAATACACTTTGTAGAGCCCAAACTAGGTAGTTTCTTTGTTAGCTCTCATAATTACATTTTGACAAAAATTCATTATAATTGTGCCACCTATGTCAATATTTTCTGATTTTTTAAGTGGAATCACGAGAAAACAATCTTACTCATGCTGCAGTTGTAACACATTAAAAAATTAAAAATCACTGAGTTCATGGCAGATGCAGAATGATACTGACTCATTTCATCACACAAAGGAAGGTTACTTAACAGTAACAGCTTTTTGTGATTTATTTTAAATATTTGCATGTGTTAAACATGCATACCCATTGCACACAACCCCAGCATTTTCAACCATTTTTTTCTTATGTCAGCTGGAAGCTTTACTTGCACTTTCTGTTCCCTGACACTACACTGCTCAGTACAAACACGTCAGAGTTGGCCCAAACACCATTAGGGTCCTTCACCAAAGGTGCTGCCCAGTGAGCCATCTCATAGTGGCAGGAGAAAGTGTTGTGGAATCAAGGTGGACAGAATAATTCCTATAAAGTCACTGTCAAGTCAGGAAGCGTCTTTATTTTTTCATATGGATCCACTGCAGGCAACTCTTTACTGTTCCCTTACTCAACGAGAGAAGTAATGGCATTCTCTGGTAAGGAACATAAGACAGTTTGGCCAAATCAGGAATATGGGCTGAAAGCAGCTGACCTACAGTTTGCAGAGGTATGACCTCCTGCACAACATGCAATCAATACTGCCAGGGAGGAGGCAGAAGGAGTAAGAAGTCTTAATGCAATCTGAAGCGTATGTTGGTAAGGTCTGGGTGGCTACTGTTTAAAGCTTTAAATGTACTATCAAAAGTTTCAATAAATTTGAAACTTTAAAAAAACCTCTGCTACCGAATCAGAATGATACGGTTCTTAGGACTTTAAGAGATTGAAGCTTACTGTCAGTGGACAGTTATGATACATAGAAAAAACACAAAGGAATAAATACCTTTAAATGAAAACTTGCAACAGAGTTTTCCCAGGCTGGTAAAAATCTTCTTTGGGGAGGCATGACAATAAATCTCTTCTTAATAAAGATCATATAAAAATTGCTTATTATCAAAATTTGCATTTCACTTGCTCTATCACTTGAGTAAGTTGCTAAAAGTGCTGTCTCTTAAAGACAGCTCAAAGAAATTGTTGGTTGAGTTTCAAAAGGAGGGTCCAGAAGACTGTAAATATCCCAGCCAGTAAAAGGGAATATCTAACTAGTGGATCAGGCCACTGAAAGTTTGGAATGGCCGGGTCAGGGAAAACTGTAAATAACTGCCAATCTATGTCCACAGTATTAAGAGTTACCAAATACACGCGAAGAAAGCTGATTGATAGAGCAAAATTATTGAAGGAAACCAGGTCATTTGGCATAGCTACAGCAGAATAGTCCACCAGCAGGATTTTCCCATGTTCACTCCCCTTTTCTCTCTCTTCTGATATACATGATGCTGCTGAGTAAACGTACTAACAGTTAGGTCTCCACTGTTAACAGTCCTAGTAAGGGATTTCAGACCCCGATTTTGATAGATTACATTAGAAAAGAAGAGAGACCTCCTCCTTCCTCTGTGTATTTTGCTGCAATGGAAGCTGGGATCTGCCACAGCTCTCCGACAGACTGGAAGACGCTCTTGCTGACTGATGTACCCCAGTCACCTTCAGAAACTGTTTCTGAAACTAGTCTTCGGCATCTGCAGGATTAGCCTGTATGATCTCCCCCATCTTCTCAAAAAAGTTAGTAAGTTATCAGAAGGGCAGATGCCAATCAGATGGATCTATGAAATGTAGACAAGATACTAGAGGGATGGGATGGAAAACATATTCCTCAAATCATCATTCTTGCTACGCTAATAAAGTCCTCTTAATAAATCATATAATGATGGAGTATCCTTAACCAGGGCAACAGCTAAACCAATTCATATCCAAACAGGAAACAGTAGGCAGCACTAGTGCATCACCCTGTCTTGGAAACCAGGAATCTTTCACCCAAAGGACAGTGGGCCAGTCCCAGTTTGTTCTGAGAAATATGAGATCTAGATTTCAAAGGCCTCCTGGCACCCAGAGAAGTTCTTCTGGTAAACTGAAGAGTTGAGTCTGTTTTCATCACAATTAATTTTTCTGGAGGAAATTCAGAACGCACAAAACTTGTGGACTCTTAAAAAACAAACAAACCCAAAAAACAACAAAACCCCTTTCATTTGGGTGTCAGCAAGTTGTTGCCTACACTTTTCAAAAAGACTTACGCATTTTATATTTGTCTGTTGTATGAGACTCTGCTAAGGCTTACCCAAATGCACAATCCTTGGGTGGGACTGATTTAAGAGCCTGGTTGGAGTAAAGCTTGATTTTGATGACGGAGCAAAAGAAAACAATTAACTTAAATATCTTTTTTTTTTTTTTCCTTTTTTTAATCCTCCCCCCACCTTTTTTTTTTTTGTTTGTTTGTTTTGGGTTTTTTTGGGGTTTTTTTTGCTAGCAGGCTTGAAAAATAAGAGTTTACACTTTCACCACCACTTGGCCCCCCAAAATAAATTACACTGAAGTGTACTACTACAGATATCCTGTTATAAGAGTGGGTTAAACTAACTCACGCACCGTCTTGATCTATAAGCGACCACACAAATAGTCAAAGAAGTTGCCATTCCACAGCAAATACAGGCCACACTCAGCTAGCAGCATGTAATACTGACTTAAGATTTCCTATACACATATTCCTCTCCCACGTGATTCCTGTGGAAAGAAAGCTCAGAAACATGTCCCCCTTTACTGCTTTTGATACAATATCAAATAGGTCACAAGTTTTATATGTATTTAGCAGGTTAAATCACAAGAGTAGATTAACAATAATAAAATTAAACCAATAAAATGAAAATAATCACTCAGTAGTTTCTCAGCCATGTAGTAGATGAACAGACAGAAAAACTATTCTGATTAGAAACTTTTATGAAACAAGCCTAAGCCGGTACACTGAGCATCTGACATACCCTTTTGAACTTTATGCAAAAGAAGGAGCAATCTATCACATACAGTCTAAGACAATAAACTGGGCATTCTCAAGGCGCTGCTGAAGATGAAAGGAACTACTGAAAAGGTAAAAGCAGCTCTTCATTTCTATTAATTTTTAGTCTGGAGCAGTTATTCTAACCTTCGTTTTCTCTTCCCTCCTGCTCCCATTAGGATATCAAACCATCTCTTTAATTCTTTTATGATATTATTTCCCATATTTCCTTCATATGTTTACCAATTTACCCTTTTATGTAAATTTACTATTCTTTTTCTCTTTTTTAGTTTGCCTCCTGACTGCATAACCGTATAAACTGATGTCAGATTTTGAGTAAGGTTTTTAAAAATTTATCTTATTCTTTCGTTTCATTCTTTGGGGACAAGTTATAATGTGAAAATTCTTCTTAAATATTAAGTTCCTTCAGGTATTCTGTGCCTACAAGTACCTTTTATTACATTGAGCTGAAATACAGAACAAGAAAGGCAGTCTGTTTAGGTCAAAGGTAATGGTTAATTTGGAGGGAAAAGAAAAAGCGAGCTATTATGTGTGTAGATCTTTATCTGCTTTTGTAATGTAAAAAATAAACTGCCTGTTTTTCCCTTAAATCTACTGAGATTTTAATGTAGTACGAATTGACATAGTTTGCTTGAAATGGATGAATCTTTTTAACTTCATAGTCAAATTATTTTCCAACTTTAATATGAATGTTTTGCACTGGTTGTACTTACTACATCATAAATACTTTTAACAAGAAAAAAGCTTAGGGTGAGAAGTTGCTACTTTCATAAAGTTTATGAAACTACTTCTGGCAAAATTAAATAAGTTATCAATGATCAAACCTGGGACAGAGAACAGAAGGGATAAGCCTTACAAAATATGAGGTAACCACACTGTAAGAATAAAAAACTCAATGTCAAAAAAAGGAAATCCAAATTGTTTCTTTTGGAAGCAGTATCTTCTAATCCTTTTGAAGTACTTACTTCTGTTTTAATCTGATATAAGCAGTTGACAAATTGTTCCAGGCCTCAGCATTCTGTAAAGATAAATGGAGAAGTACTAAAGAAATTATTCACTTATATTATGCTTACTTCATAAAAATATGTAAATAAAACCACTGTGAAATATCATTGATTTTGCTAATCATGCATATTAACACATATTTTCTACAAGGCAGTCAAAATATTACACTGAAATAGAAAATATATTAAAATAGAAATACATAAATAAATATTACTGACTACAGCACCATTCAGGTATACCAATATCAACGAACTGCCTTCTGGTTGGAATACACTAAGTCAGCTCTTGCCTTCAGTTTAAACTGTAAACAGGCATCCTTTTCTGGACCTAGCTGGGAAGGCTGGAGAGGTCAGTGCTCCCAGCAGATCATCACTTCTCACTAGCTGGAAGCTACTTACCTGGACCACTCTGTTAGTGGAAAAAATTACCTGAATGTCCCCTAATGCACCTCAGGCAAAACTAACAGGGTTAGTTCGAACAGTGTTTCTTGACTGTTTTAGCTGAAGAGGATTACGGAGTGCTCAATCTTTCCTCTGGTAAAACCAGCAGAGCCATGTACAGAGATGACTCTTGCCCATCACCTTACACTGCTGTAAATTTGAAGCTGTATCACTGAATTCAGCAAAGCGACAACTAGCATCAATTTGAAGAACAGAACCTGAGTACTGCAATTAAATGTACTCTGGTACTGAAGGCCATCCTCAGGGTTAATGAGCATTTAAATCATGTTGGGAAAGCTTTTTGAGGCTTATTTCATGAAAAGGGTCATTATATTTCTGCAGGCCATTGTATAAAGATAGGTTTCACCTCCATAACTAAGAGCCAGCCCAGCATCCTTTACTCACAAAAGAAATGCCACTTAACCCACTGAGAAATCAGTTGGCTTGTTCATATGAATATAATCAAGTACAGGGCCCAGACAGGTAAGTGAAAATTTTAGTATCTACTTGGATGTAAATCTACTGTACTGAAACAAAAAAAATATCAATATATAAAGTAAAAATTCCAGTTAAATACAGGGTTGTCTGTATGTATATTTTGGGTGTTTTTTTCCAAGTTATTTAATTTTATTAATAAAGAATCAGAATACTTTGTCACCCTTCATTGCTCTCTCATTCTTCCGCCAAGAGAAAAGAATGAATCATAGTTTCTATCAAGTAGGTGGCATTAACTCTAAGTGAGCAACATGCTGGCGGTCAGGCCTTTGACAAAAGCATTGCCAGTACATTCCTGAGAGGTAATCCAGCTGACGCCTCTGCTATCTCAATGCACAGTCACACTCAAACTGCAGTATTGTACACGTTGCCCTGTGCATCCTGAAAAACTGGCTAACAAGCTCCGTTCTCCCTGTGCTTATGAACTATATAGTTACAAACTTACCTGTCATACAACCACTTATTTGACTTTTTTCAGGAGAATTTGATTACTTAGAGGACTAAGTATTTTAATTTAATTTTTTTTGGTTTATCTCTCTCTTTAGCACTCCTCACAGTCTACTCATTCCCTTTTCTTTGCTTTAGCAATGTACGAAGCATAAAGGAATTTCTGCTCAAAGATATTTTAACATTCACACACACATACTTGGACAAAGTTAAGTATTGGGCAAGTATTTTTATGATGCCTCATGACAAAAATATATCCTTCGTGCACAGGTTTAATTTATTCAAAGGGCTAAGGTTTAAACAAGTTTTTCATTATTGCTTTGCTTGTTTATAATGAAAACATCCTTGTTGCTTTTAGATAAGCCATCTGAATCGCTTGTTGCAAAGTACATACATCTGGTTCCAATGTCACACAGCGCTGAAATGCTTTGGCAGCACCTTCGTAGCCTTCTAAAGCAATGTATGCGCAGCCCAAGGAAAACCATACACCTAGCTGGAGAGAAAAAAGGGATGATTACATATATATGTACATACATATTTCTGCACAAAAGAAATAATTTTGCTTGGATGCTCAAACACACACTACTCTTGTTGATTTTACATGATTTTCAGCTATCATAATAGTATTTCATTGCAATAAATAATATCCTGTATGCAGAATATAGGAAAACTTTAGGTTCAAAGTTTTAATAAATATGGATAAACAAAGGTGTTGACTAGATAAAGACCACTTAACCATATGTGAAGTGCTCTTTAACAGTGCATCTTCATTTAGAGAAGAAAGTGATAGCTATTTAGAATTGCATATTTTGCTTTAACTTGTGAAAAATCCACATTCACTTTATAGTATTACAATTAGGTGAAATGGCAAAAACTAGGAAATGTATTTCAAGGAAATCACATTTTACAAGAAATATTTCTAATGACTGAACATGAACACTTCAAAATTATAGCTCTTTCTACCTGCCAGGATATCAATTTTCTCTAGTTTATGATGCAACGTTTAGAGATAGAACTTTTCTGTGGAGAAGAGCTATATGAGCAGGTACCTAGTTAAAATCATGCAGTGACAGCAAAGAATGGTAAATAATTTTCTTTTCTTAACAATTTGAAACAAGATATTTTGCCTAGCAGTAGCTATGTATGAAGGTTTCAACTGAATGGAAAAAGTGTGACGAATGGACATGATGGAGAAGGTTAGCAAAGGTGTCCAAAAGGGATCCTTTAGCAGACAAGAAGAGTGAGATGAAAAGTCTCTGGGGTGGGAATTACGTCAAGGAGCTGAGATGCTGTGATACGGAGACAAAAAGTACACAGAAAATTGAACAGGTCACACAGATGGAAGAATGTTGCTGTATGTTAAAGAAAACTTCAGCATCAATCATATAGAAAATACCTGTGTAAACAAGCAATAGAACTGGTATGGAGTAAAATTTCCACAGTAAAAAAAGCAGTATGAAGACTGTATCTTGGAATAGTTGACTAAAACAGAGAAGGTAAGATACTGGGGGATATCAGAAGGCTATGAAAGTAGAAATTCCAGAAAATACAGGGAGATTTCAATTAGTCAACACAGTTTAGTAAGTATCATAATGGATGGAATTCCAAGGCTAAATTTTTTAGATAAAAGGAAGCAAGTCAGAAGACAGTACTTGCCTTGATCCTGACCAGTATGAATGATCAGGTTCAAAATGTTACCATACAAAAGATACTTTGTAATGGACCTAGAATCACTAGTCCTCCAAGAACAAAGGCAACTCATTTAATACAGAGAACGGGGAGGGACTCTTTATCAGGGAGTGTAGTGATAGGATGAAGGTTAATGTTTTTGAACTGAAAAAGGGTAGATTTAGATCAGATATTAGGAAGAAATTCTTTATTCTGAGAGTGGTGAGACACTGGAACAGGTTGCCCAGAGAGGTTGTGGATGCCCCATCTCTGGAGGTGTTCAAGGCCAGGCTGGATGGGCTTTGAGTAACCTGGTCTAGTGGAAGGTGTCCCTGCCCACAGCAGTGGGGTTGGAACTAGATGATCTTTAAGGTCCCTCCCAACTCTAACCATTCCATGATTCTACAATTCTATGTTAAATTTAAAAGCTACTTAAAATGGAAAAAGCTATGTTAAAAACTAAAAGGGGCAGCTAAAAGAGTAAAGGTCTGCAGGAGACCTGAAACATTTAATGACAGGACATTTCAAGGCTTGGAGAAACTGCATATTGTCTTTCAAAAAGGCTCTAAAAAGACTAGACAATCATAACAGGTAAAAACAAAATAAAGGAGATTATTAAGAACAAAAGGACATACTTTAAAAGCCGGTGTGCTAGACAAATGAGAAGGCTACAAAAGAACAAGTCTGACAAGTTACATGGAAAAACATGGTAGCTGTGTAAAAAAGAAACAACAAACACCACCAAAATCCAGACCCAAACAAACAAAAAAACAAGGTTCATTGCCTTTGATTTACTATAGCAACGAAATGGTATTTTATCATCCCTTAGATATCTGGAAAGGAAGCATGAATTTCTTCCACAATATAAGAAGGGCAGTGACTCTTTAATAATATATTTAGGATACAGTTTAAGAATGGACTTGAGCTATTTTCTGCGGAAAGAATGGTAAGAATTCCCTTTTTATTGGGGAGGGCATGAAATCTGCTGATCCCACTGGCTGATGTAACAATTGCTCTGAGGAAAGTGACTGACTGAAAGGTAGCATAAGGCAAACATTGTCCAAAGTTCAAAAAAGACTTTTGTCAAGGCTTGTAGAACTAGGTTAAAGTTCTTTTTTGGAAATACAAAAAAGTGTGTTGCCTAGAGGTTTGAATGTCACTACTGATTGGAAAAACACATGAAAATGAGCTGTAATTTTTCATCCTTTTCAAAACTGAAGACAGTGACCAGCAAAGTGAGATAATTTAGGTTTGGACTCTTTGTTAAAACTTGCCATCAGAAATTTCCAGGCAAGTCTTTAATAAGCCTAAATGATTATGAAATGCTTTAAGAAAGTCTAAACAATTCTCTCATATTAGTGGGAATATGGTTCCAAAATGACCTAATTACAGTACAGCTGAATATTTAGACAGAAAAAAGCCCAAATCATATAACTGAAGAAATTTTTTCTTTTTTTTTTTTTTCAGAATCCAGTAAACTGTTCAGTACAATACTCTTAGGAGTACAGCAGTGTTAGTTTAGAAACAATCTATACCCTGCAGAGTAAAATTATTCTTTGAAGTTAGTAATTACAACACCATTTAAGAGCTCTAGTTGAGTGAAATCCTAGCTGAGTACCTTTTTAATTACTCATTTTTTCGCATAATTTTTCTCCCTTATAATTCATTTTCTTTTGAACACAACACACTGACAGAATGTACTATAGTTTTAAGTAAGTATAGAGACTTTTATCATAATTTCCAATGACAGAATCTACCTCAACTCTTAAATTACCTTTACTGTTACAAGATGAATGAGAATTGTTGAGAGTAAGACTCTCATTTCATTGTCCAAAACTTTAAACTCCAGATGTAGTTGACGGCAAGCTGACCTCTAAAGTGTGACTGTTTTCCCAAATTGGAGAGAGATCGCTTGTCTTGCTTTACACCCAAGAAAATTAGCCTGAGAAGTTATGAGCCAAATAGTCTAGCACAAAAGAGGATTATTTTTTTCTTGCAGACTGTGACATGACGGAGAACGGTGTGGGCACAAAAAAGGTGCTATGAACACTGTATTTCTGGAAAATTCAAGTGTGAAGTGACTGGATATAGAGAACCATACACTGTTCAGTAAAAGAACTAACAAATCTGTAATTTCACAAACCGTAAGTTTTGTTACACAGATTTTCACCACTGGAGAACTGACTGCATTAGCTCTTTGATCTCTGGAATTGTCTCAGTCTACCCGTGCAAGATGTTTGCAGTGAAACTGCAAGAGAAATGTATCTGTCACCCACTAGGCGTGTACTAGAACAAGTAATTCTGTGAGCAGCAGTGCTAATGAAGACGAGTTTCAGATATATTTGAACTGTAAGACTTTCATTCCTTTGTGGATTCTCCGAAGTCTAATGTGGTGGTTGGCCCATACTGCAAAGACCTACCCTCAGAGACCTCAACCAAATTTGACCTGTTGGCCAGAGTACACAAGATTAAAGGAGGGTTGACAGAGAATGGTTTTATCCATTAGCTATTTTGGGGAATCACTTGCTGCAGTCTAAAAATCCCTTCTGCCAAAAAGGTTTCTGATAACCACCAAAAAATAAGAATTTCTTTGTAAGAGGGAATCCTTGTTTACCGGATAAATTATTCACAATTCTGGGAACAATTTGTTAATGAATATTTTCCTTGTATTAAACTCCTTGCATCTAGAATCACCTTACTCTCTCTCTTTGTCCACAAGACATCCTAGAATAGGAAACAATTCATTTCTGTAGTGATAGAATACAGATAGACTTTAGAAGACAGTGCTATGTCAATCCACACTATCCATTTGCTCAATCTATTTGCTTGAAATAATTTGTTTGAATCTTAAATAGAGCTTCCTGAGCAACAACAGGAGGAAATGTTCGCTTTCCTATATGGACTGGCCTGTTTTTCTTGGATTGCCTTTCATTTTAATCTTCCTTTGGACAGGACACAAAATAACAAAGCATCTCAGCAGAATATTTCTCAGCTTTGACCCTGTAGGCCATCTTGGGCAGCCCTCTGTTATCCAGGAGTCCTCTTGATTTCACTAAGGTTCCTATCTGACTAATATATATTTTGTTGGCATTTCCTGCGTCAGTAAGAGAACTGAAAGACAAGGGAAGCATTATTGTTCATTTTGCTTTCCATTCTAAAGGTTTTTATAAGTTATCTGGAGTTCACTTGAATAAGAACAGGACTCTGATTCACTGGAATAAATTACGTCATTGAAATACAAAAAAGTTTCAGGATATAAGATTTGAAAGGCTGGAGGCCTTTAAAATTTTCCTACTGTAAAAGTCCAGTCAATTATATGGAATTCAAAACAGCAGTCTTCGGAGGGCAAGGAGGAATATCCTGCTTTCACACACGCCTGGAAATGGCTACGAAGAACACAATTTATATATATAAACAACCACAAAACTGTTTTAAATTCTCAGGACCTTTTACAGGGTGGACTTTATTGGGATGAGATATAGTGTCTGAGAAACTGAAACAAGATTACAAAAATTGTCTGCAGAACAGTTAGCATAGGACCTGTCAAAATATCCAGTTTCATCAAGAGAACTCTTTTGACTGTGGTTTCAGTTTTAATGCATTACTGTAATAAAAGCTACTGTCATCACAAGTGTAACACAATGGTTCACAGTGAATACAGAGCAGGACAGACTAGAACACCTGAAAAAGATTTCTGTGAAACACAAGAGATCAGTTTATGATTCAAAGCCAACAGACGAGGCAAAAGAATAATTTCATGAAAATCTGTGCAGCATTCTTCTTTGAGGATTTTGCTTGACACTTGTTCATGATTTATTTGATGATAATTATTAATTTTCATTGGCTCGATCTCTTTGAAATAGAAGAGCTGTACAGGCAAAGGGTTAGCTGCGTGCAAGGACCTGAATGAAAAAGGATGTCTTAATTTCATCATGCTACCATTTTTAGCCAGGCTACCAAGTACATGGTGAAACAGTTGCTAAGAATACAGATAAGAATCTGTTATTTTGACAGTTGTGCACAGAACTGCCTTTTAAAAGAGTGTGTCATCTTTCAAAACTGAACACACCAACTAAAAAAAAACCATATGTGTATCATTTCCCAACCTGCATAGGGTTGATCTGCACTGAACGTTCAAAGCACTCCACACATTCCCTGAATTCCCGGTTGCGGAGATGGAGGAGGCCTTTGGAGCGTTGGGCACGGGCACTGTGGTGCCTGGAGAGCTCCCAGGCCTTGTCATAGTACTGGTGGTCTTTAAGAACATCACCAAGCAAACAATATAATCCTGGTGTTTCCTTTTTCTCTAGTTCCCGCCTGAGTATTTCTTCTGCCTGTAAAAGAACAAAGAGAAATCAATACATAATGGGACAATTTAGTTTCAGTTAATTGCCTACCTGAACAAATACCTCTTTAGCACCTTGCAATCATCAGTTGAAGACTAAGAAGTAGGGATAGTAAGGAAACGGTATCTTGATTCAACACAGCATCAAAGATAAAGTCCAGAAAGAATCTGGTTCCAAAGTTTTTTTAAAAAACCCACACTTCAACATCAACATAATATGGTGGCTTTTAGTTTAATGCATCAAGGGAAATGTACCCATTAAAACAAACAGCAGCTTGCTCCTCATTTTATATCTTAGGTGTGTATTCTGTTCCAAGAGCAAATATCAGTCCTGGACGTCAAACCTACACTTACCTCATAGCAATGCATTATCAGCACCATTAAGGTATGTGCAATCCTAATAGTTTATCATCTGTGTTTTTTATAAATCCTAATAAGTACTCCTGCAATGACTGTCATTCCTTTTTCTCCAAGTGCTCTTTTCTGAAAACAGTTATTTCCGTTCTATTATGTCTGAAGACACATCCACTTTCATACTGTTGGTTTTGGAAATGCTACTCTTTTACATAAGATGCAGAAGTTATAAATTCATCTAAATATTTGAGATAAAATATATTCAGAATATATACAGCATTATGGAAAAGAAGACACAAGCTGGATCTCCCAGACATGTATTATGGGCTGTAACCAACTTTCAAAAGCTCTTTATCTCAGGGTCACTATCTTGCTCTAACAATAAAATTATTGTTTCTCTTTTAAACAAGAGATAGTGTGTTTTCTGTGGCTTTTTGAAAAGATAAATACACTGGACAGATGATCTGTTGTTCAGACCGAACTTTTACCTCAGTCCCCTGCTGCAAAAATGTAACATACATAATTCAGCTTGGTATAATTTTTCTGTCAGAAAAGATCTATTTGAAGCATCTGTACCAAGAAAGATTCGATGCAGCCTGCCACAGGACTAAAGTTTGACATTGTAACAGTAGCCATTCTTCTATCATAGCTAGTTTATCTAAAAGGGAAGCTGATTTAATCTCTGCATTTAAATTATTACTGCTTCTCTTGTTTCTATAAGAACTATTTTCTTTGCCCTTCAGATGATCTCTAGAGAATCAGTCACTTACTCCTCTTTCTCCAATCAGTAAAATTCATTGATCCTGTCTGAAAATCATCTTTAGAAAAATTACTTTGTTTTACTTTGTTATGAAATATTTAATGTATAGTAATTTTAACACTTCATTCTTACTATCATTTTTATTAAATAAACTAGCAGTAAAAGTCTACAAATATTTGAAGTGCTCAAATGTGAAGAAGGAATGTATTGTTTAGATTTCTAAAGGGATCTTAAACTAGCAAAAATGGAATCCCATTAAGAAGGAAATTAGTGGCTGAATATTAGGAAAATAACTTAATAGCAAGTGCTTTTAAGGGCCTCTAGAATAGCTCTCCAAAGAAAGCCAAGAAAGTATTACTTTAAATTTTGAATTAGCCTAGTCAAAGCACTAGAAAATCTCACCTAACAATAAGATTGCACTTGCAGAAGGTTTGGCTAAAGGGCAGTTTACTTCCCCTTCCCTGCCTCCATTAGTTGCTATGACAAGATTAAAGAAACCCATATTAATAAGAGATCTTTAAGATTATTTTTTCTAGAGTACAGAGAACTGGGTGCTTTATTATTGCAGTAATCACATCAGGCACCAAAAGGTAAGGTGGTTTTTTTTTCCCCTTCAGATAAAGAAAAAAGACTGAAGTGTTGCTGTGTGAACAGCAGCTATGAGGTGAAAAGTGCATTGCATGCTGCTTCTTTACCTCTTCCTCTGCAGGGCCCTCCAAAGTTCAGATTGCTTTTCTGTGGCACTGCCTAGTACTAGTCATACACTAGACTAGGATGCCATCCATTCACTAATTGCATCTGACATTTAAGAGCATAAAAACATCATGTTCTGGTCTAAGCTTACAAGAATTCATTGCCAACATAAATATTTCAGCACACAGATAAAACAGAGAATTAAATAAGCGTAAGTCTGACTTTTTCTTCATCTGATTAGCTATCTGATCACCTCTCTAGCATATTACAAACCTCTTTGTTACTTAAATCTTTAAAGGCTAATACAAAGGGGATCATAACTACAAACTGAAAAAACCCCCTGTATTCTCAAAACATTTGTCTTCTACAAAACCAGATAATACTTTAAAACAGGATTTCTCATTTTGCTTAGATTTTTGTGAAGAAAAATATTCCTGTCTCCTAACTTTGGAATAAGCTATTTTCAAAAATGCACATTTAATCTTTGATAAGAACCCTGGCTTCTGCAAAAAGCAAATCTTCTCATAACAAAAAATAATCAAGAAACATTTTCCACACAGCTCAGGCAACATACATAAAAGAAATATAACCACTACAGATTTATTCTTACCGATTAAACAGATATTAATGATTAATTTGCATGCTTTATAACTAAAAATTATATCTAAATTAAATAAGCTTTGATAAGAAAATTATCAATTAAAAGTTACCTAAAAATAAAAAATGAAGCTGTATAACCCTTGCTGACTGAAACAGATTTAATTATAACAACACTGCTTTTCACAGAATGGTCTGCACCAGAATTGACGGCATTCAATACTCAGTTCAAAAGCCAGTTGAGAAAGATTTAGGTTGGTATCTTGCTTTCTGGACTGCTACAGTTGGTATGGGAATTAAACAGGCAAAGCTTCACAAAAATCCACAATCAGTAAAGAGTATTGTCTGTTAAATAAAAGGTGGTGCCTTTTTATTACTCACTACAGAGACTTCTGGAAAACAAGTTCAAGATTCATCCTGCCTTTGGCTTCCCAACCCTAAACATCCATTTGCCGTCCCATCTACATGTCCCCATGCTTTTATTTTATTTGTTTCCTAAAAGGCCCTATTAGCCTCACTTTTCACAGATCTACAAGTTCTATTATTTGACAATTCATTCCCTTGTTAGTTCGAAGTATTTCCTAAAATGCTTTCATCTTTTCTGCTTGCACATTATTTGCTAGGCTACTAGAGAAGTAGCATGAAGAAGTAGAACAGATGAGCGTGGAAAGAGGTAGTGAGAGAAAAGGAGAACTCTTCAGTTTTCATTTCATCTTCCCTGTAACTTCATGCATGACCTTGACAAGCCATTTACTCCTACTTCTCAATTTTGTAGCTATGTATAGGAGTGCTTACCTGCCTTCTACATCTGTTACGATATGTAGTGGAAATCAATCAAGTTCTTGAATGATCTCATGCGCTAATCACTACAGCACTACTTGTCTTTTCATCTGGGAAGCATTTCCTGAATTTAAGTGTGAGGTTCTGAGATCTTACCATAATTGTGTTTCCTTGCTCACATGTTTTAGAGATATCTGTGTCATGTCATGACAAGAAATATAACTTTGTAGAACATGGATTGCTGGGTATGTTGGTCTAAGACCAGACTGTGTACCATGCGGTTTACTCTGAGGAGATGATGGAACAGGGACAGGGCTGAAAACAGGGTTGTAAGACAGAATACCAGGCTAAACGATCTCATTAATTTATGAAAGGTCAGCAGCTACCATGCCATAGAGCTCCTGCAAGGGAGAAAGGCCTGTCTTCAGTTGGAAGAACTGAAAATACACGTATCAGGTTTATCCTCTCTTTTTTCTTTAGCAGGGAAATAGAACTATTTTTAGTGTATTATCTATTTCTGGTGAGGTTGAAGAGGACCTCTTATTCCTTAACCAAATAAAGTTGTCCAATGTAAATAATACTCTTGAGATCTCTGGGTCCTCCTCACAGTTAAAAGAAGGGACAGGGACACTTTTCAACACCAGTTCTCACTACACACATGGAGATTAGTGTCTGCTTTTGCAACAAGTCTGTTAAAGGAATACAACGAGTAAAAGACTGGAATGAGAAAGCCACAGCAACTATCAACATACTGTGGGTTCAGATTTTATAACACTTTTTTTGTTCTGTGCTCTGTTTTGTTCATTGCTTGGCACTCTGTTACTCTTCTGTTGACTCATGTTATGATATCAGCTTCTAGTAATTTTGTTCAGATTGTGGAACAAGTGAGTATAGAGCCATATCTAGTAACAGTAAAAGATACACAAAAAAAGTTTGCTAAATGTTAGTGACATCTTACTCGGCAAAATTTGTACTGTTACATGGCCCTGTTATAACTGAGTTGATTATGTATTTCCCAAGTGCATAATGTGGAGCTTCGCATAGCCTTATCTACATGCACTGTTTCTTTGTCAGTGCATAATTCAAAAGTAGGAGGACAGAACATATTACTTTGATGCATAAGTACTCATCAAATGCATTGATATTGCTGATATCTGGCTGTTTTATTAGATTTTTCAGTATTTAAATTCAGGTTTTCTATATAAAAGCATTTGTGAGTGAAAAACATGCAGAAGTTTAATAGAGTTTGTTCTTTTGGGCACATATATGCTAAGTTCTTTAATGACATGACTATCCACTGAACAAAATACTGCTCTAGTAGGTTCTCGTGCATTTCTAAAAGTATAACTACCATGTGTAAAAACATAAAAACATTTTTTATAAATACAAACAGTTCATGCTCTGAAAGCTTTCTGATAAGAAGCACAAATAGTCACTCGCCTTGGTGTACAGCTAAATGTTTCTAATTTTCTGGCTTTTTGATCTGAAGCTAGCTTTTTTGCCAGCACTACTGTTACTTAGTACTTACATAGCATTTTCCATTTTTCAAAGCACAGCACAAATCCTCATTCTGAAAGCATTTCTAAGCAGTTTCCTGTGTCAGATATCCTGTCCTGTTCTCTGAGTGCCATTTTCATAACTCCCTAAGGGCAGTTTGTGAATATAAGTAGGACAGAATGCATTTCCAGGAAATGGAAAATATTGACCTCTACTTCTCCACTGTACCAAAAAGACTGGGATATTTGCATACTATCCTCAAGGCATGCATACTGTGACACAGAATTTGCCAGCAAAACATATCTGTCAGTTTATAATGACCAAAATCTAGGCATTGGTGCATGATAATTAGAAATTCTGCATTTTTTCTATTAATTGAAGTTATAACTCTCTATTCTGTAAGCTTAAATTAGTTTAAGCACAGTCTTTGTGATTTTGCCTTCATAAAGGCACACACACATTCATATATTTAATGCTACCATATACCGAAGAGAGGGAGAGAACAGGGAAGAAAAGAAAAAACATTTTTGTCTGAAAGTGAATATTTCTGAAAACTATATAAATTCTGAAAACAATGCTTGACAGCATAAGTTCCTGTTATAGTCTTTATGTGTGAGAGATTGCACCAGAAAGAGAACACAGCTAAAGTTACACACAAGTAGCACACAAGTAGATATTGCTTCCAGGTATCCTTTTCTAAAATCTTCCTACCAGTGCTCTAATAGTAACAGCAAAATAATCAACAATAGGAGGGTTGCTACAGCCTGCTACCAGCGTTTTTAAACAATTCTGTCACCGATACATAGAGTTACGTGATAGCTTGAAATTGACTCTTTGTCTGGAGCTGATCACATGTGGCTGCACCCGGGTTAAAGAAATCACAGACAAGTTCAGGAAACCATCAACATAGACTTAACAAAATAAAGCCTTTTAATCTTACACCACTTCTTGTTGCAAATGTTTGATTCTGTAATTTGAATATGTTAACATTAGGTAATTAAATACATCAAGCACCGACATTCTATTTGAAGTGTTTTTAAAAACTACAGTTAATAGTTTGAAATCAAGTGGGAAAGAAAACTAATATCCCCTCCAGGCAAAGCTCCAAGACCCCATCATGAATAACTACTATAGCCTTCTTGAAATGCCCACATTACACCTTGCTGTGCACCCATAGTTGTTAATTTTCCTTGAATATTTTCAAGAATCACGATCACAATCTTCTTGCTTCCTAAGTTATTTCTTATTTACCAACTTCTATTTCATGCAGTCATTACCCCAAATATTTTTTTTTTTTTTTAGCATTCACAGGTTATGACAGACTCATATTTCATGTGTCCATTTTTCCTAAACAGGCTTTCCTCATGATACCCCTGTAGAAGTGAGTGTCATTAGTGAATTGACAGCTCAAGCCAGACAGTCTTTCATACTTCAGATCCTATTTCAAGACAGGATCTCAGTTGTAAAAAACATTTTTCTTACCTTTCCATGCTGTCCTGCTCTTTCATAGCAGATCACTGCATCTTCCCACATTTCCAGCTCCTCAAATATCTGTAAGGCAGAGCTGGTGCATCCCAGCTCGAAGAGTAAGCTTGCAAGCTGACGCTAAAAAGATAAGAAATTCCAGGTAACTGAAAATAGGTAAGTAAATACTATTTACGTTTTTAAAAGATGTTAGAGGCATTTCTGACGTCAACAAGAAGCAGACAGAGAATGCGGAATTATTCTCTTGAAACTTCAAGCTGGAGCCTCAAACAATGCATATACCTCAAAAAACCCCATCAATAGGACAATAATTGTTTTTTTTGTGACTTTTGTTTATGTCAGTAGCTTAATTACTTTGAATTAGTTTATAATACAACGCAAAAATGGAAACAGACATGGCAAGGATGAATTGACAGAACTGAATTTCCACTCCTTAAAAGAGGCACATGGCTCATGCGGCTGGAGAGCAGCTGCAACAGGATGCTGGGAATGCTAAGAGTGGGAAACAGGCTGAAGGATGGCATTAAAGCCTCTTCTAGCAATGCTTTGCCATAGTAATCTGCACATGTGCAAACACAGATGGAGATAAAGGCTCTGGTACAATTTTGTTAGGTACTCATGAGGAATCACTGTCCCAAACAGCCACTGCCAAAGGGTGTTAGTTTGTAGTTAAATCAATATTGGATTTGAGTTCAGGTTCAACTCCCTAGTAGAGCTTTCCTCACAGATAAGTCAGCCTCTTTGTTATTTCAAATTCAGCTATTATTTCAGTGTACTTATGAAAATAAATGAGTAATCTTTTCAATTTAAAAATAAACAAGGTATGTTTTCATGTCTTTGAAAAGTTGTCTTTGGTCTTTTGTTTATTTTTTAAGAGAAGATTAAAATCGCATATAGGTTTTCATCTTTGAAGAAAGGATAACGTAGTTACTATGTGTGACAGATAAACAATTTGGTTTGCAAAAACAAATGGGAGCTTTCTGTTATGGACACCTAACTATGCTATGAGATCCCACACAGTGAACTTCTGCAGTGTTTTTGGTGATCCTGAATAGATTCCCTGAAGTTCTCTGCAGATGTCATGGATCTCTCTTTATAGGCTTGGGTTCAGTACACATTACAAATCCAAGGAGTCACCATATGGGAATAGATTGGCAGTCAAAAAATTAAGAACTAGATACAGCTCTTTGACATAAATACATAACAAACTGAAAATCTGTAACAAAGTAATTATTTGTTAGCTTGGTATTAATCGCTGAGGAAAAAAACTACGTTTGCCAGTGCCTGGAACTAAATCTTATTTATGTTTTATTAAATTTACTCAGAGTCAAACTTAGTAAAACCTATATAGGCAATGCCTCTTCATTACTATGACTAGAAGACTGCAGCCATCTTCCATTATAAATCCCTATTTTAGTATTTCTATCTTTGGCTTGGAAAATTGGCTTGGATTGAAAAGTGCCACTCTGACAACTGGAAATGAAAACCACATTTGCTCGTTTTATTGCAAGTGCCTGTTGAAAGGTTGTGTGGAATAATTCGAGAATGCTAGGAGAAGATATGATTGGTTAAAGCAACATGCACTGAGGTTAGAAATCAAAAAGGAATAAAACACCATTAAAAGTAAATAACATGAACACCTTTGGAGGTATGTGATGCAAAGTTTTCTTAAGTTTGTTAAATCAGATCAGTTTGTTAAATCATCAGATAAGAGTCTAACGTTTAGATTTCTGTTCTAGAAAGAGATTATTGTGAAGATGAACAGTGTAGTTTTGGGGAAAAAAAATACCCTGTCAGCAACAGCAAAAAGGAGCATGTCTTGAAAATAAAAACTTTCTCAGCTCAAGGAGTTCTTCAGTGTACTGTTGACTGCTAATTTGGCTGCTTTGGCCATGATCCACTTCCTGAAAACAACCTAAAGTGAATGATCATTCAAAGATGAGAAAGATGCGAGTAATAGTAGCATAAGTAAAACAGTAATAAATAAATAGTAAGACAGCAGCAAGATTATTTTTACAGGAGATATGTTGGAAGCTTGAAAGTTTTGGTCCATTTTTTACTGAAGGAAAAAGGAAAGTAAAGAAGAGTTGCACTACAAGCAATTACTTCTGTGCATGACAGAACAAGACATCTGAAAGCAAAAGACTGTAGAACTTGATTTCTTTGCAGAAAAAAACGGTATGTTGTTAGGTTATGTCTGTATTGCTACAGTGTTTCAACTCAAGATCATATCACACTTTCTTGACTGTGGAGTCATGCAGTATCAAAAATAACAATCACAGACTTCTAAGTAAAATTTCAAATGGAATTGCTTCACACCTGTATGGCCCAATGTGGAGGCACCTGACAACAGTAGAAAATCTTCATGCGTTCAGATACCGATGTATTTGCATCTTCAAATTGGTCTGCAAGTGCCTGTAAATGCAAAGTATCTTCTGATTTAGTTTTTACTTTGACTTAATCAACCTAAAAAAATAAATTCAAAGCATTCAGGATTTTAAGCATGCTTGACATATAATAGAAAAATGATATTAAACATAACACTAAATGCCAGTAAGCCTACACCATAATATGCTACAAGTCTTTTTATTATTTATGTAAGAAAATGTAATAAACATTTCTGTAAAAACTCTTTATTACAGGTAATAATAAATAAAAAAATTTGAAGAGATTCAAATTTCAAAGTGCATGTAACAGGAATAAGAATCACATTTACAATCCCAAACAAACTCTTGCAGAGTAAAACTGTGTCAAATATTAAAGTGACCTTGCCTAATGCATTTCAATCCTTTAGCTAGTTTTTCCCTGCCTAAGATAGTACTGATGTGCTTTAGGCATGAAATTTCTTATTAAAAAGAGAGAGAAAGACAAACACATTATACTGGACCATCCTGAAAACACAGTTCTAATATAGAATAAATTATTGTGACTTGGAGTACAAATCAATTCAGGCCTTTTTTTTTTTCTTTTGATGGAGCTTTGGATTGTTGAAATGTTTTCTTCTGAAACCCTTTGAAAGAAAACAGTAACTTTTGCATAGCAAAAGTGCAGCAGCTTCAGCACTTTTTCCCTGAAAATCCACTATGAAGTTATTTAAATCAAAATTCAATAGCAAGAAAAAGAAAATATTAAAGGTAGCTATAGCCATAAAGTTGGTTAGAAATGCCAGTTATCACTAAACTAGCAAATTTAAGGCCAGAGGTATAAATAAGGGAATATTAAATTACTTGCCTTCACATGATTCATCTATCCAAGTCTTGCATATAACTCAGTCAAAGATTTATAGAAGGAGCTAGACAGGTTCTCAGAATTTTCTCAGCGTGGAAAATGAATGCAAAGATTCCCAAACAAAAGGAAAAACTGGATAGGATCACTTCTTTCTATATCTTTCTAAATCCAACTGTTGGCTACCCAGCCTATATCAATAATGCAATTAATAGTTGTGTAAAATTAAAATAATCAGTTACGTGATTTAAACTGCTACGCACCTTGTAATTGCTATTGATGTTAATGGGATTTATTAGGTAGCTTCATTCTTTTAATAAGAAAATATCACAGGCAGCAATAATTTAGGCTTTAAATCCACACTTAACCTCCCAATTTTAAATACTAGTATTTAAAATATTCAATTTTATTCACATGCTCTCTCATAAAATTATCTCCAGAGACTTGGTCCTAGAGATTATCCAAAAACCTACCCCAAGAAAATGCCTGAGGTATATTTGTAGTAAGGAAAGGGACAGACTAATAAAATCCCATTCCTTTACACAGTTCCAAGGAATTCAAAAGGAGTCAGATTCAAATAAAACCTTTAAAGTAATATTATTTAATTACAGAGTTTACTTGACTACAAACTATATAACAAATCATATTTTGCAGTTTTAGTTCTGCTCAAATGTTCTAATGCTATCCAGAATCACATTTTTCTATATTCTATTGCAACAAAAATGAAACTGAAAAATTGTCCAATTCCTTGGGTAATCATTTTACAAAACCAGACAAAGTAGTAAACTACAGTTGGAAAACTTAAAAATAACAATCGTTCTATGCCTGAGCAAAGACAGAAAATCCTAAATTATGTCCTGCAAAATAATTTTTTGAGGAGAATGGGAGATGGAAGGCAGAAAATGTTTTAAGTCAATCAAAATGTTTTGTTCCTGTTTTACTTTTTTTAAAAATTTTTATTTCTATTGTTCCAAAAGAAAAACTTGAATTTAAAGAGAAACAGTTTTTCAAAAGCAACATATTTTATTGGAAAATTTGTGGCCATATTTTTTCTACACTTCCTAAGCAGAAAAGCCTAATGTAAATTACATGTTGTAGGACAATATGACTATTAGCGAGTAGAATTCTCTCCCTTCCCCAAAAAAATACTGTTCTCTGCTCAGAGATCCAACAAAAACTGAAAATGTAGGTAGAACATAAGAATATTACATATTTCCTAAAAAGTACAATTGCTAATGAACTTAAACATTATTAAACCCCATGGTTTTCGCACTCTCTCATATGTTGAAAAAAATAGGCCCTGATAGTTGTGCCCACTTGTGAAGTATAGAAAATAAGTTATGTAAAAATTGCTGAATTCTATGTTTCTGAATTATGCTTGAAGAAATAACATTTGGGTTGTAGAGTGGTGAGAAAATGAGAATCCTAACCTTACCGCACAGCTAATATCTGATCATAGAACAATAAATCAATAAAATGAGCAAGATAGCACTGCCAAGAGAGCATTCTTTCTCATTAATAATCTTCAAGATAAATATTACGTGTAAAAAAAAAATATCTATGTAAATATGGAATATTTGCAACACAGTCAAAAGACGTAAGACTTGGTGTCTTAGTTTAACCTGAACCTCAAATTCCTGCCTTGAAAGTTGTTAAAAAGAACTACAGCAGAAACCAACTAATATTCACAACTCTAAATGATACATGAGTTCTTCCATATGCAACATTTAAAAACATCAAGCTTAACAGATCACCTCCCCGACTATATAACACACCCTTTCCCCCAAGGCTTGAGCTGCTATAGATAATGAGTTCTGAAGTCAAAAAACACAGTACAGAGAGATACACTAACCCAGTATGGAAACAACAAAAACATAGATGGTTTTGATGGACTTTTATATCATAAGCAAAGACTACATTATTGCCACATGAGAGCAGGAAAAGACAGCTCTATTCTCCCCATCTCATACTTCAATCTTTGGTAAGAGATTAAGAAGTACAGTAAGTAGCCTGTGTTTGGGATAAGTACACCATGTTCATTTGAAATGATCAAATTAGAGTTTTTCTCACTTTACTAATCAATCTCAGTCTAATCACTTTACTAATCAAACTCAGCTGGTAATTATCCATGACTTGAGTACATGAAGTTTGTAAAGGATTTTTTCCACCTTGGATGTCATTTCCATACATTCATTCCCATTGCACATCCTTGCTTTCCCTCTATGTTCAACATATGTATAACATCACTATGGCCCTGATGATAAAATATCAGCTTCAGTTTTGAACCTACTTAAATTTCAATCTCTTTATCCTCTCCACATTTTTTATTGTCCTTTTTTCTTCTACAGCTGACAGAGTTAATAGCTTTTTCTTTTTAGCCAGACCCTATCTCTGTACTTAATCTCTGGAAATACTACAAGACCCTTATGGTTTCTGGTCATTGAGGTGTCATTTTCTTGTGATGTAATGCTATTTGATTTCTCAACCTACTTACTGGCCTGGGCAGCGGAAGGGGAGGTGCTGATCTCCTCTCTCTGCTGACCAGTGATAGGACACGAGGAAATGGAATGAAGTTGCATCAGGGGAAGTTCAGACTGGACATTAAAATCATAGAATCATACAATCATTTAGGTTGGAAAAGACCTTTAAGATCATTGGGTCCAACTGTTAGGAAAAGGTTCTTCACCGAGAGGGTGGTCAGTCACTGGACGGGCTCCCCAGGGAAATGCTCGTGGCACCAAGCCTGTCAGAGTTCTTAGTCATACGGTGTAGTTTTAGGTATTCCTGGGAGTTGGACTCGGTGATCCTTATGGGTCCCTTCCATCTTGAGATATTCTCTGATTCTAAGTCCTTCCATCAAAGTTTTGTCCCTTTCGTTAAAATATAATCTTCAGGTAGCTTTTGGCATCTGAGGTAAATAAATGGCAGACCTTCACTTCCTTCTTTCTATTCTTAACCTCTTTCTTCCAGATAACAATGTTTACTTACTTTCTCAAAAAAATGCCCCTTACTATGTAAAACTGTATCTATATGCAAACATTTTTTCCTTCCATTTCATCTGAAGGATCTCCTGATCCAAGATTATTTGGGAAAAAATCCTCCCCCAAAACAAACAAAAAAGCTGCAAACCCTTGTCTTTTGAAAAGAGCAAGATAGTCACTACTTATCAAAAACATCCTGAAAACACCATCATGCTTTTGTTTGTACAGCAACTATTTTATTCCGTCTGGATCCCTCCCCCCAATAACACCAAAGATTGGCCTGTCCATATCCAAACATAACATTGCTGGCCCCAATAAAACATCGCCCTCAAAATAGTCTTGATTCATAGACAGCATTTTATCCACACTATTTCATCTCACTTCTTCCCAGGTTTTCGTATCAGTAAAACACAATGTGACTGCACCGCTTATCCCTTTACCTATCTTTCCTGACAAGAGCATTTCCAGTTTTAGTGTTCCAGTCACAACTGTTCTACCATATTTATTTCATCTGCACAAAAGCTTGTTTCACAGGCTGTGCCAATAATCGTAGCCTGTTTATTTTGTTTTCCTGCCTCCTCTCACTGCTAACTGGGCATCCAGCTGTTTCCCACCAACCACACCCCATTTAAAACATTAGTTTTTACTACTTTAGTATCTGATTACTTGCTATGCACTTATCAGTACCACCACCTCTACCCTTGTTAGCATCTTATATTCCCTCATACACTTTGATTTATCCCAGTACACTTGATGTTCCTCTTTATTTATGATTTTGTAGCCAGGAAGATTAGACAAGTTTTTACTAGTCTTCTCCCGCTTCTCAGTCTGGAGATCATGTCAGTCTGCCAGAATCAAGCCCTGGTTAATAGCTCTCGGACTCCACTGGTGACTGTCAGCCCAAGAGTCCTTTCTACATGAATGCTCCCAACAGCCATAAACCACAATGTTTCTCTACCACTTAATCCCAACCGACATGTTGACTGTGGCATTATCTTACCTTGCTTTTGCCCTCCTTTCTCTAACAACTCTAAGATGTCCCACTTCTTACAGATTTTTACCATATGTTTAGTGTGACTTATGCCAAAGGAAACTGATACTGTCATACGTTCCGCTCTCCCACTATGGCCATGGTTCAGCACGTTACCCAACTGGTACCGTAACTCCGGGCAGACAGAAGAGGATGAATGGAAAAGTACCTTTCAGTCTTTCCTAACACAGAAACTCCAGATACAACATTTTCATGATGTTCTTGTGATTCTCAGGTCCTTTTCCTTCAGTTTCTCCCAAAACTGAAGACTCCTCCTGAAAATCCCACACATCAGCCTGACCTCTCCATACTCTGCCTAACTACTTATTTCCATTTTCCTTGTCCTTCTATTTCTGTCCATTACCTCTGTATGTTTTATAATCAGCAAGTTGATGTCACAACTCTACTGCTCTTGTATTCTAGCTGCTCCCCTAGCTCTGTGCATCTTCCAGAAATTCTCCTGCCAGCCGTGTGCTCTATAGGTAGGTTTATTTAGCAGAAGCCAACAAATCTTTAGCAAATTATGCAGCTCCTTAATGCTTTCCTCCTTCATATCATAAAAACACCAAGCTTCAGCATGTGCATCTATGACTGCTGGTTACTGTTTACATAAGCTTTGCCAAATGATACTTGATGCAAATTAATTTTAATGCGCTCAAAGATGATGAAAATACCACTGTTTCTGTATCCGTCTCTATATTTTCCCCTGCTTTGTCCCACTTCCAGTGCCACTCCCCAGCACCAACATCATCTTCTACCCTTTACAGGAAAAAAATGAAGATTAACCCTCCACTCAATTAATCCACCTTCTGCTTCTTTTGTTCACTGTCTGCTCAGCTTTTCAGCAGCTTGCTTAGGCCACTCTTGACCCGTACTTAGGTTTAGACCAGCATATACTATAAATAGGAAGCTTTCCCTTGAGATGTCAAAACTAATACAAATTACCCCCTTTTTGCTCTGCTTGCCGAGCTTATGAAAATTACAAACTACATAGTAGTGAAATGTATTGTTGTATTTACTGAGCACCTACCATCCTAGCCCCCCATTTGACAAAAGTATACTAGGAGTACGTCAAAACTTAAGTACATCCTCAAGAAAGAAAGGAAGAAGGAAGGCCTTGCAAAAAACCACACAATACCAAAACAACAAATTAGCAAATTATCTATTTCATTTTTAATCCAAAAGTAATGTAGGTTTTAAAAATGGCCAACTCTGGGCATCTTCCTTTACTTACACAACCTATATACCTTTTTAAGTGCCAAAGTATGGACACCAGTTTTGGGACTGCCTGGGTGGGTCTTGGCTTAGGGTCAGGCACCAAAGCACCTGATGGCATAAACACACAGTTGGAATGGTTCAGCTGCTTGGAAAAAAGCTGTCTGGAGACAAAGAGGGTAAGAAATAAAAATATGTCTGTAAGGAAAACAATCCTGCTATCCCATCTCATTATTACTATGGTTTCTAAGAATTTAGCAGGTGTACAGCCCAAACTGAACAGGGCTCACCTACATTACTTGCTCAAGAACAAAGCAGAAGAAAGCATTGTAAAAGTAAGAGCAACTACATGTGTAACTCTGTGGCTGTATAATGACAAAGTTCTTATTTTATTCATAAGCTTATTTTACAGATTATAAATAAACGGGAAAATTTATCATCAAAAAGCTCCTTTGATTCCTTACCACAGAACTTGGTCACACAGATAAAGAGTTTCTACTGCTTAGTATTTATGAAACCAAAAGTCGGCATTTTTTTAAGCTCATGCAAGAAGCTCTTGTGGACCCTGTAATATTTATGGACTTCTATAAAACTTCCAGAGATTGATCATTAAATTAATTCCAAGTTTCATGCAACTTAAGACCTAATTCTAAATGCTTTAAAATCTTTACTTTTGGAGGCAGTGATATTAAAATACTTGTCTAACAGAAACCTATGTAATTCATGAAGCTTCAAAACTTTAAGTGGCTTTATTATTTTTTTAACTGTCCTCTGCCAAATTACATTTTCTAACAATAAAGCCTGAAAAACACTGCACAAGAAAGAACTATAGTCCAAGTTAATTTGGGATATATTATGACAGTAATTGTCACAGCCTTGTGCTGCAATAGTGTACTCAGTAATACATAAACACAGAATTACTAATAAAAGCTGCAATTACCCTGAAGAAAACATCTATTGTATAATCAGTGTCTAAAATTCAGAAACTGTATATACATTAGAAAGCAGGTGACAAATACAGAGAATGAAATATACAGGAGAATTAGGGTTTTCCAGATTTTCTTTCTGGTGAATTAGATCAGCTATTCCAAGATTTTCCTAATGTACTGTAAGTATTTTAGTACCTTGTGGATATGCAATTAGATCTTGAGTTACACTCTTTTGGTAAACTTACTTTAAAAAACCTCAAAAAATTATATTTACAATTCAAACAACAAACTTGTTTCAACAGCTCTTTGTCAACCCAAGAGCTCCTGTAACCAAGACCACTGGGACAAATTGAGACGTACCCAGACTTCTAAAATCCAATGGTCAAAGTATTTAATGTTCCAGTGAAGCAATGCCAGAAACTATGAAGCAATAAAAAGTTTTCATGTAACAATGCAGTAAAGTTTTGCTTAATGGAAGAGAATACTTTCTGGTTGATAAATATGGATATAATGGGGAAAAAATTAAAACAGTTGAGATTAGTCTAAACTACATCAGGGAGATTATGACCAAATAGTGATCACTTTATTGATTGCCAATTTTATCACTAGATAAAAAGACATGAACCCAGTATATTTAGACTTATTATATTCAACCATTATCCAGAACAGCATTTGGACATTTAAGACAGGACTTTGTTGCCTGGAAGCTAAAACAACTTAAAGGAAATAATGAGCTATACTTTCAAAAAGCTCACTGATTATATATTTCTGTTAAATGATGAAAATCTCTGAATAGTCAAGAACTAAAGCATCCAAACACAAAACAAAAGCTATTAAGCAAGGATGTATTTCGACATCAAGAAAGAAACCCTCCCCCTCATTTATCTAATTTTCAAAGGGGAATTATGACATTAAATACTTGAGGAAAATTTATTACAGCGATCACTATTATAAATTATGATTTGTGATTCATGGAAACTCAAAAATACCATTTCTTACATTGTGCAAAGATGCCAAGATGAAGAGCACTACTTACTGGAGATTTTACATTACTGACATTCTCAGGAGGATGAAAGTCTTGGTTTCACTAAAATTTTGTAGCCTGGAAGACTTCCAATTTTGCTCACTTTGCAAGCTCACCCTTTCGGTCATTCTTCCAATGAAATTATTGCTGGATAGGACTGACCTCAAATGGTGTGCATATTTAAAGCAACTACAGCACTATGTATCACACTGCTCCCTAGGAACTAACATCTGGTTTAAAATCTGTTAGAACTAACTTTATAATGTTGTATAGCACTGACTACCTACTTTGTATTGTAAATGGATGGTTACAGGGCACCTGGAACACAGGAGCTGCAAAGATGTCAGGATGCTTCACAGAGAGAAACTACTAACAAGGCAATGCAACTCAAGAACTATAAAAAAAAGTAGCGCTTGACACAAAATTAACTGAAACATTCAAGGAGAAGGCTTCAGGCTGCAAGTTTTCAAAGCTAAGTTTGTTTGCGTTGAAAGCAGTTTTAACTACTTTGCCCAATGTTTTGGCAGAAACTTCTTGATTGTACATAATCACTACACTGAAAGAAATCACAATGTTCAGTGTCCAAGGTTATTTGCCTTTTTAAAAAAATCACAAGAATATGGCCCCAGTTTCTAGTAACTTTACACACAGAAGAAAAAAGGCTGATTTCCTTTAATTGAAAGGAAAACAAAATTTTTCTATGCATATTCTTTCAAATTAGTGCAATCCCTTTTTAAACAGCAGACTAATTCCCCAACTAGTACTTTGCTTTTTTTGTTTTCCTCCCACCCTAGACTGGACAGAAAAGTCTCCATGGTCTGTAAAGAAAAGAGGCCTTCTTGGACTGGATTCAGCACTATCCACCCCACAGTATTTTTCTACTAGCTTATTTTCATGGATTCTTCAGTTAAGATGCTCCATCTCTCAAGACTGTAAGTACTCATAGTATTGAGCACGCAATGTCTGTTTTATGGCTTCTCCTCTGCTACCTCCTATTTCCTTCTCACCCTATGCAGCTAAAGAAACTCAGCATCAGCTATCCCTCAGCAAACACTTTAAAGTTTTTGGGTTGAGAAGAATGCCAGTAGAGGCTTTCTTAGGATAGCCATCTCTGCACACAGGTTTCATTTCATTGTCTGCGACTGACATCAACCTGAGAATAATCTCCAAGATAGATTATGCCTGGAAAATTTTCTAAAATGTTTCAAGTTTGATGCATTTAAGGCTTCTGCTGTTAGTCCATTTAAAAGCATAAGCAAATAAACTGTTTTTTAAACACAGGTTGTTTGGCAAAGGAGGAACTTGCTTGTAACCTGTAATAAAGATCTAACTGATCTCGTGCCAGAAACTCTCTGTTCTGGTGTACTGTCATCTTTCCCTCCCACCCCGTCAGTCACTACAATAAAGTGCTATACAGAATAAATTATGTCAAACATCTGTGTTTTGTAATACATAGCAGGTATATTCTTTGAGAGATGTAGTTCTTCCTCAGAAAAGCCAAACAGAAGGGGATAGTCAAGCTGAACCCTTTAGTTTAATAACTTTTATATGACGTATTTAATTGTTAATTTAGCTATGATACTCATAAACATATATGCCTCTTTATGACCAATTTAATCTAGTCTGTATTCCAACTGCAACTCCCTGCTCAAGAACAGTCTATTGGAAACATCGTGTACTTTTTCTATTGCCAGAATACTTGAGATTGTCTACCATATACCACACATTTGCATTTTGCTTACTGTAAATTGTACAACAGTATATATATACACACAAGCAATAAAAAAAATGACAATTTGTCTGTAAGTAGTAGAAGCCGCCTCATGCAAGCTTTTATCACAGAACATATTATAAATAAACATACTATAAATAAATATTCAAATTAAACGTTTATATATGGCAAAAAATATAATTAGAACTTAGGAATTAGATGGTCATTTCTCAAGAATATAAACAACAAATAATTAAAGTAAAACAATGAATTTCAGAGGAAGAGTTCTTAAGACAATGTTATTAATTGCACGCATGTAAACATTTTCAGCTTCCTCACCTAAGACAGAGACTGGATGGTATTCTGTTACACAAATAGAAATCTCGAGGAAAAAACACAGTACAAAACAAAATGCGATGTATTCAGGTAACTCAGTGCAGATTTTTACTGGCAATCATACCAAGCATAATTCTTTCATGTTGTTTAAATGTCCTTAGATGCCTGTAAGGGAGAAAAAAAGTGTTGTCTAGTCTTACCTAGATACCTGTAACCTGAAACCACAGATACGCAGCAGCTCTAATCACTGACAGCTCTTTTTGCAGTATTAGAAATAGCCAACTTTTTTTTTTTTTAACACCAGCAAAGTGCTCTTTTGCTGAAATCTGTTTTTCAGCTATTCTTATTCAGTTGCAAATCTCAAGAACATCTTCAGTTATTTGGTGAAGGGGACAGGAGTATGAAGAGAAAAGACAGACAAATTCAGTCTCTTTTGTCCTGAATTTGATCAGAATGTCTCAGATAACATCTTGGGACACTCATTGTTTTCACTTCTTACAAAAAAAACCCCTCTTTTTCCTAAGAATAGCTTCCCTATAGAGTGAAACCTTGACTGATACCCAGTAGTTTCTGTTGAAAAATTACTTGGCAGGAAATACACATTCTTCCAGTAGCTGAGCCTGACCCAGCAACCATAGAGTATATGATGGTAAGTACATTAGAAATATGACACACAGGCAAAGTGTTTAAACTTTAGCTATCCCAAAGAAAGGCAATACCATATAAAGAAGTCTGTTTTCAATATATGTATTTTCTTGAAAGACATCCAATCCAGTTCTTCACATATTCCTGGAAAGCTCTCTATACATCAGGGAAAAACAAACAAATGCCCTATCATTCTCCATTAATGATTGATCTACTCACCAAAGAGGAAAATAAGCATCTTCAGCAACAATTGGCTTGAAATCAGTTCGATTTCCAGTAAAAATGAAAACACTTTACATGCATTAAATATTCCATGCCTGATTGTATGATATATTCAAATAGAAGCACATCCAGCTCCCCTGAAGACTCAGTTCTTCTTTATCAAAAAAGGAGGAATCCACAAAAATAAAATTCTTTCCACAATCATATCACACAGACACAGCCTGTCTGGTACGCAACCAACTAAGAAACCAAACCAAAATAAAATTTTCATTCAGCTGGATGGATTTTTATGGTCTGTGCTGGTCACTTGCACCAAACAGGTTGAGGGACAGAGACTGGACAACAACAAGTCTTGTGCTAGTAAGAGCAACTAGAACTAAACATGGACTTGGGATATGACAGTCAGTGTAATACATACACCCATGTACATTAATAGCCTTCAATTACTTAATCAAGGACAATCAGCTGCATGTTAATAGCCTTCAACTACTTAATCAAGGACAATCAGCTGCAAGTTCTAACAGTACCAGTCTTGCACTGGAGGCAACTTTCTTGCTGAACTTCAGGAGGAGGTAGCACAGTGCTGCCAGACGAACAGATGCCCTTTGCTTTCAGCTGCCCCCTTTTTACTTGAGATACTCTAACCTGGGCCAGAGGGAGAGGACCAAAGGACAAATTAACTCCTCCACCAGCAGTTGCCACCACCTACTTCCTGCTACCATTTTTTCCAGGGAGAGAGGAACATGAGCTGAACCTCTAGCTGTGCATCCAACCCTCTACCTGCACCTTTAATGGAGAACCAGAGGGAGGAAGGCAGATTTCAGACCAGAGGAACTGTGCTGGCAAGGTGCAGCTTGAGAGCTCCTGAAATAGTTTAAGCCTGCACTATAATTTGGCATTTTATAACTTTTAAGTGTCTGAACTTGCAACATTATTAATGACCTTTGTTTGCATGCATTTTACACAGGGGAAAATGGAATAAAGCAGGAGATGAAGCGTTCCATGGTAGAATCATTTACTGCATGTTTCTATTTCTAGGCAACTTCAATGTTTGCAGAGATCTGCATCTGGAAAAATGGGCAGGTATAGCACAGTAATGTGCGTATTAGCCACAAATAATATTATTTATGCCATTTAAAATCTAGTTCAGGCATGGTAGGTCATATTGCTTACGAAAACATCTCCACATCTGTCAAAATGCCCAGGTCTTATCACAAAACCACAGTGCTATAATTTACAATGTTCAGACAGACAGCAATACTGTGAAAAAACTCGGTAACTGCAAAAGCAAATGGAAATATTGAAAAGAGCCAATACCATATCATCATAGAACTCTCCATACACCAATCCAAATGATTATTTGAATCAATGGTCCTTAAATCAGTTTGGAAAGTTCAGAAGCCAAATATATTCCTCAATTCATAACTGTAACTGGAACAGGAACTAAATGAGTTGAGTTAGGCCAGCAAACAGTTCTCTGGTTAGAAGCTAGATTCAGCACACACTATTGCAAAGTTTGTCTCCAATACAATAGTTTCCAATCAACTGATTCTTTACATACTAGACTCCCAAAATTTCCTACCTCTGAACACTTAGAAACCACGTACAGTTACCTTATTAAATATTTTTTTTAATAACCCAACTCTGCCTGTAACTTACTGGAGAGCTAGGCCCTTGGTATGTTTGAAATTATTTTGGTAGAAACATCTATCAGAAAAAGCAGTTCTCACTCCCTACTACAGCATCACAGTTACAAACTAAGTTCAAAGCATGAACATTTTCACTTTTGGAATTAGTTCTTGTTTTTGTAAATGATACAATCATTTAATCTAAAAAAAGAAAAGTAACATTTTCCCTCATTAATTACACAATAGTCCATTCTCTTCTATTTTGTCTTTTCCACAAGCATTTTTCTACGCTATTTCTAAATTTATCTCACAAAAATTTGTCACCAGTTTAATGACCTTTTTTACAAATACCTTCACCCCAGTTTCTGTGAATCCATATTCTCTAGGTAATGATTACAAATCTCTCTGGCTAATACTTCATCAGTTTTGTTGCAGAAACTGATCTGCTGAAATCCTACTCTTAACTGGCGTTCAAGAAACGAATTGCCTAAAGCATCCTCCTTGATTAATCCTGGTGTTGACTTACATAATAAAAGTAAAATGCTTCCAATGTAACATTCTCAGACTCTAGCCTGCTTTGGCTATACAATCACTTTGTTGGCCCCACTTTAAATTTTGAAAGTAATTCTTTTCAGCTTTTATCAGATTTCCCACTGAAAATCTCCTTTGATAATAAATGCATTGGCTTCTCCTAAAATCTCAGCTTGTATGCTGACCTGAGGAAGTAATTTTTTTTTTTTTGTATCAGGAGAAAAGTCTTGCTGCCAGACCGTTTATTCTTTCTTTATTGAGTGACTATATAAGGACAAACGCAAGGACCATTAATTACTGGGATTTACCAAGTTGGCTTTGACGTTACTTATTCCAACTTTTGCAAGTATTAGAGCAACACTATTTCCATATTCTTTCACTTTAAATACTTTTAAAACTAAAACCAGTCTCCAGTCTCTCATTTCCTGCAATGGTTAAAGCAGCACTACAATACCTTCTAATGGAAGAATTTTTTAGAACAATGCTGGACTACTTTCAAAATCTTAAAAAACACAGACACAAACACTTCTATCAATAACATTTGTTTCATTGTTATTCTACTTATTTCCCAGCAATTGTACGTCTTAGCTTCATTTCAGTAAATAAGAAGGCTCTATCTCCTACATGTATAACTATAAATTTGTCTTTCAAGACTGAATTCATCCTCTATGTTTTGAGGGACTGTTCACCGTGGCACTGGAACTTCTTGAACTACAATAACCTACGTGCTTACTGCCTTCTCATCATGCCGAAAAACTCATTCATTTGGCAGGCTTTGCAGGGGAAGACTGGGGCTATATTCCTTGGAGAAAACTGTGGGAGGACAAAGAGAACTTTGTTTTATTTAACTGATTGAATTTCTTACCTGTAATAAACTGATCACCACTACTGAATTATAACTGCAAAACTATCATAATCAGGGCATTTTAAAGTTGCTCTGCATATATTTTTATTGTTCTTAAAAATTATTAAAATCTGAAAAGAATGCAAAATTCATTCTGTTTGTCTTAATTTGGCTCTTAAAAAGCCATTTTATGGAGTAATTAATTTCTGTATTTTTAATAGACTACTGCCCTAATCAACCAAAATATGCATACAGTATTGTGTCATTGAAGATAAAGCATATTTGAGCCAGAGGGAACTGATAGAAATTTATGCCATTTGAATTAATAATTTTCAATATTATTTCAGTCAGCAAATCATTTTGGTGAGGTTTTTTTGGTTTTATTTGTTTGGGGTTTTTTTTTGGATTTGCAACTTCTGTTCTTTTCCTTTGAAAGATTAATTTTCATTAGCGATGAGAATCCGACTGTCGTTCAGTAGTACATTACCTTATTTCTATCTTTTTTTTATAACCAGGATGATCCAATGTAAACATGTTTAAGATAACTTGTATCTTTAGCATAAAACTGCTGTTTTTAAATGTAAATGTTAGAGAATGATGAACGGCATTTCTCACGTCCTAAATAAAGAAGTTACCTTGCCATTTTTTTAAGATTGAAATGGAAGTGCAATTAGCAAATAAAGCAAATGTATATTATTACATCAATTAATAAAATTATAGGCCTTGTAGCCAGAAAGACAACTATTAAAATGTGGTTTGCATTTACAATTTGCTCCTTTATTATAGATATCTTAGAAATGCATAGGTTCCGATTACACTGTTTTACAAGACATTAAAATGAGTAGATCTCAGTGTTTCAGGCCTAATTTTATAGAGCAAACAAGAAAAACATGCCTTCTTGTCTTATCAGCTCCCAAGAAGTTTCTCAACTCTGAATAAAACCAGGCATTGAGCTAGGAAAAAACCCATGCCTTTGCACCTGCATGACAGCTGTTGAAGGCTGGTTCACCACTTCAACATACTCTTATTCCAGGTACTTCACCAATGATTTTCACCAGATCATGCATCCAATTGTTTTTAAACCTCAGCATCAAAACGTGTCCTGATGGTATACTGATTTAGATTGCTGATTATAAGTGTAGGTTTAATAAATTTTGTAATAAAATATCTAAACATTACTTGGATGTACCAGTTTTTCTCTACCCTAGCTTATGTCATAACTGTGTTATCACTTGGACTTTTAAACTTTGTTGTTCTATAGGTACTGACTAAATCAGCAGCAGAGATATTGAATGTATAAAGATATTAACATTTTTAAGTATTCAGCATTAAACAATTCAGCTAAATTACCAATTTTAAACAATTATTCTACACTTCCTACACTATAAAAAATAGATTTATCACTTATTGTTAACCTTATTGCAGAAAGCAAGCATTTAGAAAAATTATGCTTGTTTACTGCCTACCTTTAGTAGGCGTTTTATCTATGAGGTTTCAGTTTAATTCTCTGGTGTACCAGTTAAAGCTGTTTCTTTTTTCTGCTTTACATGGCAGAACACTGAAAAGATACTGTTTATACAACATTTCCCAGACCTTTTTCTTTGTGATATTCTGATAATTCATTCTTCCCCACTACATTACTACCTTATTCTCAAGCAGACATTAATTCTTCACTTTAAACTTATTCCCTAAGTATCCCCTACATGTTTAAGCAAGATTATAATCCAAAACTAGCCACATCGTAATGACTTCAAATTCCAAAATTATTCAGGAAGAGACTAAGGTACCGGTTTCACCTATAGAATCACTTTGACAGCAGGAAAGAGGGATGGCCAAAAATTTGTAAGGGTTCTGTGCAAAAGAACTTGAAGTACCGGACTACCAGTAAGACTTAGGTTTTGCATAACTCTAGGTGAACTTTAAGATGAAATAGGATGTTGACAGTTTCAAGGGGAGGTATGCTGGGGCAGAAGTTATTGACTAGGGTGCTGGAACTGTGCATGTCTTTATTTTTTCTAAAATGAGTCATGTAGTAGTAGATTCTTAACGTGAATGATTTTGTTTGTTATATCAGGCGCTGCAAATGTGTATTTCACTTTGAAAACAATATTAGCCAACTAAGAAACAAATATTCACTTTGGTTGTCAGAGTCATTTTACTAAAAAAAGCTTCAATTTCTTTATAATAGGGCTTTTGCAGCTGGGTGGGGAAGGAAAGCACACAAGAGGAAATGAGTCCAATAATCCCAAATGAAACATAAAGCATTTTGATATCAAAATTAGCACAAAAGAGGTCAAGGTCATGAGCAGAAGATAATGGGATTCATGAACGTCTGACATAATATTTCCTTCTCATTTGAAACTGAGAGCCAAGCAGCAATTTAGAGGATCTCCTATGCAACTGCCATTTGGAATGTTTTGCTGTAGTCAAACACTACCACCTAAAGAAGCACGGTAAAACAAATGAGGCCTCTAATAGCACAACAGCATGACTGACTTTCAAAATTAAGAGCTTACTTTTCTGGACAAATATTGAGCCCAAAGTTACTGAGTGCCAGTGCTTAGGATATGGGTTTCAATGTTAAAGCCTGTTAATGACTTAAGCCTCAGGACAAATCCACATACAGAGGACACAAAATCTTCAGAAAAGTACTATGTATATTTTTTTACCTTTACTCCATTTAAATTTATTTTTTACTTATTTTAATGTTACTTATATTAAATATAATTTTATAGTTATTACATTATCCTTATCAAGCAAGTGTAACTTCTTGAATGTTTTTGTTTTCAAAGGAAAACCTGTTTCACCTGTGAATTATGTTATTCATTTTTATGATGTATCAAAAGGTGCAAGCAGAACTTCCTCTAAAGTCTCCACAAGAAGCTAGATTTACAAGCTTACTTGTGAAGGATGGATTTAAAACCAGACCATTCATTTTCTGTTGCAAAAGCAAGAATACCGATATCATCCATCAATTCACCATGACAACGCTACATTTAAATTTAGTCCAAATACAGGCTAGATCATTTGCCGTTTAGGAAAAGAACATCCCCATTTCCATACATGCATCTTGCCCCCTTTTTGGTATGCGTGCAGCTTATTCGTTTGTAGTGCGGCATCGTATTCTCTCTCTTACTCTGCAGTCTTAAATGCCAAACATACTCGGCTGCTCTTAGCTTTAACCTGCATCTTTATATGAGTCAGGAACAGGAGAGGTAGTTGTAGTCCCTCACACAAAGAGACCTGCATTGAAGGTTCCCCCTTTCCTATCAGATGACTTGACATTTTTGTCACAGCTCAATATACCTGCATACATCTGCCCTAAACCAGTAGACTTATGTCTCATGCAATCATATGTGTGGAGACTCACCTAAGGAGGACAAAGAATTTCAACTGCCTTCTGTATAGATGCAAGTCCCCTTTTTCTAGCTAGTTAACTAGCTTTGATATTGCCATTAGCAAACAGTAGTTATAAACCACTTTGCACAGGATGCAAAACCTGCAGAGGAACTGCATACACTTCAAAATAGTAAGCCTGCATTAAGTTCCAAGCTGTTGTGGTTACACTGCTTTTATAGTTCCCACATCAGCTTGCTCTGGGGGAAGGCACAACTGCAGTCAATACTGAAAAACAGATCCAAAGACTTCCCGCATCAGCTTTGCTTTCTGTTTTTCACTAAAGGGGGAAGTAAGGACAAGGATGGAGAAAGAAATAAAAAGAAGAAAAGCTATCACTGTTAAGTTGGAGTTTAATTACAATATAGGAGGAACAGGTAACTGCCTTAACAGATAAGGGAGACTCTGGTTTGTAGTACCTGGCATATGCATTGTACAATGCAACTCAAGAAAACCTCTCCACCGGTCCTGGGCTATTTCAGAACACGGTTTGTTAGCTCACCTTGGGATACCTATATCCAAATTTCCAATGATATTTCTGACATACAGCTGTGAAGATTTATCTAGTCAAATTTAGCAACAGCTGTAAAGCTTCATCTATTCAGTTCAGCAGCAGGTGGGAATAGCGTGTCCTTCATGCCTTGTATCTGGTCTGATTACAAGTGGAACATAATTATTTTAATTGTTTAGTTTGTTGAAGTTGAGCTTATAATGCTTATGCCTTCCAGTGCAAAGCTTAGGCAGAAAGATCTGAATGTTGTGTCCTGGAATCTGTTGATATTCATATTTTTCTCTGCAACTCGCTGTCATCGCTTTGTCTATAAAAAAAATGTAATATTACTGTTCAATATAGCTTAAGGATTCTCCTATCTGACATTATGATTCTTAATACCATCATTTGAATTGTCAGGACACTGAGTGAAGAGACTTTAAAGAGAAAAAGGTAAATGCTTTCAGAGCTAAGATTCAATGGGAAACATTTGGAAAAAATGGGAGGCTTAGTATTTTTGGCTGATTTTAGAAAGTGCATTGACACTAGAAGTGAAAGAGCGCACATATTGAACATAATTCTCAAATGAGCAAAAAGGTTTGTACTTTCAAAGTACTAGCTGAGAAAATATGAAGAAACTCTAGCACAGAAAGAATGGTTTCATTCTTTTCCCCACACCAGCTAATAGTGCTGATCCAAACTAGCAAATACAACAGAGCAGTAGAAAACTTCTAGGCAGAAGTCATTACCTGGAAGATTATATTATTCAATATTCTCTTTTTTGCCAGTGGTACAAAAACACTTCAGTTATTCCTGAATAACTTCTGGCAGACTGGATCTCTGATTTCCTTTTTTTTCCCTCCAACAAAAACCGTAATTGCATAGTGGAAGAAAAACTGAGGGAGCCAAGCACCACCACGTTAATTATTTTGAAGTGTGCTAATGAGTTCAGTGTATCCCCAGAAACACTTGTGTCATGTAACATCTTCCGTCAAATCTATCATCTGCTTAAGCAAAATGAAATTAATTCTGGAAATGTGTCTTGAGACTGAAATCATAACTATCACCAAGGGGTCACTCTCTCTTGTGATTGCTTTGTGAAGTAATAAAGTTTATTTCTAGGGTTCTGGAGACCTTCTGATCTTGCGTAGAATTCATTAAGGAAAGGTTTTATAAGACACTTGCCTTTTCTCCTCTCTTCAAGCACTTTTTGGAACATGTGTTCTAATAATAAACACAATTCATAATAGTTGAGAACTATTGGGATATCAATGCAGGGATATCCCTACAGGATAGAAGAGGTGTGTCTTCCACTTATCACACAGATGCCGGTAACTTTCTGTTAAAACTTTCAACTTCATGTGAAACAAATTTATTAGTAATTAATTTTTCTGCTCCTTCCTCCCCTCTCCCATTCCATACACAACTAAAAGCAATTATTAAAGCGCTATTTAATGTACTCCTAGAGTACAAGAGGGGGTTAAAGAATAGGAATAGGAACTCCTAGTACAGTGACCTAATAGTTTAGCTGAACAGACAAGTGCTGTCGTTCCTTTGGTCATACTGAAAGTCTCTCTATATTACTCCAACCATGGTCTTGAGAGGCTTGATCAGAAAGATACATTACTTGAGAAGCAAAAGAGGCGGGAAAAATCTGTTATCCTCAAACCTCTCTAGAACAGCCTAGTGGGAGGAAGAGTGCTCCCCTTTCCTCTTTGAACTCTTCTCTTAAATGTTGGATTTGTCCAATGCAGAACAACTGCCAAATAAAGCAAAACACAGGGAGTAAGTTGGCAAGGAGGTGACAGTTTAGCTTTGAAAATAAAAAGGATATGTTTCTATGATAAATGACATAACTTTCTTGCATAACCATTTAAAGACCATCAATGTGAAAATAACGAAACAGCAAAGTTGCATTCAGGCTCACAGAGCTCAAGATGTCAGTTCTGTTAAGATCTGTACCAGCCTTTTATTTCCATAGGTGTACATAAACTCTTTTCAGATTTGTAAGAACTGAACACCAACTAGCATGTTTCTATAGTAAGAACACTTGAAAAAAAAAACAAAACAAAACCTAAAATCATTATTTCTTTTTTTCATACACACAGAAAAACATTAGTTGCTGGAGAAAATGACACTCTGAAGTATTATTTAAGTGAAAATTACAGGGCAGTTGACACAGAATTCCCAACCACATACATCTGTGTATGACTAAGGATATAAAACAAGATCTCATGTGACCTTTCAATCTTAGGCATAATGATTAGCCTATAATATTGCTAGTCTGCTCCCAGATCTCCTGAAGTCTTATTAAAAACACCCTTTCAAGACACATTTCTCTCCCCTTAACAGGCAAATTCCTTTGCTGCCAAGAAAAGCAAGCAAGAGAGAACCATATGAAATACCACATATGTCGTACTGTGTGTTAGGAAAACCAAGAGATTAGCTTACAGGCATGCTATCACCAGGTGCAGCGAGCAGCAGAAAATACAATCAGAAAAGGGGCACAGAACAAGCTGATAAAAGCTGCAAGTGTAGAGGAAGCCAGTGTAACCACCCAGATCAAGCCGCAGGAAGTAGCTCTAACAAGTCCCTGTAGGATAAGCCTGAGCAGGCTACTGGTGTACCACGCACATGGCAGCTTCACTGCTTTCGCTGGCTGTGTAGTCCAGCAGTAATGATGCTCTCACTTCTACCCCGCCACCCTTTGTACAAAGCATGACATTTTAATTTGATTTGCTTTATTCTTTAAAATATTTTAAAATCCACTGAAATGGAAGAGTACACTTATTTCATATATGAAGAAACTACAGTGGGATGCTATCCTTTATGTGTTTTAAATTGGTTTGTTTGGTTTTGCTTTGTTTGGTTGGTTTTTTTAATCGCCCTTCCCTGTTCTCTTTTTTCATAGTTTCTAGACTACTCAAAATTCCTTTTTTCTCCCCCATCCTATTACTTGAGCTCTGGCTGCACTTTCAGCAGTAATTTGTGGTTTAACAGCTTATTCCAACCCATTTTCCACTATTAGTAGTTTCTGAATTACTTTCTTACAATAGAAGGTAGTTGAAGATCCCAAAACTGATGTAGAAATGGCAGGTTTCTGGTTATGTGGAGAGCTATTTATCAAAAACTATCCCATTTTCTTCCTGTTTCCTCCCTCCTTCTCTTTCCTTTCTTTCCACCCTAGCACTTCTCACCCTCCCTCACCTACATCCACATGGAAAAAAACCAAACACCCAACCTTAAAAAAATCATACTGCATCCAGAGGCACATTTTGGTTGGCAGTACTTTGATCCAGACTTCAATATATGTTAAACTGGTCATGACTAAATATTCTAGTGGAATGTAAAATAACTGGTTTAGCTCTCAAATACTGTTTCCTTTTCTTAGAAAAATGGTTGAAAAAAGTACTGGCTTTAGAAGTCTTTAACCTTATTTTTGTGGATCCAAACCTTATTTTTGTAGATCCAAACATCATTTAGGCAAAAGCTGGACAGAGACAACCAGTAGCATCCAGAAAAAGTTAAGGAAAGAATCTCTCCTCCTCGCTTCCAGTTAGCTACTAGCTGAAGTAAGTTCCAGAGTACCCAGAATGATCATTTTAAAACCTGTTCCAAAGATTACATTATCTGTAGTTCACATTTTTAAAGTAATCAGAAAAAGGTTTTGAAAATGATCATTCCAATTCCTTTTGAAGCTTTCCCATTCGAAAAAAATACGTGCAAAACAATTTCATAAAAACTGTTTAATGTGAGGTAGGAATATATGTAATAATTGGAGCATGGCAGCTAAAATCAACTAATATACCCTCATTTCAAAAATAGCTGCAACTATTTTCGAATAATTAAAATAAGTTAAACAAACACGGTCAGGCCCACAAAAAAATGTAGCTGAGAAACACTTTCTTTGACAAACCAACAATGCAGCCTGGCTTGCTTTCGGGCTGAAAAGCAGCGTATGCCTGCCCAGTGATATGCATCTAAAAAGATGCTTATCAGCTGGTTAGGAGGATTTGCAGACCCAGTGCAGAAGCAGGTAAGAGAAGAAATGGGGAAAGGAAGGAGAGTTACAGTAGAAGAGGACAGAAGAGTCCCAGTATCAGTAAGTCAGAGCCTATAATGGCTCGTGCACTCTTCAGACAACCCTAAAGTTACTTAGAGGATTTAGTTTACCACTTCTTATTCAAGCTGTCTTACAAGAATTTTTATAATTACTTTAAAAATTTGATATTGCAAACAATGGGGGGAATCTAATCATAATGTCTTGGTTTGAGGTAAAACCACAATACACATTTACACTCACCTCCTCCCTTAACCTGCAATACCTAATCTTTCTACAGCAATCTGAACTAGTAAACATGAAATTGTAAAACAAAGAAAACCAAACAAACAAAAAAACCCACACAAAACCAATTTGTATGAAAATTCTATGGTTTTGAAATCCATTTTCTACTGATAAACAGCTGCAGAACTCAGTAGCTCTTTGACATCTTCATGAAGATATATCAAAAAGCTTGTGTTATATATGAAAATAACATCATTCACCCTATGTTTTCTGATTCCTTCTTAGAACTGTTAGAAACCATATTAAAAAATTCTGATCTGATGGAACTCAGGAATGAAAACCTTAAATGGAAATTTATTCAAGTTATTTGATTAATTTAGCACATGTCAATCCTTAAACAACTTTTAACTATTTTTGGAAAGTGAGCTTGATACCATATCAAATCAACACACATATGTCATTATATTCAAATGTCTAGAAAACTTAATGAAAGAAAACATAAACATAGGAAGATTAAAGATAATATTTAAAACCACAGATTCTGTGCCTACTGTGAGGTCACCTCCCGAAATGTCAGAGTGCATGCTAATCAAATCCTTCGCATTACTACAGTTGCAGCACATGAAGAAGTCAGATAAATGTACTTGCAATGATAACCCCTTCATGAAGATTTCCATCATGAGACTGTCAAACTGTATAGTATAACAATTTCCAGTACTCAGGTTTAATCAAACTAGACAAAAATTTTGGAGACGCTCCAACTGTTTTATGGCTTAGGGCATGAAGGATCCTGAGACTGCTTCCCAAATGCTGTAGATGCTACATCTCCTAGACTTGGAATCCTGGCTTCCTTGACACTCTATTACTGAACCCAGGAAATTCCACTACAGCAACACTATGTCCTCAGCAGAAAAAAAATGCAGCAGCACATCCAAGCTGCACTGCTTCAAAGATCCATGCATCAATAATGATTTTAAATGAAACATCAACTTTTCAGGATTTAATTACACAGCAGCACAACTTTAAGTTTTATACATTCCTGGCTGTTTTAGTCAGCAGGACTGTTTCCTGATGGACATATAGAAATGCCTGCTGTTCGTGTGTGACAAGACTTAACAGCACAAAGTTGACACATGGCTAACCAAACTCTGTAATAAGAAGGAAAAAAATATCTTTATATAGCCTACAGACCTTTCCTTTGAAAAATTTATTTTTTAAATATATCCTGTTAGCTGACACATTTCAGACTTTTAAAATTTCTTTTTTGCATTTGAAAACTGATCTCTTTGTTTGGAGCAAGATTATTTAATCACTGCCTCAAGCTTGCAATAAAAATATTAATCAGTAAGTATCACATCAAAACAGTAAATCAAAAGTGCTGCTTTATTCAGAAATATGTTTTCTTGTACCAATTACTATTTACAAGTTTCAGTGTTTTCTACAGATGATTTACTTGAGTAAAAACTATTAAAAAATATCATAGCAGTAGCAGCTTTACATTCATGAACTTCTACATAAAAAACTCCTCCAATCAGAAGTCAGAAACTAGAGGTAAGAAAACAGATTTTAATTTCAATCTTCCAAAACTTGTCAGGTTTTTGAAAGAAAGTGACAATTTATTACTTTTACATATAAGAGTTTATTTCAAGACTGGCAGACAGGATATGTGGTTTATGCATCTAATTTAGAGACATAACTAGAAAATTATCTCACTGTACAGTTCACAGAGAGGAACTGCAGAAACTCCTAACTCCTGCCTGTTTCCATTTAATATATAATATTATATATATATATTAATATATATATAACAAGGCAGGTCAAAAATCTTACCTGAGTCTGCTTCATTGCCCGTTCCATTCTGCGAGTACTTCCTTTCTCAAGCTTGGTCCGAATGAGTAACGCTGACGTCTGAATGGCCCAGAACTTCGGCTGAGAGAGCAAGCACTGCAGAGAAAAAAAACGTTTTTTCATTATTTCATTTTAAAAGACACTGAAGATAGTAAAGTTTTTAACAGTGTTCTCAAGCATGAATGCCGTTTTCTATTCTGACAGTCAAATACGTGGTTCTAGTACTTATTTGATGAATTGAAGGGGGTACAGATTACCTTAATCTATTTTCAATATTAAAGGTGGCCATCAAACTGTTTTCTCCTTCTCAGCTACTGCAGCACTTTGTGTATATGTACCCATGTGGTGCATACACCAAACCGCACCAATTAAAATGGCTACTCAGAATGAAAGGAAAATAAAGAATTTGATGCTAGGCAGTCTGGCCCAGCCTCCTCCACACCTGCACACTGGATAGCTGTAGACAGCACCAGGGATCCTACTTCTTAAGGCTGAACAAACCCAGTTCTCTCTTGGCCTCTCCTCATATGCGAGGTGATGAGATGCCTGCATTAACAGCATCTCCACATTAAATAGGCTGAAATTGCTAAGAATCTGAAGAATACTAATTAATTTAGAATTTGCCATGACTTGGGAATAACAGGACAAATTTTTGATGTGTAGTAGATGTATAGGGAATACAGAATAATCTAGTTAAAAGCTTTCCTAAAGACATGGTAGGTTATCACTTGGAATGCCCTGCCCTGATGCCAGGAACTTGGTGCCAGTCTCCAATCATTGATTTTTAGGAAAGCCTAATAGAAGATTTGTAGCCAATACAACTTTGATATCCCTTAATAATGTACAGACCACCTGGATTCTTTCCAGTATGGTTTCAGACACAGTATACCATTTTTCTGTTAGATATTGAATTTGAAAAGGGAGACAGCAGGAAAACTTCCTTGCTAATTTTACTGACACTACAAATACAATCCAGCTTCTCTGAGAAAATAAATTTGTCTATAGATATTTGTAGACTGCAGAAAAAGCCCCAGTGGTTTTATTCTTTCCTCTGAAAGATCTCCCAAAGCATTAAAGAGTATACTTTGCTGGTGGTTTGTGTGAAACGCCTGACAAATTTCTGTCATATTATAATCTATCTGGGTTTTTTTTCCCTAATGTTTTCACAGAAAAGGAAGCGGAAATAAACAAGCTAAACCGAATTCTCTCCAAGCAAAACTACAATGAGAAGAGAGGTAACAGCAAATGAAAGCATAAATGAAAGCAGTATGAATGCATGTACAGCCACCAAACACTTCAACATCAGCTGATCCTCCCTCTTGTGACCAACAATCTCTGCACTGATTCTTTCATGACTTCTACTCAGTATTACGTTAAGAAGTACCCAAAGGCTTCTATACTGTCCTCCAAGTGCTGAGGACCTGGAAGTATTAAGGGAACGCAATTGCAACACTCTGTATTCTGTATACTTTCAAGTGCCCTTTTACAAATTAATTGTGAGCAGTAAATCTGTTAACTGGTCCAAATCCTAGTTCTGAGAGCTCATCTCTCTCCTGTCTCATTATGGGAAGTTCAGTCTACTACCTCTTTTTGTTTGGTCTTATGACAAACCTTCCACTTCAGGACACAAGGAAGGCATTCCTAACAGAGGACTGTGGTTTCTGAATTATTCTTTGATGGCCATTCCAGGTGGCTGCTAAAAAAAACCCCTTAAGGGATTGTTAGGGCAAACCCTTGAACAATGTTTACTTTAGCTTAAATACTTCTTTTGTGAGAAAGGTTACCCTTTCCCACATTTTCTCCAATATTGGTATTCTGTCATATTATTTTATTTTTTACTTAAAGGGAATTTTTTTCTCTGCTACATGGTGGTAGATACTAGTATTTATATTTTTCAAATGAACACAACATCTCTCAAAAGAATAATGAAAACTAAAAGGCTTGACTAATAATGCTCCTAAAGATATTTTCAGGTCCAATTACAGCCCCTGTCCAACAGCAGAGTACTTGTCCCCTCACTGCGGTTCATCTTAGCAACTGGCACAAGCAGGAAATAGCACAAAGCCTCTGTGTCCACGTCATCCAGCTCTGCAAGAGAACCGGCAGCTCAGGAAAGCCTCTCCTCTGTCTCTATGCATACCTCCTACACCACTGTCTAGGCAGTGATTTAAGCAATCATGCTGTATGGGGTGTGTATAAAGTCATATGGGGAAGGAGGAGAAGCGAAGAGAAACAGGGCGGAAAAGAGGCAGAGATAGTTACGTTTCACTCCTCTGCAGGAGCAATGACAGTCTTATCTTGAATAACAAACCTGCTTTTTAAAAGTATTCATAAAACAAACGTAAGGTATACCTGCTATACAATTACAGAAGAAAAATTTAAATCCTCTAATAATTTTATTGATACAAAAAAGCACTGCAACTGCATAGAACAATGAGAAGAAGGCCTATTTTTAAGTTAAGAAACACTTGTAATTTTATACTGGTACCGAGCTCAGTCCTGTGCCAGAACTCAAATGCTCACCTTTCGATTGCCTCATTGTAATGTTTAAAGCACCACAGATACAAAATAATACATTTATAAAGGGCACAAATGTTTATAAAGAATAATTTCAGAACATGTATCCATAAGCATTAAGCAAGCTTTAATCTTCTATCCAAAATCTCCACATATTCCAGATAATAAATATTTTCTTGTAAGTCTTAAAGCTTTATATTTTCACCTGAAGCTAAATCTAGACTCTATTAATGAGACTATAGGTTAAAATAAAACATTTGGCAAAAAGAAAAACTAAATCAAGATAATGCAAGTTTTGTCAACATATCTGAAAGTTTTGTACGGTACCAAAGGCAGCTAAGAAAATTAACAAAATAATTCTAAAACAAAAACACTATTGAGAATCTTCAAAAGTCATCTTTGTTCTTACTTTAGGGAATGAACAATAAAATAAAGAAAAAGAAAACCAGGAAAATTAGGTGGGGTGAGAAAAAAGGAAAGAAAATAAGGTTATGCAACATTTTCTGCACTGAATAGAATGTTTTCACATGGGAAAACTCATTTCTCCAATTCTTTGCCACATTTTTTCCTACAAACAAGAACCCTTTATATCATCCTCTCCCATCATATCAAAGTATAAAAAGGAGATTACCAAAATACTACACAAAACACAATATTTCATTCAATGTATCATCCTTATATGACATTGGAATGAAACAACGTGATGCTCAAAGTCTTACAACAAAGTAGTCTGTTATACTTTTATAATATCCCCATTATTATGTAAGAACAAAATGACAAATAATATCTGAATTGTGAGATAGGTGCACATTACTAATGACTCCCAGATCAAACCCAGCCACATAAGTTCTGCCAAACCCAGGCTAACTCTCAGGTACCATTAAGGAATGATTCAGCCCCATCATTATTCAGAATTTAACCTAGGTGTGATGCACTCCCTGATCACTCTAATAACTTTCTGTTAGAGAAATAGAAAGAACAGTTGCGTAATTTGCAATGTCTATACAAAATTCAGAACAAACTAGCAAGAATCTTCAAGGAAGCTTTTGCCATTGGTATTTCATATGTACACATACATACAAATGTATTCCTACATTATTTATGAAGTTACAATATTTGGTTTTAAGGAACCTACACACGGAGAAAGCAGCCTGCAGCTTAAAATCAAGTATGTAATATATTCAAGATAAAACAGAAAAGTTAACCAAAGAACCCTGGCAAAGCTGGGACACACAGAGGAGCATTACACAATACTATAAGATGTCCAACTGACAACCCAAACCAAAACGAAGTCTTCTGAAGGGCAGATAAATAAGACTGTATCAGTCAGCCATGACTTATAAAAGGTATAGGTTGTTCACAGCAACTCTTCTGCATTAGTCCATCTGCTATTTCAAAAAGTAGGAGTTCCTATAGGAATTCTTTCTGACATCAAGGTCATGAAGAGCTTCCGTGAGCTTATTAGACATGCTAGACAAGCTGGAACAGGTAAGGGTGATGCTTGTTAAATGCAGTTCTAAATGATTTGAATACTTTCTGATTTTCCCTTATTATAAATCTATGCTTTAAGTAATCCCATTCTTTTATTCTTGTACCTTGCTCACTGATAAACTATCCGCAGCCTAGCAAACTATTATGTTTTTGAAAGTGGACTTTCAAACTCTGAACACTTTTAATTGCAACCAGTTGTGAAATTCCCAGGAGTTTGCACATCAGTCCATCGTTGAACCAAAAATATTCTGCTTATTGGCCAAAATGCCAGGATGTGGTGAAATGATTTACTTGAAGGCACAGGCATGAGGCACCCTGCAGATTGCTGTGTTCCTCTGTCATGCCCTCCAAAGAAATGACCTTTAGTTTAGATTCACTCAGGTTTTTGCTAACATATTTTAAGTTACAAACCAAAAACCAGAAAACACTGGGAGGGATTTAGAAAAAAAGAAAAAAAAAAAGAAAAAAACCCATCCTTTCTAGCTTCTTTTCATTACCAATTTCAGTTAACATACTTCAGCAGCTTTGTTGTTTGCTCTTCCAAAAAGCCACACATAATTAAGATATTCAAATTACTTTTGTGGATTAATTAATGTCTATTCATCATTAGTCTTGCTTCATATAACCAAGTATATCATCATATGATGATTTTCATGAATTCATTCAGATAATTAACATGAAAACCTTATTTCTTCAATATAACCAAAGGCAAAATGACAACCTTATAACTCATTCTATGCTTCTCTGTAAGACGAGAAAATACTGTGGCTTCTTTTCAACATCCCATATTGTGCATGGTAGTCAGGTGAGTACATTTAAGAGACTAGTTGGAGGCATATGACTGAGACATGAACAGGCAAAATTCTTGCTTCTTGCAGTTGCTTTGCAATGACTCTATCACTGAAAGCTACCTCACAATTCCTTAGTTTGTTTTTAAGCATACAGCAAAGGATTCTTTGACATAAAAAGTTCTACAGAATTCAGTCCTAAGAAACAAGGGAAGAAAATCAGTATCAGACTAGGGAAAATTTGATTTTGTTTTCCACAGTCTCATCCAAATAATCTTATGCTTAAATTTCTGTGTAACTAAAGCAAGTTTTTATTAAAAAAAGTCATGTTCAAATAACACTTGTTTAATCTGAATTTTATTTTGAAGTTTCTCCTAGGATTGATCTGGTGACAAAAAAGGTAAAATGAAATAGAATTAAAAATAACTGACTTATGGAAAGTCTGAAAGACGCCACATTACTGTGGAAAAGTTTATTTAAATTTAATCTACATATTTTCAACAGAATAGTATTTTATAAAAGATACTCCTTGCCATTCTGAAAAAAGTGTGCACAGGAAACTTTACTCTGTGAAGTAGTTAGATGAACTTTCCAAAACTATTTCTAATTACCTAAGAAAGATTAAGGCAAGACAAGGTCCAGAGAAAAGCAAAAATACAACAAGTTTTGAGAAACGTCCCTAGAATATCATGTCCTCTATTAATTTCCAGTAGTACTGGCAGCTCCTGGTTGAAATGGGATTTGTAACTTTAAACAGTAATTCTGTTAGAACTCTATAAGGTAAAATAAAGTATATTTGTGACTAAGTAGTTTCCAATACCAGTGCATTTTTTAATGTTGTACTGAAAAGCATATATATCAAGAGGCTAAGAAAAATACTGGATTTCTAGTTACAGTTAAGCAGTAGAACCATGGCTTGGCAACAAAACAAGCCAGTCAATACGAACTCTTTTTGGTTTTCTCCTTGGTGTATGAACATGTAAAAATTTCCTGTTTGCTGCAACAGAGTAAGTATCTTCTCTGTTCAAATCCAGCATACATACCAATTCTGCTGTACATGCCCATCCCAAAGATTTAAAAATAAGTAAGAATCAAAAGAAGATCTGATTATCTATCATCATCAGTAAACATATGATGCTGAGGTTTCACAGACCTTAAATTCCTCCTGACAGCATTTTTATTCTTATCACAACACTCAACAGTTTACTAAGACTGCAGTGACCAGAGATTAAGAGGAAACCACAATAACTATGCACATACACAAAACCTCAAAATGTAACAAATACACAACTAAAATACATTACTGTTTTCTAAATGAGCAAAAGGTATGCTACTTATTTAACTGGACAAGAAGAAGTATTTGATGTTTAAGCTGATTTAAATATATATGTCAAAAGATTGTTTTTAAGCACAGAATGCGGTTCTTCTGGTGAATATAAATATTTTAGTGCAAAAAAGTTGTTTAGCAACCACCTAAAGGAACTGCTATATTCTTTTATCTATATTTAAATTAAAAGTTTGTATTTCATAATTATCACAAGACACATGCTCTGTATTCTCAGATATGAAATTGTCAATAAACTTTAAAATGCACTTAGAATTACAGAACATTGAATAATGACTGGAATAAAGTTTTTTGTCTTTGATCCACCGTTGTCCTCGGTTCAATGCTACCCCAAGATTTTTCCTCTTTTTATTTCTCATCATGCTACTATACACAAAACCTCTCTATCACTGCATATCATTCATATTGTTATATATTATGATATAGAGTAACTGTATTTAAATCTCTATATGTATTATTATATAATTGCATTAAAATTGAACCTGTAAACTAAAATGTGTATCTGTAAATCCCCATCTAATTCACCCCAGACAAAGACTAAACACTATCATTTTGGAGAGGTTATGTTTTTTTCATACCAACAGGGGAGCTCCTCCAGTCTCTTCACAAACCATCAGTTTATTGAAAGTGAATAATGTGACGTTTACATGGAAACAACTCCCATTCCTATATCCTCATATATACATAATATAGAATACTTTCTAGTTCTCCGAGAGTATAACCTTAATGCATGACAACTTGACTTTAGGTTCAAAATTCAAACATAACCTGACATAAAAAATAAAAATTCCTCTTGGATAGTGAATTGGAAAAGGTGGCAACAAAACACAATAAGCCAAATTCAAGCTTACTGACTTCACTGCTTGTACATGAGAACTTATACCAATGGATTCTGCAGTACAATCCTCAATTTATATAAAACACCACAACTACAACATAGTTCTCAACAAACAACAGTGGTTAACTCGGGAACAAGCAAATAGGATGCTGAAGCAAATGATTTCAAACCATCTTCTCATTGCAGCTTCTGTCATCTATAACCACTGGCACTGCAGACAACATTCCCAAATAATAATTTTGGAATTTACACCACTAATCAGGGTGGTAATTTGAGCACCTATAAATTCCTCACCTTCCTAAGTATTACCGACAAGAAATATTTGCTATTTGATTGCATGTGTCAAGAGTTGGATAAGACTTGCTAATCTGAAAAAACAAATTTTGGGCATCTGTTCAAGACAGCAAACCTTCAGATAAATTGTTAATCTAGAAACATTAGGATTGCTTTAGGCACAAGCAATTAGAAGATGTAAGGCTGTGTATTCTCCAGTCGCATTTTATTAGCCATGAACACCTTCATATTTTCTAAGGCTTAACAAGAAAAAAATTACATTAGGATTTCACTCCAGATGATTCTTGTTACAACTTGACAAATTCTAATCCTATTTGGCATAATTACGTCCTTAGAGAGCAACACGAACAAGATAATGGACACAAACAAGGAAAAGAGTATTTTCATACCTTGAGAATGCAAGGCTTCCATAAATCTTATGACAGTGGGTATATTTAGTGGTTAGCAGGTAGAAAGGCAGAGAAGAAAAGACTGTAATTTATCCAGTAAATCTAGTACCTAGCATGGACTAACCAACAGACTTAGTAGATTTTTTTCTTTCTTTTTTTTTTCTTTTTTTTTTAAAGATCTAAACAGAGGGAATACTCGTATTAGTGTGTATTCTACTCCACGTACATCTCTCCTCCTCGAGGTCAAAAGAATTGCTCAGATATCAAACAAACATCAAAGGTCCTGTTGATATGTTTTAACAATTATCAAAACCTGTGCTATATATGGCTTGATGCATCTGTTTAATTTCACACTTTCACTGAACACTGAAATCTATCCTACACTTAAAAGTTACTGCAAGGGTAATTTGGACTGGAAAATAAAAATATTACCAGCTTATCCTGCAAATTAAAAGTATATATACATCAACACAAAAGCAACTGGTTTCAAAATTTCTCAATTTTTCTATTAAATAGATAGTAATTTTAGCTAGCAACTGAACACAATTTTTCATATGGCTTTGACAGCTACAATTTATTTTTTTTAAAAAAACCCAACAATATGCAAAGTCTTTGGAGTTACAGAGTACTAATTGCTCGAACAGTCTTAGGGTAAAACTATCAAGTCAAGGATAATCTACATTTTCCCTGCAAACACCACAACTTGTATTATACGCTTAAAATGAATTATATTTCGGGCATTATTCCAAGTTCTGTGTTAGTGTTTCTTTTTCAGTGTTGCATGGGGAAAATGTGTTATTACTTGGTTAGGTCTTAAATATTTTCTTGCCTAGCAGTATCTAATATAAAGTCTACATGTCATCTTTAGAGTTTAAGCCAAGACCTTTGCCCTATAACAAGAAAACAAAAATTTATGCAATGCTTGAGCCTATATGACACGCATTAGCAGAAGTTCTGTGTTTTCCTTTATTAGATCTTCCATTGATTTTTAGTGAGTTGTTACATCAACATAGCACATTACAGAGTCAATCATATGATCGCTTGTGATTTTTTTTAAGGTCTCTTCAAACAACCATGATTTAAATGCTACCTTCTTTTTAAACAACTTGTATCTGACTGTCAGTTAGGTAAACCAGAGAGACAGGCAGAAATCTTGAAAGTATTAAAGTGACAGAGGAGAAGATTTACTTTCCTGCACTGGCTGAGACATCAGCATGTGCACAGTGCCATTTTCCAGTACTGCTTTAATATTCCATATATATTTCAGTAGGTTTAGACCACACATTCAGCATATTTTTTCCAAAGACTAAAGTTATTCACTCAACTGTATGACAAGGGTTTATTTTGGTCTATAAAACTAATCCTGGGACTGTACAACTAAAATAGCTTTTCACCACAACAGGTGTTAGCTGATCATGAGCAGAGCTGGGCTTAAAGCTCTTAGCCGCAGCCATTAGAAATATCTCTCAGTGTTAAAAAGTCAAGAGCAAGGCCAAAACATGATCAGTGATCTGCATTAAGGGACTAGTTTAATTAGAATGGTATTTTTAAAATTCGCTTTGTCTAGTCTTGTCTGGTAGCCTTGGCACTCAAGTTATAACATTACATCATTGTAAATACAGAGTACCTTTTGTTGAATTTGACTGCTAAAACAAGAAGACACTATTGATTTTTTTGCATTTTTATATAGTTCAGTGTGTTTGAATGAGATTCTTTCACATATATAACTTCACAGTCTTGGATAACTGAATGCATTTGAAATACAATATTAATTCTGAGAGTTTTAAGATGAAATATATGTACATACACACAATGGACAGTTCCTTTTTTCCCTGTCTGCAGCTATGAAGAGTTGCTACAAGTTTCCCTTTTTGTCTGTCCACACTTTAGAAAGCAAAATGTAAGCAAAGATGTTCAAAACCTCCTAGTTAAACAGTTAGTTATTTAGGCTATAGTAGACTGATTTAGAAATGAATGCTAGACTCAATATAGCAGCAATTAAATTGCACTTACCTAAATGCAATTTAAAGTTCTTAAGTATCTTATTTAATCTCAGTTTGCAAGTGACTGAGCCTCTCTGGAATTCATCATATCTGGAATTTATCACATCTGAAGGTACATTAAATATAACATAACCGTTACTCAGTAGCTGGCTTAATCAATTTAAAAGTTAGAAGGGAAGAACGGAATAAATTTTCTTCTCACAAGACTTACAAAATATTCTACTATTGTATACAAGAAGGCTAATATCATTTCACTTTAACTTTATTTTCCACAGCTTTTTTTTACCCCACTCAAATAGTGTTCTGTAGCAAAGGGGCAGCTCTTGATAACATCCACCCAAAAGAATCCTCATGTTCTATCCTCCTTATCACTCTAAATATATGAATATATGAATGACTGTTTCATATGGGTGGTGGAAAAGATACGCTCTAAACCAGACTTTCTCCATAGACCACAGATTTCAAAGTGAAAAAAACTGAAGGTGTATCTCGCATCCTGCTATAGTTTTTAACTCAAGGCAGTGACCAAGTTGAGAAACATGTAGGTGTTTGCACAGATTTAATCAGTTTCAGTATTATACTAGCTGGTATGGTAGCAATAGATGTAAGGGAATATGAATCAGTAGTCCCATTACTAAAGTGAACTGCCTCTTTAAAAAGAACAAAACATCCCATTGTGTACAACTGTTCTTAATTTCCTCTAAAGTAAGACAATTACTTATGTTTCTGTAGATGGCAGTATAAAAGCCAGCCAAAGATACTCAAGAATAATTTGCATTTAAAGGACTACACGTTGTCTCTTTTCACTGAAGATATTGGAAAGGAGTATGGAAAACAGAATCATGAATTTTTTGCAAAATAAATGCATCAGCTACTTTCAAAAGTTCAACTCTGCCAAAACATTTCAAAGACTATAATCGGTTTCTGCTCAAAGATACTGTGTTACTATCCTCATTAGAAATATCAAGATATTTCAGTATCTTTCTTCAGCTATCTCTTCTACCTACCCTCAAAAGAAAGCATTCTTTGTTGAAAAAAAACCCAAAGAACACAGCTGCTTCTCAGCAATAGAGTAACATTACTCCATATTCACCAGCATCCTTTTCCTTTGTTCAGTCAATACTCAGACTCAGCACACTCAGCTGACAATATGGCTATATGACCTGATGGGGAAAAAGGATGACTTCCCAAAAGAAAATATCCTCAGACTTCACAGCTTGTTTGTTCATCTTTTTTCCTCTAGCAAAGGCAACACAGGTAACATTCAGATAAAATGAGGTTGCCTTACCTCTGGTCTTGGTTCTTGTAAGTATCATTAGTTAGGAGAACAGCCAACTTCCCCTTCCATTCTCCATGACCGTCTCATTTGAAACCTGAATGAAACCTAGGCCAGCTCTCCTCTGCAGTGAATTTTATTTTATTTTTGAAGGACAGGGAGCAAAAACAAACATACAAAAGGTCTACATCTGCTGCTTTTACTAACAGATATAAATATGTTCTGTAAAAGGCTGCACCTTTCTTTTTCTCTCCTTCTGCTTTCATGTACACTTCCTCACACGCAGAAAGAATACCAATCAAAACAACTCTCTCTCCCTCTCCCCAAGTACACTTTTCAATAGTGTACCAAGAAATGGTTAAGCACTTGTTAGAACAATGTTCATGTCCAAAGCTCAGTCCATATTTGTTTCTTCTTCCTGCTATAGTCTTTACGTCTTCCGAATACACATCAAGAATTTCCTGAGCTTTCTCTTAAGTTGGATGTTTCTATGGTTGTTCTTGGAAAATCTCGTCTCACTCCATAACCCTGCAACTCAGAAACATGCCAATATTGTCTGTATTAAGAAAATAAAATTAAAGGGCGTCATTTGATGCAGACATAGGTATACTGGAATCCGATCTCAGAAGTAGAAGAAACACAAGCACGTGATCATTGTCTTTCCAGCTAGCTCTGAATGCAGCTCTGCAGATAAAACTGAAATGATGGCCCAGTGTCCCCTACATTACACACTTCACAGAGAAAAACGTCAAAGAAAACGAGCACTAGAGAAACATTCCCTTGCAAGGGAAGCCTCATATGTTCCACAGAAAAAGCTATGTGAAAGGAGTACAAAGATTTACGCTTACTGGTAAGGACTCAAAGGACTCAAAGAAAGCTTTGTATGGATTTAAATATAACAGAAACACAGAAAACCAAGCTCACATTAGCTTGCATGGTACAAAAATAAAACAAAATGTAGGGACACACTTATAGTGAGCTATAAACATGATTCTTTGATTCTGCATAATGCAGTCTGTTATTTAACTTCCATGCATGTAGGTACCTACGTTTCAGAGACAACTATGGAAGGAACAAAAATCACAATTCAAAGTCATTTCAGACACATTGGAAAAATCAACTCAAATCAGTTTCTGCTAGGAAAATGCTTTAATACTTTTTTCCCCTTAGGATTTTCTACTTTCTAATAATAGTATAAGTAAATAAAGGTATTATCTCAGTGTCAAATTATTTGTTCAGTTCTACTTATATATCCAAACTGCAGATCTATCCTGGATGTCCAAAATGATTTAAATTTTCTTCCACATTAACAGGCATTGGTGGGCTGATACTTAGCAAGTTTCTAAGAGCTTAATGCTCTGCAATGATACTAAGTGGTATACGTATTGTATCCTCTTGTAAGAGTTAAAAAAAGAATAATTTTTCATGCTGTTGCTTAAGCTGGGTTTTGGGTTGTATTTTAGTTTGTTTTTTCTTTTCATTTTGAGAGACTATTTCAGTTCAGAAGTTTGCCTCGGAGGTTCTCAACTAATTTTTTTTAGGAGAAGAAAAAGACTAGAGAAGAGAAGGAAATGTCATGAAGAAAGAAGATACTGTTTTATTTAAAGGAATCTGCTTTCAATGACTAGCGAAGGGTAAACCACATAAGATATGGCTCCTATTTTCACTCAGAATGGAGTCCAGCCATATTACTGACACTCACTCTGTTGCGCCAAACATATAACTTATTCTGTGTTATGCTGAAAACAACTTCAGCCAGATTTGACTGTAGTAGCATTGTCTTTTTCAGGTCTGTGGTTTGGACTTAGTCCTGGAACAGCATAAGTACAGACTTCCACACCACATCACAGTACTGCATTTATTTCCTAAGGCCCAATCTCAACAGCAATAAATTAGGTTTTTGGATTCAAAAGACTAGACTTTAACTCTTTGGTACCAATGATAAGGATTTCCCCAAGTATTAAACAACAGTGAATTTCTCGTTTTAACTGCTCAGCCTCAAGAATTCCACCATCTATGCCAAGGTTCTGAACACATCATGTGCTCTTTTGATAACATCCTGAAAAAACAGAAAAGTACATTAAAGAAATCGCTCTCTGCACAGGTAGTAAAACAGTGAATTTGGTTTGAGAATGGCTAGATATCGCAACTTAAAGTAAGATAGTTTCAGGATCATATGCAATGGTACATGCTGTCTGAGGACTTGCAATCTGATTAGCCTTAAGACAAACAAAGCAAATGACTGAAAACAGGGTGAAAGATAGAAAATCGGTGCCAATGGAGTACATTTTCTAACTTGTTCCATTCAGACTGGCCATGTGGGAGAATAAACATGCCCTACCCGCCGCTAGGTATTCCCTTGGAAACTACCACAGTAGGCTCTTAAATCCTCTGCCGTGCTTCCTCCACCCTACCCTCAGCCTTGCCTCTCCTCTGTCAAGAAGCATTTTTGGAACAGACAGTATAGGTTAACTTATCCTCTCCTGACAGAAATTTATTCCTCAGGGAGACAGTTATGACTTTTCATCTCTCCATTTCTGGTACTGTTGCCTCTGGCTATAAGCACGAACCACAGTTTCTCAATACTTTCTTTAGGTTGGTTAGGTCTTTCCAAGCATGTTTGTTTGGGTTTTTTTTGTTTTTTCTGTTTGCCTTTGTTTTTAAAATAGTACTTCTTACTCAGCAAAATCCAGGTAAGACTACACATTAAGGTTCCTCGTTTTTTTTTTCTGCTTCTTTGCTTGTTTGAACTGTTCAGGCCAAACTCAATGTTTGCAGCACTCCAGACCACTGGAAAAATCCCTTAGGCCTGACAGCTCCTGCATCCTTACACAACTGCCCCTAGGTGGTGGGATTTGTCTGTTCTGCCTACCTACTTGCATTTATGAGCTCACCACTATGCTTTTTCCATCACTATGTTTTTTTCCATAGACTGCCAGTGATACTTCCTGTTTATTTGGTCTATCAACAGCCTCTGGGAGAATACTGCTTTATATACTGCTGCTATCTGATACAGCATAGATTCTTACTCTAATAGAAATTTTTATCTTTATTTTTGCAATGATAACTTCAGGACAAATATCCATTTATAATAATTATCCTTAAAATACCTTAACTGAGTATCTTTTGTAGGAAGAGAATGAAGGGTAGCAAAAATACTGCTTCTCAGACGGATTTGGAGCACAACCATAAAAATTATACAACACAATGGAGCCTTAAAAGCTCCCTTCACATCCTCAGTAAAAGGCATAAAATAATCTTCTTGAAGAGAACCAATTTAAATGTTTTCATAATTTCAAAACTTCAAGATTAGTGAATGTCAGTTTGCATACAGTTTTTACATTATAAAAATGCCAGTTGTGAACTCATTCTATAATGATGTTAACTAGTCAAAATCAGGTATCACGTTTTTTTCTGTAACAGGAATAGCCAAAAAAACTCAGGAAGAATTACATGCCTAAACCAGTGATTCATAGTAAGGCTGCCACTGACTTTACTATTAAGCTATGTCAGAATAAAGTATAGAATTTCTATAAACACCTTCACAACCTTCAGTCTGAGCTGTCTGTAGAAGAACGGCGAGGCACAGCAGAGGAAAATCCACACAATGCCAGACAGAACTCTAAAGGGAGTGTGTCATACCTGGTTTTCCCCTGTTTTGAATGCCAGCATCCACCACAGGAATTCTGCCTACAACAGTCTCTTAACTATTCAGCAGTCCACATACTGCAATACTTGGTGTTCACAAATAAGTGTAACACATGGAATGCAAGAGGCATGCCTCAATTACTGTTTGGCGGGCTAAGTGGCTAGGGTCAGAGTCTGGAGACGACAATTTCAGTGGGAGTTCTAGGATGGTCTCAGGGTCAAAGTCTGGAGATGACAATTTCTGTGGGAGTTCTAGGATGGTCTCAGCAGTTTCCCAGGAAAGAGCATATTAATAAGTCCCAACGTCCATTAAAAAATACTTGATTTTTGATTTCTGATTTCTTCAAGTTCCTGACTTCACCAGTAGAAGTATTCTGCTTCTTTAAAGAGCCACTATTCCTATTACATGCAACAGGATCAAGCTGCTGGCCTGGCTTTAAATCTTATGTGCAAAAGCTTAGTTTCCAGGAGCAAAACAAAGCTGCAGCCACCTTCCTGTCAGAGACCGAGGATGCAATGGTCCCGAAAGAAGACTAACTCCTTAAGCAGCAAACAAAAGTGAGGAAGGAAAACCATAAAAATAGAATTAGAAATATGTGAGAAAGAAAGGAATTAGGGAAGATGAGAGCAAGAGTGAAATTCAGATAAACAGGAGGTGGGAGCTGACAAAGGAGGCCTGACAGGAATATGGCATGGATGAGTAAACAAAAAGGGAAGCGGACATAGGCACAAGTGACTAATACTGAAAAAAATGAGTGAGACACTGCAGGGGAGCATGAAAGAAAACTCCTGTCTCGGTGGGAAAAAGTGAGTAACGTTCCTAAATCTAATAGAGTTGTGTAGAGTGAAGCTATACTCTGAATATATTGAAATATATATTGAAAGGCAATGTCTGGGATGTGCTTAGACTTGAACAAAATTGAAATCATGAGCTGTAACGGATTAAGATTCAAATACAACAGTGTAGCACCTGTCCAGTTGTATTATGCACATAAACAACAGCAGTTATTAAAATAGCTGTGAAAATTGGATGAAGACTCATAGAATAGTTTGGGTTGGAAGGGACCTTTAAAGGCCATCTAGTCCAACCCCCCTGCAATACGCAGGGACATGTTCAACTAGATCAGGTTGCTCAGAGCCCCATCTACCCTGGCCTTGAATGTTTCCAGGGATGGGGCATCTACCACCTCTCTGGGTAACCGATTCCAGGGTTCCACCACCCTCTTTGTAAAAAATTTCTTCCTATATCTAGTCTGAAGAAGCTACAAGACATTTTCCTTAGACAAACAGAAGAGGCAATCTTTTTAGTTATGCACCTCCAAGCTTCATGTTTTCCCAGCTCTGTTAGAGATTCAACACACACATAAACAAATGCTTGCCTACTAGATAAGGGAAAGATACAGAATATACAGAAAAATAAATATACACACTGCAGTTCTTACACAATAAGCTGTGGGATGAAAAATGTGGCTTTATTCCAGCAACTAAATGATCTGCTTGCTTTCTGAATCTTACCACTAAGCTACTGAACAGCTTCAAACCATGCAAGATGTTCAAAACAAAATAAAAACAATTTTCTAAACATATTTCCTTCCTTTATTCTAAAACAGAAATAGTCTATATTTCACCGACATATATTAAACGAAAAAGCAAAGAAAACATTCTCAGTTTCAGCAAATGATAAAGAACAAACAAGGTATGATACTAATTTGGGGAACTGCAAATGCATACGCTGTTTTCTCTCTGGCTGTTGTAATTTTAAAATCAAACATCTCATTGTACAGCACAGAAAAATCTTTCACAGTCTATTTATAGAAATCTGTAAAAATTATTTTCTCTCTCATCTTTTGTCTAGACTAGATAGAAGCAATTGTAGAAAGTGTTGGCCAACATATTCTGACAAACGTACTGAAGAAAAATCTAGCTGACACAAGACATGAAGTCTTTCAAGAAAATAAGCTCAAGGTCCAATTTAATTAATGCAAGATATGCTTAAGGATAATATAGACAAGGCAGTAAAATCTTCTCAAATACATCAAAATACACCAACTAATATCTAGTGTCATGATTTTTACTTCAGTTAAGAAAAGGCCTCAAATCTCAGCTTCACAGACAGAAAAACATTAAATAGTTTAAATATTTCTAAAACATTTTTGCATATTGAAACAAACAGAACATGATGCTTTTAAATGTTTTATTGGCATTTATTTGAATAGTCTTCATAACTAACAGCTCTACTTGTCATGATTAATGCAGCCAATACAAACATGTCAAAAGTATTTATGCCATACCATATTATCATATATACTAAGCATATAAATTATATGCAGAAAAAAAGTCTAAATTTTCTCACAGTAATCATGAGACTCCTTTATGATATACATTGCACGAACAGTTCACTAAATAAGCTGGCATTGTTTCTATTTCCTGATGCAATGAGCTAACCTTCATAAACAGAGCATGAACCTTCCCTATTCATGTATTTGCACAACTGGAAATTAGTTTCCATAAGGGTCACAAACACTTCATGTAAATTACCGTATGAAATTTTTTTGCATATTTGATGTTACAAATAATTATTAAAAATAACACTTTGCTTATCAGTATGCAAGTTATCCCAGTAAAAAAGTATTTCTGGAAGAAAAAAAAAGCTGAGTGATGGGCTCTGCTGGCAGCAATGCATGCTTTTTCCCCCCCCTTTAGTCATCATGTACTGTTTAATACATGATCAGTACTAGAATTCAAGCATGCTGCAAATACAAGTAAAATAGATGTGTATATAACCTCCATACAGATGTATTTAAATGTTTCACAAATTAATTTAATCTTAATTTCTGGTCAACAGCACTTGAAAATTCCACTTTAATATTTAAACTTGCTGCTCTTAATAAAAGACAGGAAAGGAAATATTATAGAAATACCAGAATCAGAGCTGCTTAACCTTCGTCCTTCTACAACATAGATGGCACCACACTTTTCCACAACATACTGAAGCCAACTGACTACTTACACAAGGGCAGCACACTGTGCAAAAACATATCCAAGATCACCGCTGAACAGAATGGGGTTTATTCAAATGAGGACAGCTAAGTATGTAAATGGATATTTTGCTGAATCTAAGTGTTTAAGAAAATTTTTCAAAAACAGGTAAAAAACCCCAAATCTTTCCCCTTTACATCTCCTTTCACAAACCTGTGTTTTATAGACTTAGAACTTGATTAACCATCATTTTTCCCACAAAAATCCTAAATTGACCATCAGTAAATCCTCAGAAGAAAACTACCAATTAGAAATACATTCCAGTAGGCTGGCTATCTAAAGCTTAAGAATTAAAAAGATCAGAAGAAGAAAAAAAACTAAAATCATTGGAGACATTTCATTTTTTCATCCCTAGATTTGGGGGAATAGAAAAAGAAATCCATGCAGAAGCAGGGTAAGATAGATTTCTTTCTTACCGAGTTCATCTTATATTTTTCCCAAAGCAGCTAGAATAGAAGAATAGCTAGAATTGATTGTACCTGTTTTTCTTTTAAAAAAAACCAACAACAAAACAGTGACATTTTAGTAATGATAAATGAATCAGAGTATCAGATTTGCACACTTCAGACACCTTGGGGGGGAATTAAAAATACATAGTTCATGACTGCAATCAAGGACTATGGCATTCTAATCAAACTTATCCTAAATTGTGTAATAAGTCAAAAAACTTCTGTTACTTTTTCAATATTTCATCTTTAATATAGACCAGAAAGAATGTTTGGCATGCTGATATGAGAAATGTTCTACTTCCAGTCCAAAATACAGACATGATACGATCAGAGAAAATTAAACTCAGTTGCTTAGAGACAGCAGCAAGTTCACCAGAAACAAGAATTCAACAACCTTCATTTTTTTAGATGCTACAGAACAAGCAAGATTAGAGTAATATTTGAAATGCTCAATTAGGAAAAAAAAAACAAATGAAGGGACAATACCAAAACTAGGCAGAGAAGATGAGGGTAAAACATTAGGACTGCTAAATAAACTTTAAGAATAATTCTTCCTCACATACGGTAAAAGAACAAAAATGTAAGTTTACTTTGAAAAACAGGAGACTTGGATTTACTCCTTGTGTAGTTCATCTGCTCCCTCCCAGCCAAACAGGCAGAGCAGTAGATTATAAATCACTAAAAAATAAGTAACTGCTAGTACTGATAACATATGAATTGAACTGATCATCAAAATATTATCAAAAAGGGAATATTAAGCACTACACAGAGTAGTGAGAATGTCTTATTTTCTTCAAATGATACCTCAGACAGCATTTTGTTGAATACGGGGTTTAATTTCATCTTCTTGTTGCATAGAAATCATTCTTGCTGAAGTAAATTATAATAGTTATGACTGGTGAAGGACACAAGAGGGGGAAGGGAAGCCTGCAACATGTCAACTGGCCGTCAGAGAGGTTGCTAGAAAAAATAAGTGAGCTGCTGATAGATAAAGAGGAAGGAGGAGGGGGAGAAGAAAGGCTGCTGTGGGAAAAATGTTACTAACTGTCAGCAAATTTGCCTGCTTAACTTCTCAAACCTTTAGACAAGCAAATAATCTATTAATATTTAAACATAATTTTCATGTTCTCTTACCACTGTGATTTCAGTGAGACCACTAAAATCTATTGCTTGAGTAATTCTGTACAGATTATATGAAAGAGCAGACCATTCTAGAAAGGAAAGGCTATCCCAAATTTCTTCCTGCTCAGAAAGGCACACAATTAATCAGGAATCATCTCCTGCAAGATATGATGCAAGCAAAGTTGTGGATCCCATGGACTCAGGGGAGAATGTAGACCACAGAGGAGAACAAAGTTGAAAGGGATAGAAGTGTCAATTATGTTGAAATCTGATATTTTGTAAAATAAAACAACTTCAAACAGACTGTTACTTAATCCCAGTTTTGGAATGGAATGCAAGCTTCCCCCCTGCCCTGCAACACATGTACTACAGCACGCAGTTACTTTACCCTAAAACAACTAAATGCATACAATGCAACAGCAGTAAAAATAACTGACAACACTAGATTAATTTCCTATCCACAATACATTGTAAATATAAGTACCAGACACTTTGTGAATAAGCTTCTAAGAAATCTAGTTGAGTCTTTGCACATGATACTCCAGCAGAAAGAGGTAGCTTCTCTTTTGCTATGCTCAATACGATTTCCCAGTAATGTGTGATGGACCAGAAAGCATACATGCATTAAATTAGCAGCAAGTGTTTAGATCCTGACATTCCTGGAAAATGATTCAGACTTTTGAATAAAAGTGCTTAGAAATAAAAAAGAAAGAAAAAAATAATAGAATAGCTTTGAATTAATTTACTTCAAAAAAAGGTCTTACTAGTACTAGCAGGGCTTTGCTGAGAGAAAGTCTTTGCAGCGTTTTAATCTTGTAACCAACAGAGGCTATTCAAAATGGGCAACACAGCTTAGAAAAGAAGTGAAAGAGACTTCTTATAAAGCCACGAAAGTTACAGCAGTAGAGACACACGGCACTCTTAATGAGGTTTTCAATACTCTTGCTGGTTATAAAACATAAAGGAAACTGCAGCCATTTTCTCAGCAGAGAAAAATGCACTGCTTTTATTTAAGCTATATAAACAACTTCTCTTTAGAAACCAAATTGGCATGTTAGTTTTATAGAGATTTTGATAGGAAGGCTTAACATTAAAAATATCATATGCCATGATTTGATTGCTCCCTAGTTCCACATTAGTATCACAAATGCCATACAAAAGATGAGAAAAACAAAGCATTCCCATTTCCACCCTCCACTCCCTTCTCCCAAAGCCCCTTTCCTACAGTGAAAAGTAGAAAAAGTATTCATATGTGCATATACACACACACTCTCAATAAAATGTGCACTATAATTTTTTGCTGCAATTTTCAAAGGTACCATACAACATCAGTTTCTATTACACTCAATAAATGCCCACCTCTGAAAAAAAAAATCTGTCCAATCATTCTCAAATTCCTTAGTAAAAACAGTCTCTTATGGAATCAGTAGCTCAACATAGTGGAATAACAAAAGACATGAAGCATTCCCATCTGGTCCATCTTTGGAATACACAGTATTCCTTGGATTTTGACAGACTCCCTCCATGTTCTCCAAGCCCTTGATCAGACCTTGGTATCCTTCATGGCATTATTGGAACAATTTCAGAATGATCAGGTACTTTTATTAGAAGACGGTGAATAATTTTTACATTTTGTACTCTGAGCAAGATAAAAGCCATTACACTTTTTTTCCTCTTTAAGAAAGATATCCTCACCTGTTCAAAGTGTCGACAGACAGAAGAGCTGCAAGAGCTTCCTTTTCCTGTTTTTCACCACTTAATAAAAAAACAACTGCTCCACTCTCCATGAATGACAGAAGTCTCAGCAATATAACAAAACAATGCAACTAAATTTTCCATGGTGCCTTTTCTTTCCCTTCTCATCTTCTGTGGATTCCAAAGGATACAAATATGGGGCTAAGATGTGGGAAGCACAAAAGAAGAGGCTTCTCTTCCACAGTTTCTGGTTGCTTTTTCTCCTCAGTCCCCTATAGGTTAATATTGTCACTACCACTCAAAGACCCTCAATCATAACACACTAATAAGGGAAAAGTAATATTCTCACACACTGGGCTAAGTGCTCATCACATTTACCACAAACCCCATTTTTCCTGGACAAAGTGAGGGCTAGGACAGATGGAAGGGGTAATGTTAAGCACCAGCTGCAGCTCCTTAATCCTGCATATTCTGTTGGAGTGTCATATCAAACCATGAAACATTGAATTGCCTCCCCAGTATGTAAACTATAAGCTATAGTATAAGCTTTCTATAAAGCTGTAAGAACTTGTATTGCAGAGTCTGATCTTATTAATTTTTTTTAAAAAAACTTTTTTCTCTTTTGTATGAGAAAAATGCAACATCATCCAGTATTCAATCCTTCTCCTATTTCCCTGTTAAGAACTGTGTGACCTTAAAATTAAAACATAAGGAAGATTTACCAGTTCTTACATAGAGTTTTCATATGTTTCTGGAACTCTTTTACATTTCAGAAATACTTTTTAGTTTCCTATTCTAAAGTTTATGTTCACATGATAGACATCTTTTATAAAGCTTTAAATGTAACTTAAAAAAAATTCTTTTAAAAAATATACTGAAATATTATGTACATTTCTATAACAGTCTTGTTAATTTAATCTCCTTTTTGGTATAATGTCTTAACTGCATTACCTATACAAAATAATGCAAACAGGACATATTTAATAGAAGTAATTTTAAGGCCTTACTTTTGCTCATTTACAGAAAGGGTCTTTTTTCCTAAAAAAGTATTTGGGCCACTGATATACAGAGATCAGTGATGTACTTGTGAACTTCTAGGGAAAAACCGCTGCCCACTATAAAACCCAGCAGACTTTAGATTTGTATTTTTACATTAAAAACAATCAACTGAAATTAAAGATGGGATAAGGAAGCATATTTAGGCACTGTGAAACTAACTTGGGAAGCCGGGAGTAAACTAAGCTACAAAACCTCAATGTGAAAGCAGTACTGAGTTAGTTCTTTGATTTCTTGCATCGTAAACTTCCTACTTTCTATACAGAAAGCTCTGGGGAAAAGAGGAAGAAATCAGTAATCCTAACAGAGAAGCACTGGGTTTCACTACTTGTTTATGGTCCCTCTTTTCCGCTCTTAAAAATGGCTTTTATATGCAATATTCAGCTAAATCAGAAAGTTTGCCAAATATTATATGCATAACTGTGTCTCTGAAGCAGCTTGTGTGATATGTGCTATGTGATTTCTAAATAAGATCTTAGCTTTCTTAGGAGTCCAAGTGCTTATCATAATAGAATTAATGAAAAACATTATAACTGTTTGCCTAAACCATTATGTGTGAGAATAAAGAATATTTCATTCCCCTTAAAATCAAATGTTTAATTTTGTGTTTATTCTTAAGTGCATGTGAGCTACATTACTTCTCATGTAAAGATATCAAATCAATAATTTAACTATAAGCAGAAAAAAAATCAAATGTATCTAATTTCAGCTATAGATTAACAGCTTACAAGTTGAAATACGATGCTGATAATAGGTGAACAGATTTGACTAGAACACCTCAAGCACTGAAGTCCAGATTCTTGTACCAACAGGACCTATCCCAGCCAATGAGACTACATACACAAGTACACAGAATTTGATACACCCCCCCACCTCGCTTCAAAAATTAGCAATGCTAAAAGTAATTGTTAGTTACAAAAGTTAGTACTTTTAGGACAATGGCAACTATTCCCAAGCGACTTCAGTAAATCAAAAGCAGCAATTCTTTTGTATTTGACTGCAGTCACCAAGCAGTGACTAATAGTGACTTAACAGTGTAACTTTCAGGACTGTAAGCTATATTGTTTAAAATATATATGTATATATCTTACAGATCTAGTGATTTTCAACTTCTACAGATATAAAAGGGAGTTCAGAATGCCTGTTTGCCAAACTACACCTAGTATGAGGCAGGACCACATCATCTACTTGAGTTCACTTCAATCATCCTTTCCCTCTCATACTACCTGGACCTTAATTCTCACTGCTCAAGAGAAATTGCAGGTCACATGCATTTGTTTTGCAATGTCCAAAGCAAGAGGATCTCTTGACAATTCACTGATCTATTAAAAATGCCTTACAATTTCTCAGGTTTCCTAAGATATCTTGAAATGCCCTCCTTTCTTCAGGAAACAAATTTCAGCAGATATCAGATGAATGCATGACAACCATCTAACCAGCCTGCAGATTTAGGAATCCACATGTAGGCTGAGAAGATGCCTGCTCACACACACACACACACACATAGCAGTTTAAATGATGCTAAAGAAATTACTAGAGCTCCATTGATATAGTGCTCCTTTGCCTGTTTCACTAGGTAGTACCAAAGCTTGGTAAATACCTTAAACGCAAGTGACAATATTTGCGGTGCCACTCACTTACTCAGCTAGCAGACATCGTAAGAACCAAGGCTATGTTAACATTCACACAAAACATCCCTACTGCCAGGGAGCACAGTGATGGATTTGCTTGCCTTGGTGACTCAGAGCTAAGATGCAGAAGAGCTCAGAGATTTTATCATGAAATTCTGCAGTGACTATCCACAATTTTAGGCTCAGGGGCCAACTCTAAGAAAGATGCCTTTATTGAAAAGAAATTATATAACCTAATATCTGATTCCTGTTTCCAGCTTCCAGGAAAGATTTGGGATGGTAATGTTACAAGTCATACTTGTTCCTGTTTGTGTCTTGGGACCATAGGTCAAGATCAAAAGAGAAAATAATTGTAAGATTGAATTGTGTCCCTATATCCAGTTAACTTGGAAACATTAAGAAAAAGTTTAAAAGAACACTATTCTGAAAATGAAATTTATTATTTCCCCTAACTTTTAGGCTACCAGCTACTTCTTTAAGTCACTGCCGTCCACTGAATTCTGCAGTATTAGAGACATCTACATTCCTGTGCATTTATTGCTACAGACCCTTCTTTTTTGCTACTCAGAGCACAAAATGATAGGGAAGCCCACATGTATCTTTCAGCTGTGTTTCTTTGGAGATCTATCCTGATAGTGGCTGCTGATCTTAAAAGCATGAAGCAAGCTGTAGCTGACTTAGAAGCTCTATAAAAAGATAAATAAATAAATGAATGAAAACATAAGCTCCTCACAGTCATTGCAATAAATATTTAAGGAGCAAGTTCATCAGCTCTCCTGTGATTTTTGAGGAATCAGCCACTAGGTGGCAGAAAAATGCAGTTTAATTTTCTCATTATGAGGAATTCACCCAACAGATCTCTTACATCTCAGACAACAGGTCATACGATTTCTCAAGCAATGTCAGATAAAAGATAACAGTAAAGCTGATTATCTTTCTTGACTAATATATGTGCTACCTTGACTTTCTCTCCTCTGCTGTAAAACCTGGAGAGCGTTTAAATGTTTGAAAACTCAGGTGTTAAAACAAGTAAACCCCACTCTTAGTTTCATTATTCTGGAAATAAAATATGAGAAGCAAATTTTTGAGTTTTCACAGAAAACCCTCAATTTAAAATACATTATTTTAACAACAAAAATAGCAGGGTTTGTTCTAATGAAATTATATACACGTCTTGAAATTTCATACATTTGCATTAATATTATTTTTGCAAAAAAATTCTACTGTAACAGTATCACAGTGTTAGTGATAAAATTCTAGCTCAACTGAAACAAAAGGGATTTTTGCTGAGATCCTATCAGCAAACTCTTAACAAGAATTTACTTTTTCAGATGGCACTACTATGGCTAGAGGCTCTCAGACTACAAGGCTTGGGTAGGAGAGCAAGCTCTCTTTACTGCACCAAAGCTGAAGTCTAACATTGTGGAAAGTAAGCAAAAACGGCAGTATAATCACTGGCCTTTCCTCCTCCACCCCCCCATATAACCTACTGTTGAAAAACACACAAAACCAGAAAAAATCGAGGAAAGAAGCAAATTCTGTTTTGTCTTGAGTAAATAAAATTACATTGAAAAAATACTGAGTTAGAATTTTCAAGGCTTCTTTGGAAGTTACAGAATTGTTCTGCAGCAAATCAGCCATTGAAGTGGGAAGAAACATATCTAAGCAGGACATCTGATACATAGACCAACTAAATCTGACAGAATAAAGCCAAAATTCCTTTTGAACTCCATTAAACAGTGTTCAAAGAAGAGCACTTTCAACACTACTGCCATAGGAAGAGTTTGCTGTAAAAATGCATAGTTTAATATTACATTATAATTCATATGGCTCATAAAAACTAAAACAAATAAAAAATGTTTTGTGCATGTTTTCAGGTGAAATTACATTTTTAGATGTTAAGCTTATCTTGCATGAGGATGCCTCAAAACTGGATTGAACTTCAGCATCATTAATTTCTTGAAATAAGAAAAAGGTAATAAAAAGACTGAGTACTAAAACAAATTAGGTTTACAAACAGTTCAATGATTAATATGATTGACAGGTTCCTTCTTGGTACTTAACTTAAATATTTAAGTGAAAACATGTTTACTAAGAAGTCCAGGTAAGTTACTTACTGAAGTAAAAGCCAGAAGTTCCTCTTCAGTTAATTTGTGTATTGGATTGTTCTTTTGGAAGTCTATACTGTAAAGAAAAAAAAGGAAAAAAACCCAATGCTGATTTAATCTTTAGAATACCACTATGCAGAATACGTTTTTCACACTTGCAGAAATCTAAAGGACATTATGGAAAACTGTTACAATGATAAATGGGAGTATGGTATGTACAGAAGGCCTAGACCTAGGAGCAGTCACAGAAAAAAAGAATCATTTAGGGGACCAAGATATTTTAGTAGTGCCTTTCCAAGACCATTCTAAATTGAAACATCTTGCTCAGTTTAAGCGTATAGGAATAATAATTTTACAAACTCTAAACTGTTTTAAATCCATTCCCTGTTTTTACAGAGGTCTGTTTTCAGTTAAAATTCTATAACTAATTGAACACAGATTCTGCAAAGCAAAAAACCACAAACGCTCAAAAAGCGCTGAAAGGTAATCTCAGACACATACCCTCTTTCCAGTCATTCAAGGAACATGACCACAGGGGTGCATCTCTCGCTTACCGGCATTACCACTAGTTTGTGGTACACAAAGGGGGAAAACCAGATTCATACACAAAGATAAGAATTAAAGTTATTTTATTCACAATTGGACATGTTTACAGAGATGATAAACTGGGCTTACAACTACATGGGTGGATGTGCTCCTTAGACAACAGCCTACCAACATTTACCAATATACTACAAGAGATACTTTCAAGTGGCACAAAGAGCAACAAGGCTACAATTCAAGCTCCCTGTGAAAACAAAAGATATCAAGTAAAAATATATCCTAAATCATAGCACAGAGTAGGGATCATCACTAAACCTATATAATGGCTGTATACATAAGCTTAAATTCATCGCACTATTCCTTAAACTTTGCAGTAGGCTTCATGTTATAGGTTAAAATTGCAAAGCTATAGTAATTGTGATGATCACAGATTGAAATTTCGCTCCCTACTTTGCATACCCTACTTTGGAGACAAGACTTTGCCCCAATCTAACTTTTTTCTTGCTATTTTGTTAATTCTTCTTTGTACATATGGTACAATTACCATTGCAGAAATAACAGTCAATACTTTGATTAAAACCTTGTTACTAGCCACAAGAACAAGGTACAAAATAGAGGCTGCCTGTTGAAATCTCAATTATCTTTGAAAGGTCATGGCGATTAAGAGAGGTTCCTGAAGACTGACAGAAAGCAAATATCAGTCCTATCTTCAGCAAGAGCAAGAAGGAGGATTCAGGTTAGCCTCACCTCGTTCCTTGGAAAGGATATAAAGCAAATCCTCCTTGAAGCCATTTCCTAACATGTGGAGGGAGTGGTCAGTACAGATTCACCAAGGGGAAGTCATGCTTGACCGACTTGATAACCTCCTTGGCTTGGTAGATTTGGGGACAGCAGTGAACATTGTCTACCTGGACTTCAGCAAGGCTTTCAGCATTGTCTGCCATAAAATCCTCATAGAGAAGCTGATGAGCAGACAGTGAGGTGGACTGAAAACTGGCTGAACAGGTAGGCCCAGAGGGTTGCGATCAGCAGTACAAAGTCTAGTTGGAAGCAAATAACTAGTGGTGTAGCCCAGGGGTCAACACAGAGTCCAAGACTGACATCTTTATTAAGAATCTGGGTGATGGGGCAGTTCGCTGATGGCACAAAATTGGGAGGAGCAGCTGATATAACAGCAGGTTGTGCTGCCATCCAGAGATCTTGACAAGCTGGAGAAACAGGCTGACAGGAACCTTATGCAGTTCTGCAAAGGAAAATGCCAAGTCCTGACCTTGCTTAAGGCTGGACAAGATGATATCCAACAGTCCCTTCCAACCTCTACCAATCTGTGATACGAAGGACAAGAAGATGACAGAGCAGTCTGCGTACGTTTAGGTAGAAGAAATTATGCGTGATTAACCAGATAGCCTTCCATGGTGGATGTTATCTTGACTTTGGAAAGGCACTTGACACTATCTTCCATAACATCTTCATAGACAAACTGATGAAATATGGACTAGATAAATGCACAGTATGGTGGACTGAAAACTAGATGAACTGACAGTCTCAAACGATTATGACAAGCAGCATGAAGTCCAGCTGGAGGCCAGTGACTAGTGGCATACCCCAGGGATCAAATAATGTTTAATACCTTCATTAATAACTTTGATGATGGGACATGATGCAAAATCCTGCACTTGGGAAGGAGTACACCCATGCACCTGTACAGGCTGGGGACAGACCATCTGGTAATGAGCTTGGCAGAAAAAGTCATGGTGAAAACCAAGTCGAACATGAGCCAGCAATGTGTCCTTGCAGCAAAGTAACCCAAAGCTTCCTGGGCCACATTAAAAGTGCTGCCAGAAGGTGGAGGGAGGTGATCCTTCCCCTTTACTCAGCACTGATGAGACCATACCTGGAGTGCTGTCACGAGCTCCTCAGTTCAAGAAGAAATGTGGACATACTGGAGGAAGCCCAGCAAAGGGCTGCAAAGATGGTTAAGATAGTGGAGCATCTGACATACAAGTAGAGGGTGAGAAAGCTGGGATGGTTTAACCTGGAGAAGAGAAGACTCAAGGGGATCTTATCAATGTGTATAAATACCTGATGGCAGGGAGTAAACAAGACATAACCAGACTCTTCTCAGTGGTGCCCAATGAAAGGACAAGAAACAATGAGCACAAACTGAAATCCAGAGAATTCCATTAAAAAAGTAAGCAAAACCTTCATTAATGTGAGGGTGGTAAAGCACAGGAAGGGGTTCCCCAGAGAGGTTGTGGTGTCTCCATCCTTGGAGATATTCAAGGCCTAGCTGGACACGGCCATAAACAACCTGCTCTAGCTGACTGTTTCAAGCAGGGAAGTTGGACTAGATGATCTCTAGAGGCCCCCTTCCAACCCCAACAATTTCATTAAATTTTTATTTGATGATAATTACAGTTTATATTTTTCAGCCTTATATTTTGTTAACAAAAGGAAGAACAGAGTTTATTTCTTACTGAAAGCTAGAAATAAGCTGACTTTTTTTACACTGTACTTAAAAATTTCTCTCTACATTGTGCATGTTACCAGGTGTCACAACACTGACTTCTCTTGCCATCCTATTCCAACTACCTCATGTAGAATACAGCAGGATTTATTTTACTTTTTTTTTTTGGTAAGGGTTTTTCCTCTTTAACCTTAGTCAAAAAATTTAATCTAGTTTAATTTTTCTTCCTGAAGAACAACAAATGTAATATTTATGCTCTGTCCAGGACATACTGTAGGCTCTGAGGAATAACCAAAAGATGTGGCTGTCTAATGAGTTTACACTGTCTTCATACCTGAGTATCTTTAATGAGACGACACATAAGCTGTGAGAGTTGAAAGGAAAACAAAACAAACAAAGAAACAGTTTGAGAAATGCAGTAAATTGTCATTTATTTACAGAGTTACTGAATATCCCAAGTGAAGTAAGAATCTGCTTTTCAGTAGAGAACATTCCTCTGCCTTCTACTGCTTCTAGTCTAAAATGGTCAAGATAGAAATGGTAAAACACATTGATTTTCTTTTGGTAAATTCTACCAAGGTGTAGCAAGGATTCATTTTGAAACTTTTTTATACTATATTGCTTTTTATTTTTAAATTATCTCCTGCACCACTTGCTTATCTGTCAGCTGTGAAAAAAGGCCAGAGTGCCTGACGTGTTTTATAGGATCATAGAATAGTCTAGGTTGGAAGGGACCTTTAAGATTTGTTTTTTTCCTCTAAAGGAAAGACACAATAAAGTATTAAGACATAATAAAAGAACACTAAGAGTAAGCAGCAAAGCACTCAAGATAGGAAAAAGAAAAATTGATGTCATTGAAGCACTCTTATCTCTTTATTTTTGCATGCCCACAAAAAGAAATAGAATTATTTGTGTAGCAGACTGCCAAGCCTCCTTCCTGATGGCATGAGTCTCTTCCACATTCCACCCCCATTATATGGAGGAACAGCGGGGGGGGAAAGAAAAAAAAAAACCCAAACCAACAAACAACAGGAAAGGAAAGTTCTTTCTGGACAGCACTGCTTCAGCATTTCTAAAATGGCCATTCTCTAGGAACGACCAATATTCATCAAACTAGAGCAGCCTAGGAATGAGTACAGATGAAACATTCAGGAAATTAAGGGATGAGTTTGAAACAAATTCTACTCTGCCAATGCAAATGGCATTTATTCAAAGGACTGCAGCCAAATACAGGTAGGCTGAGAGACAGAGCAAAAAGATAATTACATCCCCTTCTGAGATTCAATTTCCTACTTCTATTAGGAGATAAGATTCCTTTTCCCCTCTTCTTTTGTAACTTAGGAGATCTACTCTTTAATAGAGCTTTTCTCAATGCTTTCTTATCAAATTTTCCCCAAAATTCTGGGGGGGCTGCGGGAAATGATGATGATGACATCCAACTATAAAATCCCACCAAAGTAAACAAAATCGTCAGCGTGTGCAGTGAATTTTTTTAAATGTATTAAAAAAAAAAGAGCTATAACAGAAAGCGGCATATGGGAGCTGCCCTCTAGATTTATTAAAATGGTATAGTGGGTTGACCCTGGCTGGACGCCAGGTGCCCACCAATGCTGCTTTAGCACTCCCCTCCTCAGCTGGACAGAGGAGAGAAAATACAAAAAAAGGCTCATGGGGTTAAGATAAGGACAGGGAAATCACTGACCAGTTACTGTCGTGGACAAAACAGACTCGACTTAGGGAAAATTAATTTAATTTATTACCAATTAAATCAGAGTATTATAATAAGAAAATAAAAACAAATCTTAAAACACCTTCCTTCCACCCCTCCCTTCTCCCCAGGCTTAACTTTACTTCAAATTTTCTCTATCTCTTTGTCCCCAGCAGCACAGGGGTATGGGGAATGGGGGTTGTGGTCAGTTCATCACACATTGTTTCTGCCACTCCTTCCTCCTCAGGGGAGGACCCGTCACACTCTTCCCCTGCTCCAGCAGGGGGTCCCATGCACAGGATGGACAGACTCCATGAACTTCTCCAACATGAGTCCTTCCCACAGGCTACAGGTCTTCATGAACTGCTCCAGCGTTGGTCCATTCCACAGGGTGCAGTCCTTCAGGAACAGACTGCTCCAGCGTGGGTCCCCCGCAGGGTCACAAGTCCTTCCAGCTAACCTGCTCCAGCGTGGGCTCTTCTGTCCATGGGTCCACAGCTCCTGCCAGGAGCCTGCTCCAGTGCAGGTCGCCACAGGGTCAGACTCCTTTGGGTGCATCCACCTGCTCCAGCATGGGGTACTCCAGGTGGAAATCTGCTCCACTGTTAACCTACATGGGCTGCAGGGGTACAGCCTGCTTCACCATGGTCTTCACCACAGGCTGTAGGGGAATCTGCTTCGGCGCCTGGAGTGCCTCCTCCTTGTCCTTTTTCACTGACCTTGGCATCTGCAGAGTTGTTTCTCTCACATATTCTCAGTCCTCTCTCTGGCTGCAATTGTTGTTGCACAGCAACTTTTCTCCCTTCTTTAATATGTTATCCCAGAAATGCTACCACCCATCGCTGATGGGCTCAGCCTTGGCCAGCAGCAGGTCTGCCTTGGAGCCAGCTGGCATTGGCTCTATCAGACATGGGGGAACTTCTAGCAGCTCCTCACAGAAGCCACCCCTGTAGCCCCCCGATACCAAAACCTGGCCATGCAAACCCAACACAAATGGCAACATCTAAAATTGTTATATAAGTTACATAATAAAGAATCTAAAAGCATACCAGGTTTAGAGTTGATGATTATTCAGAGCAACATAAGCCAAAAGAATAAAATGTACCTATTTCTTAAAACTACTGAGAGATTTATGTGCAAGTGCAAGCATCTGTATGAACTGACATAAAATAAGTAGGTTGCTCAAACCTGGACTAAAATTATCTGCCTGCAGTTCTTTAAGGCGCAAGGTTTCATGAAAAGGGTACTTTCACCTTTCTGATAACAATAATCCTGTGATTAATCAACCAGTTAGTTTTATCCTGTAACAACACAGGCACCTGAAAAAGCAAATTGTGTGGGTAGGTGAGAGAGGAAGGGCATTACTGACCAGAATTTTTTTAAAAAAGATTTGCATATTATTGTAGGGAAGAACATGACCAGAGTAGCTAAGACAATTTCTACAGTAGAAGAAAGCTTGAGAGATCTTCCAACTCTTCGTCCTGCTCTACAAAACTCTAACTTCAGACAAATGTTTATCCAGTCTATTCCTAAAGACCTCCCATGATGGAGGTTCCACACATGCTTCATACCATTTATGCTGATGTTTCATAATACCATCAGCTTGAGCAAACTGTATGAGTGTGGCCACAAGGAAATACCAACTATGCTTTTGATTGAGTACTGATGAGAAAGGGCTTTGAAAAGCAAGTGAAGACCTTGACATCACCTTTTATTCTTGTTATGTTCAGTAAAGTTGGATTCTGCCAATAAGGAAAGCTAATTATTATTCCTCCTTCCTGATTTAACTTGTGTGGTTCTGAATTTTGGTGAAGAGACCAGTTGAAAAAAAAAAAAAAGAAAAGTTTATTAACTATCACAGTAATGCATTTTCCCCCATCTTCGCACAGAAAAAACTTCAATGTTATTGGTGGGCTTTTTTGAAAGTTTTAGACAATACTGCTAGGAAACGATTCTGTCATATATATCACTGTTTTTTTCCTTCCTTGAGAAAATTTTTTGTGAAAATGGCCAAGTATTAAAGAATTTCTCTGCTGCAGTTACTTCCTTCCTTGTCCAGTGTCAGCTGCTAGCAGAAATGCTTAGAGTCAGCCTGAGGTAGTCGACTGAAGTCATCAGTCACTAACACAAATGTGACTTCACGTGAAAAATAACAAGTTTCTCTACCCATGGGGGGGTGGGGGGAGTAAAAAAGGCAGCAAGAAAACTTCAAATATTATAACAAGAACACCAGAGCAGCTAGGCAACCAGAAAGTTAAGTGATGTGACCATAGCTTTTGAAAAAACATGGGTGAATCAAGGAACAGTTAAATTTTGACAAAATTGGAACTTATTTTTCAGGATCCTAAAGATACATTGATTCAAGCAGAAAGGATTCTTTCCTTATTTTAGATAGATTTTTGTCACGGCTTTTTGAACCATATAGATGCAGTTCTTCCAGATCAAAGCAGTGCTAAAATAGGTCTCTAATTTCCACTTCTGCCACATCCACGTACAATGCTTTAAGATACATAAGTACAGTAATGCAAACCTTGAAAGACAAGAGAAAAATGAAATTGTTTTAATGATATTCCATATTGAATCAATCCAAACTTAAGCTATATTTTAAATCTGAATCTAGAGTAGAATTGTAGCTTGGTTTTAAGTATTTTTAATAACTGTGTTAGCTCTTGTCAGAGTACTTTAAGAACATTTCACTTCTATGCCTTGTATTTGTTTTGATTTCAAGGACAGGTTAAGCAGTTCAACCCACAGAATTTCAGGAGTTGAAATCAGAGTAGAATTTAAGATCTGTTGCTGTAGGATCTATGATCAGGCATCTTTTCATAACGATATGAAGAGAACCCGCTAATCACCACATCATTCAGCTTTGCAAGGTATTTTCTGTCCACTCTTGAATACTGTCTTAGGGAGTTGAATGAAATAGAAGAGGGAGAGAAAACAAAGAGAAATAGACATTCTTTAGACAGGTAAAACAGAACCTTAGATCAAGACCTACTCTGTAGCAGAAAAAAGTATTTTCTAGTGAATCAACAAAAGCTAATTGCTTACAATTTAGAACCAATTGTTTAATCTGATTAATCAGAACGACTTTGGCAGCCTAATTGATAAGGTATCCAGTTTAACTAACTAGTTATATAGCCTGGGACTTAATTAGCTATAATCTTTGCAACAGTGGAATTAATAGCAACCATTCCAAAGTATCTCATTTTGGATTATGACTAAATATGCTATTAAAAATAAAAGTGTTCTTCAAATAGCTGAAGTTGTATTAAAACGCAGAATACTGAAAGGATCAAAACCTCTGGAATATTAAATAATAATAATGAAATATGTCTAAAAATATAAATACGGAGTCCAAAAAATGTTTAAGGAGCAACTAACTAAAAGAGTCAAAATCAGTGCTAAATCCTTCTTCCAATACAGCAGGAACAAAAATTGCAAGAGTCCACAGGACCAAAATGACAGCCCTGGTATAAAAGCCATTGCAGAGAAGCTATATGAATTCATTGCATTAGCATTTATTGTAGAAGAACGCAGTCAAGTTCCCACCAGAGAGCCTTTTTGATTAAGGGAGAGAATTACAGGAAAGAAAAATCTTTCTCAAATTAAAAAGATGCAAAAGAGGTTACATGCGAAGAGGTTGGATGCTAAGAAGATAACAGAACCAAACAGCATTCAGAAAAAAAGTTTAAAATGAGTTTTGGGATGCAATAGCTGAGACACTAAAAGTCTAAGTCCTCATTTAAAACTACCGCAGTGCCTGAAGATGAGAGCAACAAAAATGATGCCAGCCTTTAAAACTGGTGTCAGGGGATCAGGGTAACTACTGGCTTGTAAGCATATAATCTGTTGCAAGTAAGTAAGGAGAGATTCTGTAATGAACAGGACTAGAGATACCTGGACAAATACAGTGTGTGTGGGGAGAGTCAGCCAGGCTTCTGTAAAAAAATTCCTGCATTACAAAACTGTTGGGGGCTTTTGGACGGTTTAACCAGCATAAGGATATACATAACTGGTTGACGAAATGAACCTGGATCTCTGTAAGATTTTTTTTTTTTTTTTGAGAAGTCCCTCTCCAAGAAGGACTTTCAAAGAAGCTGAAGATTCACACGACGTAAGAGGGAATGTCTTGGCAAAGGTCAGTAACTGATTAAAAGATAGGAAATGGTATGAGACAAATAGTCAGCCATCCCAATAGAGAAGGTCACTGGTGTAATCCTTCATAGATTTTGTGCTGTGATCCGTGTGCTATAATATTAATAAACTGGAACTGGAGAACATATAGTGAGGTGAGAAAACTTGCAAATGATATGACATTCTTTGAAGTAAGGATGTGAACAGACAATAAGGAGCTGCAGAAAGACCTTACAGGACAGAGCAAAAGGGTAATAAAATAAAAATGCCAAGTAATGAACAATAGAAAACACAGTCCTAGCTTCACAAAAAATGATGGGCTCCGATCTGACCATTTCTATTCAGGAGCAACTCTTTAGCACTGCAGTTGCATGAAGACATAAGCTCAGTACTAGGCAGCTGTTAAAAAGGCAAATCAAAATGCCAGTAATTAATTAGGAAAGTAATAGAGAACAACATACTAGGGCTTACTACATGAAGTATACAAATCAATAACATAACGCCTACATAAAATATGACATAAAGCCTTTGTTTTTGCACCCATGAATAGTACGTTCTGTTCTGGACCTTTCATTTCAAAAGCAGTAATTCAGTATTGGAAAAATTTCAGAAGCAGACAGCTAGAACGATTGTTATTTTATGATGATGGATAATGATATTTTATGCCTTATAAACATGTAACATATTCTACAAAAGGAATGTCTGATTAGACTAGGAGTAACCAAAGAGGGACACTGCAGAAGTTTTCAAAACTGTTAGGAAATCAGACTGTTAAGTCACTAAATGAAGCTACTGGCAACCAAAACTACCTGGAGGAGGTCTTTTTGAACAGGAGTCACAAAGTATGCAGACAGACACCTTTGCCAAAGGATGTTACCGATGCAAGAAGTTTACACGGGCTCAATGGAAGGCAACAAATATTTGAGAGCTCCACTGAGGGCTGCCATGCAAGCAAACCAGATTAGGCTCAGGAAAGCACAGTTTAGAGGCTGGGAAAGGGAGCAACACATGCTTGTCCTGTTATTATTCACCCTTAAGTATCTTCTCACAGTCACTGCTGAAGACAGAGTATAAAGATAGATGGATGAAGACAACTGCTGAGTTTTTGTTTGCTTATGTTTCCTGGCATGTTACCTCTCTGCAAGTGCAGACAATGCAAATTGAAGTTCCTTAGGTAACTGCTTAAAACTACAGTTAACTAGCATGAGATAGATGATGAAGAATAGATAAATCAGACTTTCCAAATAGGCATTTTTATGAGTATTTGCTGTATTTCTACGCAGTTTTACCAGCTGTGTTAATTTTGTGAATGAAAAAGAGCCAAACCCAACAAACTGATCATTTTACAAGTGTTTTCAAAGTTTCACAAAAGTATTTCGAGTAACTAATGTTTTTTATGTGAGCATTCTGAATAGCAAGACAGGAAGTCCATTTCCCCAGTGGAATCTCTTCACACAGCTATATGTACTGGTGCTCAGCAATATATTTTGTAGCAATGATTGTAAACAGCCATAAACAACCATGGTAAGAGAATGATACTGTCTGGCACCTGTAACTGGTTTGTTTCAAAAAAAAAAAAAAAAAAAAAAAAAATTTACACTTACGTGATATGTTTGTAAAGGTGGTCCAGAGTGCCAAAAAGTATTTAACAGAAAAACCTTCATTGCTTTTAATGCTGTCCAAGATTTTATGTTGTAGCTTTTACTTTCATAGGACAACATGTATAAGTTCTGGCCTTCCGCAGTCAGTTTAACATAACCTTTTCCATCTCAATGGCTTGGAAGAGAGAATGCTTTCTCTTATAAAAACAGATGGAAACAGTTGTTTACCTGCCATAGCCTTGTACTTCTGATACAAGCTATATAGCATGTCCTTGCTATAAAGTGCAAAGCAAGCTGCAATCATATATATATATATAAATATATATATATATAAAATCTTAATATGCATACGATCCATCTTACCTAGCTTTAACTGTGTAAAATTTAGGCCTTTAATCTAACTGTCTCTGCTTCCTTCAGAGGCCATGCAAAAATACAGATAAATGTAGGGAGTCATTCCAATCCATTGTAAAATAAGTGTCTGAAGTGAAATGAATCACACTTTGCAGGTGCCGATTTCTCCATTGACTAGAGAACAAACAGCCAGCTAAGATTAGATTCTGAAATTTCTAGTAGCTAAATGTTCTTCTGTTTCACCTACACAAGTTTCCTATGATGATCCCATTGCAAACATGTATATTGGTTTGATCTTTTTTCTAATTAATTGATTCAAAAGCTCACATTTGGTAACTCTGTTAAAAATCCTTTAGACCAAATGCTATTTAATGCTTATGTAGCTGTTTCAAATACACTTCTACAACTCATTGTGTAAACTGTATAAAAGTTAGGCTTCCTGATGCTTTCCTTACCAGCTGAAGACTGGTGCATAGCCTTTGACTGAGCTGAGGTACCTCCGGTATAACACACTATTGTGACCTGATTTGATCCTCGAGAGACAGCAAAAGATTAAGAAATAACCAGCCATTGCACATTTCTCTTTGCTTTCTTAGAATTTTCTATAGCCATATCTAATCTCTAAAAGCTTCCCCCTGTTAAAAAATGGTGAATCAAGTGATGAGAAGGGATTTTCTTCTCAAGCTGCTGACCTAATTTAGGGTATTTCTAAGTGACAAGGGGAACAAACTCCCCCCAGTTTCTCAGGCATTTTGGCATCTATACAATGTTAACACATTATTTAAATCTTACATTGGCCCATTCTTGGGGTGTTTTTTCTATTTTTATTTTATTTTTAAATTGGAACTTTAATATTTTTTTTCCATCAGCCTCTGAAAGTTTGGTTCGAGGCTCTGTACAAAGTTTTGGTCACAGTCTTAAGGGTTGACTATAAAATAAATTTTATACCATTGTGACTAGTTATTTTCATATAAAATACCAAAAAAGTCCTATCCAAGTGATGCTTCTGCAGTCCTAGGAGTTTCTTTTAGTATTTACTTTAGGTTGCATTACTCCTGCAGTGAGATGATCTGGAGACACCTCTAGACACTTTCTTCCTATACAGATACTACAAAATCTGGACACAATGGAATAGGAAACCTTTGTGTAAGCAAGGCAGACTGGGGTGGTTTTTCCTCTTCTCTACACTTTGTTTTGGCTACAGTTTCATTATCATAAGAGGCAAATATTTTCTTTTAGATTTAGTTCTGCAGACTGTTCAGTATTTGGAAGAAAAGGAATTTGCTGAGAAGAAACAGAATAGCCAAACACTTTAAAGTAACCTGCCTCAAATTACAGATGCCACAGAGAACCTGCTGGGTACAGTTTACATTACTACTTTTTTATATAAATGGTTTACTGATAAATTAGTTGTTCTTTCCTTAAATCAGTGTAACAGGTTTAAAAAAAAAAAATCTAACTGATTCAGGCTCATGCATGTTATTTACAAGCTGGCTTAAGCCTACTGCATGAGATGTTGCTTGGATTTTTTGTAAAGACGGTACTTCAGAAACGTATCTTACACCATCTTAAAATATTATTGGGGAGGAGGAGATTAAGATGTTTGTACTGATACTGTAATAGCACTTTGTTTAGCCAGTTGATCATTGTAACCTACTTGAAATGAAACTTAGTTCACAGCAGGAAACATCATGCGTATTCAGGTAATTCCGTAGGATCCTATGTAATTGTCATGAAGCGTTTTCTGAAAGTTGTAACAATTTTCACTTTGTTCTGCTATCCACAAACATTTTTGCATCCTGCTGATTTTAAGTTAACATCATTTAGCTATAAAAATTCCAGCTGAATTCAAGGGCATTTCTGTGACATTTGCTGTAAAACAAATACTAGCAAGCACAGTGAAAGGTATAGGAAAAAATTTGCTCACTTTTACTCTTTTTCTTTATCTGCAGCCTGCCTTTCTTCAACAGACCAGGTCAGTCTCTAAAACTTTATTTGCATTAGGAAAATCATCCACTGCAGACAATGGCAGTCAATAACAGATAGCATTAGGCTGGTGCTAGACCTTAAACAAGGTCTAGTTAGAACTGCTTTGGAAACTTAAAGGAATTCTAAAGCCAGGTATTTACTCTACAGAACTGAAGTCCTCAAGCATGAAAGAAAAGCAAGGAATTTGCTATAGCTAAGGTTTGAGAAGTATGTTTTGCTTAAAAGCCAATGCTAAATACTTTAACATGTATACGCTTCCTTGCAAATTGATATGCCAAATAGCTGGTATAGGTATCAAGGGAAGAGCCAGCAATCCAAGCCCAAACTCCACTCAGTCACAAGGGTTGTATCCTAAATCCCCTCAGAAGAACAGTTCTCAAAGCTGGCATTCTACTAACATTTCTGCAACATGGCTGGACATCAAATCTTGTCTCCATCTATGACTGAAATAGCTTCAGTCACTTAACATTATCCCACCCACTGAATGGCACTTACCATTCCTATGGAGAAGCAACACTAAAACATTTTTGTTGTTGTTGTTGTTGGTTATTTTTAGTTTCTTAAATGAGCTTCCTGCCTTGAGTCCTGCCAAACTCACATACCACTTGGGTTATAATGTACACACAGAGCTGGCAGTCAAGATGGTTTCTAGCCACCATTCAGAGCATGACAGTGGTGGTTTCAGTGACATACTGTGGTCAAGAAACCCACTGTGCAAGCAGCCAATGTAAAATTCAAATTCTACCCTTTCATAAAAATAAAAATTAAAAAAAAGAGAGAAAAGAGAAAGACCAATAGGCAAATTAAAATTTCTTTCAGAAGGGTGGAGCCAGGAAGAATGACATAATCTGAATATAAGACAATATTGTGTTAAAAAATGAAGTGCACATTGAAAATGCTTCTCAGAATGGGGAAGACTTTGCCTTGCCTTGAGTTAGTGTGAAAGATTAAAAGTGACTGGGTCAAGAATATACACTCCACTCCTTTGTCCTCAAACTGGATCTAGATGTGGCCTTGAAAAGAAAACAAGTTTAAGTCTTGTGGAATAAAGAAAATATGAAGCCACAGCACATATTCCACTAATTAATTCCAGATTACAGTGGATGAGCCGAATGATTAAAGGGCATAGCTGAAACCACAGACATGCAACTTTACATTTGACTTCAACTATATAACCAAGGAAGCGTCTGGCCCTTCAAAAAGCTGCAGTCTGAGAAATGGGCATATGCAAGGAAACAATCTTCTCTCCACTAATGACTTCCACTGAACTTCGTGGGACAAGATGGGGAAAAATAACTGAAAATTTTGGTGAGTGGGAAGAGGGGGGAGAGAAATATTATAACGTGCTACAAAACAACGAATAAGCCCCACACCGCAAAGGAACTACTGCCAAATGCTGGGTTCTTAGCTTATGCCATTGAATTGTCTTCACTAGCCTTTTGCTGGCCTGTTACTGCTGTCACCCTATCACAAAGATAGATCTTATAACATCCGTGTGTACCCGCAGAGGAAATACCAGTCTGAGACTCGGGAACTAGGATTCACTCATTGTTCAGGTCCTTGGGCAAGGTATTTCAGCAGTACTGCAGATTCCATCATTTTGCAACTCACAGATCAGAAAAGTGCTTTGAGAGGTATGAATGATGAATACTGCATCAAAGTCACCATTTTTACTAATACTTTTGAAACAAATCACACGCAAAATAATGTGTGATAACTGTCATCGGCTAAATGACCACTACATCATAGAAAAAAGTATTTCTCTATTAGAAAATGAGAATATTCATTAGCAGCCAGCTTATGATCCTCAAACCTCAAGCTACTTTTTGCTCTTCTGTGCCATTTCCAAAACCCATGTAGCATATAATTTCTGAAAGCTAGGAAAAGGAAAAAACTTAGGTACTAAACCACGAGGACTTTGTACTCTAGCTTGTAACTAGCAATGGACGCTTCGAATTTATACAAGTATTCCTATTGCACTGAATAGCAGGACAGCATTTTGCTTGAAAGACGTGGCTGATCCTCATAGGAAGCTGACCATTGCAGACATTGAAATATGTTTTCCAAATTTACCAAAGCATCATCACCATATGGGAGCTAATACACCTGACATTTGAAACATGATTAATCTGAGACAAAGAACAAGAAGTTTTTCCAGGATAAAAGAACGATATAGCAATTAATGAAACATTGCTGAAGTTCTGAACTGAACACTAACGCTCACTCTGAGATAACTGAAAATGCTATCCACATATAATGCAAATCTTTTAGCATTTTAGCTAGACTATATGGTAAGGAATGAAAAAAGTCCCATCAACTCACCACTTCATTATCGGAATGATTTATGCAGTATTTTTTTTAAGTAACTAACTTACCATATTCCAAGGATTACAGCAAGCTCTTCTGCACACAAATCAGGCACTTGGTATTGGTCGGCATCTGCTAATTTTATCTCGTTAAGGACTGTATCATCATTTAAATCATAATTCTGTTGAAGGAGAAAGAAATTTTAAAATAGAAACAGTTACAGAGAAATTTATGCCTTCAAAATACGAAAAAATACAGACTTGTTCGAAAAAGGATAATACAAACATCAGAAAACGACACAATGGAAGGTAATTTACCACGATTATGATAGAATACCTAACTGAATAAGCCATTAGAAGGAAGTATCATCCAAACCACTTGCGCTGAAAACACACTTGTCATGCAGGGGGAACAGCATTCAGAGCAACTTTAATGTTACCTGAATATTGATTTTCTACTTAAATAAGGGCTGAAAGGGATTTTCCTTTTCAAACTGTTGCTCACAGTATTATCAACAATTTACTCCTCTATTTTTTATATACATATATATACACACACAGACAAGCTGAAACAGATTAATGTTAAATCCTTTCTTTTCATGCAGGTTTTCAGACTAGTGACTATGGACCTCTGGGAATGTATGGATTTCTTTTTAAGCATTAGCAAAGTGCAACTAAGTAAAGCATACCTTCTGCCAGTACAGTTAAATTCCTTACACAGGGAAGTGGTCCTCCTCTTCTTTCTTTTTTATTTATTTATTTATTTTTTTGTTAAAGGAGTTTTGCAAATTAAAGAAACACATATTGAAAAAACCCCACTGAGCCAGCACCACCAGATACTTTGTCCTGGTAAGGACAAGAAGGGGTATTCTGAAAAGGTTTACTCCTGGACAAGTAGTCGTGACTTTCCATCAAATTTCCTCTGGAACAAATTGTTTAAGGAGTATTCAGTTTAACTTTTACAAACAAGTATGCTACCTGAAGTTCACTGTGTGTCATTTTAACTTAAAGAAGAAAGTAAGATAATGTGTGGCTCAAAAGTATAAATTACTATGTTCATAGAATTTGCGTTTGTTTGGAAACAACAAAAGATTCCTTTGGCTGCAAGCAAGGAAGAAGTAGTAATACTATTTCTCCTTCCCTTGAAAAAAAACCCAAACCAAACCAAAAAACCCCAGTCCTCAAACCAAATTATTGCACTACTGGTTTTTAGTTACCAGTAGCAGTTTTTACCTATTAAAAACATAAAATGGATTTATATTAACGGGTTTTCAAACTTCCTATTTATTTCGCTTCGATGTTCTTGTAGTAGCTGTTTCCGAAGAATATCTTCCATTGACAAGGTCAAAATGAGGGTCCACAGAACAAAAAGCGAACAGGAATGCTTTGAAGTGGGTTATCTGCATTCATCGCCAGTATTTTATCACTATATAAATGAAACTAAACTGTGATTTGACAGAGAATGTGAAGAAAATAAGTTTATTTTATTTTACGGGGATAATGAAGATATTCATAGACTCATAGAATGGTTTAAGTTGGAAGGGTCCTTAAAGATCATCTAGTTCCAGACCCCTTGCCATGGGCAGGGACGCTTCCCACTAGACCAGGTTGCTCAAAGCCCCATCCAGCCTGGTCTTGAATACTTCCAGGGATGGGGCCTCCACAACTTCCCTGGGCAACCCGTTCCAGTGTCTCACCACCCTCATAGTGAAAAATTTCTTCCTGAGATTCAATCTAAATCTACCTTCTTCCAGTTCAAAACCATTACCCCTTGTCCTATCACTGCATGCCCTTGTAAAAAGTCCCTCTCCAGCTTTCTTGTAGGCCTCTTTCAGACACTGGAAGGCTGCTATAAGGTCTCCCTGGAGCCTTCTCTTCTCCAGGCTGAACAACCCCAACTCTCTCAGCCTGTCCTTATAGCAGAGGTGCTCCAGCCCTCTAATCATCTTTGTGGCCCTCCTCTGGACCCAGTCCAACAGGTCCATGTCCTTCTTATGTTGGGTGTCCCAGAGCTGGACACAGTACTCCACGTGGGGTTTCACCAGAGCTGAGTAGAGAGGGAGAATCACCTCCCTCGACCTGCTGGACACACTTCTTTTGATTCAGCCCAGGATGTAGTTGGCTTTCTGGGCTGTGAGCGCACGTTGCTGGCTCATGTTGAGCTTCTCATCTACCAACACTCCCAAATCCCACCACGTGGTCCATCCATTAAATCCATGTCTCTCCACTTTAGAGACAAGGATGTCGTGCAGAGCAGTGTCAAATGCTATGCACAAGTCCAGGTAGATGAAATCAGCTGCTCCTCCCTTATCCACCAACGCTGTGATGCTGTTGTAGAAGGCCACTGAATTTGTCAGGCACAATTTGCCCTTAATGAAGCCATATTGGCTGTCAACTATCACCTTATTTTCAAGATGCCTTAGCAGATTTTCCAGGAGGATCTGCTGCATGATCTTGCCAGGCACAGAGGTGAGACTGACCGCCTATATTTCCCCAGGTGCTCCTTTTTTCCCTTTTTAAAAATGGAGGTTATATTTCCCCTTTTCCAATCAGTGAGAGCTTCACTGGAATGCCACGACTTCTCAAATATGATCAATAGTGGCTTGGCAACTTCATCTGCCAGTTCCCTCAGGACCCATGGATGAATCTCATCAGGTCCCATGGACTTGTGCACCTTCAGGTTCCTCAGCTGGTCTCAAACCTGGTCTTCTCCTACAGTGGGCTGTTCCTCATTCTCCCAGTCCCTGGCTTTGCCTTCCGTGACTTGGATGGTGTGGCTGGAGACCTTACTGGTGAAGACTGAGACAAAAAAGTCATTGACTACCTCAGCCTTCTCCATATCCCGGATGACCAGGTCTCCCGTTTACTTCCTGAGAGAGCCCACATTTTTCCTAGTCTTTGTTTTGTCACCGACATACCTATGGAAGCTTTTCTTGTTGCCCCTGACGTCCCCAGACAGATTTAACTCTATTAGGGCTTTAGCTTTCCTAACCTGATCCCCGGCTGCTTGGACAATTTCTCTGTACTCCTCCCAGGCTACCTGCACTTGCTTCCACCCTCTGTAGGCTTCCTTTGTCCAGGAGCTCCTTGTTCATCCATACAGGCTTCCTGGTGTTTTTGCCTGACTTCCTCTTTGTCGGGATGCATCGCTCCTGACCTTGGAGGAGGTGGTCCTTGAATATTAGCCAGCTTTCTTGGGCCCCTCTTCCCTTCGCGGCGTTATCCCACAGTACTCCACCAACCAGATCCCTGAAGAGGCCAAAGTCTGCTGTCCTGAAGCCCAGGGTAGCAAGCTTACTGTGTGTCCTGCTCACTGCCCTAAGAATCTTGAACTCCACTATCTCATAGTCACTGCAGCCAAGGCTGCCCTTCAGCTTGACATTCCCCACCAGCCCCTCCTTGTTGGTGAGAATAAGGTCCAGCATGACACCTTTCCTCATTGGCTCCCCTATCACTTGGAGAAGGAAGTTACTGTCAGCGCATTCCAGGAACTTCCTGGATTGCTTATGTCCTGCTGTGTTGTCCTTCCAACAGATACCAGGGTGGCTAAAGTCCCCCATGAGGGCCATGGCTTGTGAACTTGAGGCTGCTCCTATCTGTCTACAGAGGGTCTCATCCACTTGGTCTTCCTGGTCGGGTGGCCTGTAGCAGACCCCCACTGTAACATCACCTGTCCCTGCCCTCCCTTTAATCTTGACCTGTAAGCTCTCAGTTGGCTCCTCATCCATCCCCAAGGCAGAGCTCCGTGCACTCCAGCTGGTCCTTGACATAGAGGACGACACCCCCTCCTCCTCTCCCCTGCCTATCCTTTCTGAAGAGTCGGTATCCTTCTATTAGAACACTCCAGTCATAAGAGCCATCCCACCATGTGTCCATGATGCCAATTAGATCATAGCCTTGCAGGCATGCACACATTTCTAAGTCCTCTTGTTTGTTCCCCTTGCTAAATGCCTCTATGCAAATGCACATAAGCTGGGCCCCCAGTGAAGCTTTCTGGCTGGAGTGGCTAGTTTTCCTTTATGCTGCACTCCAGGTGCCCTCCTGCTGATCTGCAACCCTTCTCCAGGTTTTGGGTCTCTATTACTGGTATTGGCATCATATTGGTAGGAGTGGGATGGATTACAGTTCCCCTCCCCTGGCAACTCTAGTTCAAAGCCCTTTTCATAAGTTTGGCAAGCCTCTGACCAAAGATGTTCTTCCCCTTTTCTGACAGGTGGACTCCATCCGGACCCAGTAGACCAGGTTTCTCAAAGTGAGTGCTGTGATTAAGAAGCCAATCCCCTGGCAGTGGCACCAGTCCTGTAGCCAGTTATTGATTTGCCAGATTCACCTGGCCCTTTCAACCCCATTCCCTTTGACTGGGACAACTGATGAAAAACCTACCTGTGCTCCAGAGTCCCTGACTGCTGCTCCCAGGGCTCTACAATCTTTCTCGATATTCTTCAGGCTGCTCCCAGCTGCATCACTGGTGCCCATGTGAAACAGCAGCAGCAGATAATAGTTTGAGGACTGCATGAGGTTTGGTAGTCTCTTGGTGACATCGCTGATACGAGCCCCTGGTAAGTAGCACACCTCCCTAGAGAGTGCATCAGGGCAGCAAATGGGTGCCTCCGTACCTCTCAGAAGAGAGTCGCCTACAACTATCACCCATCGCTTTTTCTTAGTTGCACTGGTTGTTATATGTGGAGCAGACCAGTTAGCCTTACTCAGATGCATCGCCTCTCCTGATACAGTAGGTTTTCCCTCTTCACTCTATAGAGCAGTGAAGTGGTTCTGCCAGGGCACCTCAGTTTTTGGGGGAAGTCTCCTTCTCCTGCTATCCTTTGCAGTTGCAAGCTTCCATTCTGTGTTACTGGCCTCCCTTCCTTCTGTGTGTGCCAGTGTGGGAGTTTTTGATTGTTTAGCTGTGGGTTGTAGGTCCACTGCAGGCTGCGCTTGTAACCAGCTTTCAGTCTCCTTCTCAGCCTCCCTGATGCTACACAGTCTCCACACTGCCCACTCTTAAGGGCATATTTAATACCATTATTTTCTTCTCTTACTGCATCAGTATATATAAGGATTATCTACCACTTCCAGATGAAAATTATTTTAGAACAGAGCACTATGCTAGTGTAATGATACCACTTCATTAGATGTAACATAAATTACAATTTAATTTATAAGGCAATTAGTTAAAAATTTCCAGATTCCGGTGTACATAATCTTTAAAATCTAGCCTGTATAAACAGTACTAATTGCTTTAACTTCACTATAAATATTGATCAACTGAACTGTACTGCAACTGTATGCTAGAGTTTTAAAGCATGACTTCCATTCCTAGATTTAAAACGAAATTCCTTATTCTCCCAAAACATAAAAGCAGTTCTGAATTTTTTTAAAACTAATCAAACTATTTTAACATACCACTTCATATCAAGAGTCCTTTATGAATCATCTCAAGTCTGAGGTTTTCCTTTCACAGACACTGATCTGTGAGCAAAGCTTTGAATTTACAATTTCAAATATTTATTTTGAAATGCAAATAGTTTTCCTTCTAGTGCCATCTGAGGTAACATAATTGCTCAGCACCAGAGGAAAGCAGGAAGTGCTTGATCAGAAAACAGACCAGCTACCAGTCCAACAAATTAGTCACATTGCTGTATCGGTTGTATTTTTAATGAAAATAAATTACTGACCCCTTAATTGCAAAATAACTTGTTCAGTCATCTTACTGAACAATAATAAAGGGAGAACTTTAAGACCACAGAAGTATGCACTCCAAAACAGGAGATGAAAATTAGGTGTGACCAGTCTCAACTTGGCCTTTATACGTACTGGCAGAGTTTATAATTCTTTTAGGAAATTTTCCACTCATCCAAGACAATTCCTGTCTTTAGACAAATAGAGTATTTTTCTTTATCTGCAAATGGCAGATGTAAAATAAGAACACTAGAGAAGGGAAGAAAATTTCCCTGTAATAATTTTGCAGCACAATCACAGGTCTTTTAGCTTTCCGTATGCATATGTTTCTGTGGAGATTCTCAGCACCTCTCAAGATTTAGCTTCTATACATTTGCCATGAATAGTCTTTTAAAAGTATACAAGACACATCAAGCATCTGCCCTAAACTTAGACAGCGATGCAATGAGGATGTTGGTAGTTTTTGGCAGATGGAGAGAGGGACTTTTTACACGGGCATGTAGTGATAGGATGAGGGATAATGGCTTCAAACTGGAAGAGGGTAGATTTAGATTGGATATCAGGAAGAAATTTTTCACTATGAGGTTGTATTTTGATACTACATTATCAATAAAGACATGCTAGAAAAAGGTGAAAAATCCCAAACCCTTTAATTGGTAATTCAACACACACATGAATTGAAGAGTCTACTTAGGCAAGCCTGGTCTAATACCTGTGACAGAACACTCACATACGATGTTAATAAAATGTTTGAACTCAAAATACCTCAGGTTTTCCTCAAAGCAATTTCTACTAATACTATTTTCTAGAATTTCTGACACACACAAAATGCAGAAATAAAAGGTTCTGATTTTTTAATTTTTTTTTTTCAGAAGTAGACTGTGGGAACAGAAAGCCTAACTTTCCTTAACAGGCAGACCAAGTAAGTTATGACAGAATTATATGACACAGTCGCTCAGACTTGCACAAAATTCAACTCTCTCCCTGCAGCCAAAACCTCTTAAGCCCTTTCTAGCATCACATTTTTACTTTTCAGAAAAAGCAGATATGCTTACTTTCTCTAGCACTATTTTCAAGACACTTTCAGTAAAATTTTAGTAGAAAAGTGTGGATAACATAACCACGACTAATTTTCAAAGGTTTCAAATACCCCAATTTTCTTTCTCAAACTCTCTGCTAAACTTACTTCAGCAGCTTTGGGTCTGTTCACTAAAAGGACATGTGAATATAGTATTTTACTAGCAAGGATAATATATTTCATTCCAGGCTATACCTACAGTGTAAAACAGTGTTGCCATTTTTATTGAAAAGATGTCATTATTTTATTCCAAACTAAAGTCCTTACCAGATATAGACTACAAAGGCAAGTTCTTCAGAAAGCTGCTAATAACTGGAAAGAACAGTCACACACTATCCCAGTTAGGGACTTCCTGAGAACAGTGCATCCTATCATTTAGTTCTAGAAAAGTCACACTTGGTGAGTGTCAGACTTAGTTATAGACTTCAAGTGGCCTCCCCCAAGCTCTCACTATCCTTAAATGTGTTGCTACACATAGTTCTATCATAAGCACAAGTTGTGACATATATGCAGTCAATCTCTTTTCATCAAATCAAATACAACACTAAGTACATACTAATGGACAAACAAAAAAAGCTAGGATAGCCTCCTAAGATGTGCGTGTATTCAATTTAGAAATAGAGAAGTATGGTCAAATTTTTTGCTTTAGAACTCTGCTTGGCCTGGAAGCCTATCAAGGCACAATTTTTTTTATAAAGGCTTTCCAACCTGAAGAATAAATCTTGGACCGCAAAGCCTCAATTTAACTCTGGCTTCTTGAGCAAGTTCAAATAAATTTAAATCCTGACCAGAACTTCTCCTCATGAAATAAAAATGCCATCCCAAAACAATTCAGTGGTTGTTAGGCAATTTATAATTGAAGTCATCGTGCACACCTTTAAGATCAGTAGGGACAAGTCACATAATTCATGCCAGTAGGAATACCTAGACCAATTTCTCACCTTCACACTGTTACTAAACATGTCTGTCAGTCCTTAGGAATCCGTGCATTTCTGTAATGCCTTGTGGACTATTTCGAAAATCCGTCTCTCACCTGTTTTCCTCGCTCCATCATTCTTATTCACTAGAAATTAATACATAAACTCTAGAAGACCATATTTGCAAACATGCTTTTAGTTGAGTAGCCACATCTGTCTTGCAGACAGTCACATGTTGTTTTACCCCAGGTTCTTTAATATTAGGCAAAGGACTGACCAACAAATTTTCCAAGAACTTTCAGAAATATTAAGTAAGTTTCTCCTAGGCACTATACACTTCTCCCTTGCAGACACCCAAGAAAAGCTTCAGAAGATTTTAATTTTAAGAAATTAAAGCAATTCTTCTCGAATACACACCATTGTTAAGTTTTCTAGAGGTGTTGGAGCCGGACTTAGTTCACTGTGAGGAAGGAGGAATTCATCTGTTCTTCGGACATCCAAAATAAGCTGTGCAACGTATTTTTCCTGAAATAGTGTTCTCTTCCCCAAAGCACCTACAGAAAATTAATATAAATTTATACTAATGAACACTAAAAACTAGTAATGCCATTAGATACTAAAAAGTTGCTCAGAAAAAAGCAAAATAAAGAGAGAAAAACATTGAGAATTAACTTACAAAACTGACCAGTGGTTTAACTCTGATCTCTTTGCAATGAACTACATGCACTCTCACTGCTAGCTATGACATACAAATAAAAACGTATTACAAGTATACCAACACAGCTAGATCGGTCTTGCAAAGCCCCTTTTAGATAAATTCCCCATAACCCACCATATTGTCTCTTGAAAACTCATAGACAAGTTTCATCAGTTTCCTACTTATTCCCTAGCACTAAACCACAAACAATTTTTCGTTTGCCTGCTAAAAAGTTAATGACAACATGAAGACATTTAGGCAAATGAAAATCCCATAATATCTTAGAAGGCCATAATTTTAAATATTTCAAATCTTCATTTGAAGACTTCGATCTATGAAGAAGGATCACAGACATGACTTTACCATAATACAGCTTATAAGATACTGTAAAAGTAGCATGGGAGAGAGTGAAATAGCAAACCAATGAAGGCTGTCTACTGTATTAATATTCAGAATGCACAATGTGAAATTCCTCTCAGTGTTGTTTCTTCAGTTCTTTATTGGACCTTCATCAACTTTTACTAGTTTTTAGGGTGGCAACTGACATTTATGCCAAATTTAAAAGAAAACCACATCTGTTCTTCCTCTGTTAGCAACCTGTTTGCAAGCTGCCATCAGAGAAATCATAGAACAATTTCAGGACAGTAACTTAAAATAACAGAATCCTAACCAGCATCAAAATGGAGCTAAAAATTACCCTAAAATTCGAAGGTTTGCCTGCTTATTATTACTACGATACAATGCTCAGATAACGTGAACTGTGCAAGTCAAATAACAGAAATGAAGGACTGAATGTTGATCTACTATTGCTTTTGCAGTACCAATTAAGATCAAGTAAAGTTCTCAATTTCATTATAATTTTGAAAATTTTGCAGGATGTAAAATCTTTGAGGTAAAGATGACTGACTGCTCATGTGACAAAGGCCTGAGGATGAGGCCATTGTCAATAAGAATCGCTAGCACAGGCACTCAAATGGCAGTCACCCCCTCTTCTTCCTGGAGGTGGAAAGAGAGCAGTAGGGAAGCCAGAAATTAAACTGATTTATCCTTTTCTGCCAATTATCCCTTTTAATGGGAAAGCCCTGTGCTAAGAGTTCATGAAGAAATGAAAAAAGTTCTAAAAATATCACCTTAAAATCGTAAGGCTCACTACAGAGAAAGAGACACATGCAGAGAGAAATACTGGGTAATGATTCATACTAATTTTACATGGTAGCACTCAATTCTCAATTTCATTAGTGCTGGAAAATCATTATGCTGTAATTTACTTCCTATTATGTCTTACTGTTTCAACAGCTGAATAAAACACTTGCAAAGTTATGCGGGTTACCAATAAATTTACTTGCTACCACCTAGAAACTGTGATTTGTTTATGCTCTGAGATGCACAAACCCCCCACCCCATTTTTTTAAGCAAAGAATTCCTTGCTGTTACAGGGACAAAACATAATCATTTTTATTTGGAAAATATATATCACATATGTTTAAGTTGGGGGAAAAATTTGTGTGCTTTATACCACCATATATCCTCACAAAAGAGAGGGAGTCTACACTAAGACTTTATTTTCTCTTCCATATAAAAAGTTCCCAGGGATGCATTACTGGATATGAAAACCATAAGCAGACAACATGCAGATCTCAGAGTTCAGCATTATTAATCCTCCAGATCTGTTGATCTTAAATTTATTTTGGATTACCACCCTTCATTTTAGTAAATTTATATACACAAAGGACCACAGTCCTCTCTTTTACTGGAAATTGTTTTGTGGAGTTATTGATGGTTGTGACTCATTGTGGGGGACATAAGGATGCTTTTTAATAAATGATGAATACAGCACAGACCTGGATTAATGGGACTTTAAAAAGTACACAAGCCAAAACAAGTATGATTTATTCACACTTTTCTAAAATAACTTCAGAAAATATTGGTTCTAAATTCTCTCTTGAAGAACAGCATACATTTGCATGCCACAATAAAATGTTCAACCAGTAATGATTACAAACATTAAAGAATAAAAGCCTCTTAAAATCCTTTCCTAAAAAGGAAATTTCTTCCAAAAGCCTTAAAAATGTTTTTGCTAGAGCTTGAATTTTTACATTAAAGCAAAGTCTTTTTTGATGATGTAACATTCCTTTCATTTAGCCCAAACATGTATGTCAAATGAATTTGGCTAGAATGCCAACAATTCCCACATGATCAGTTCAGTTCATTTGCCCTCAGGTTAGACATCCTTCATAACTTTTCTAACAGATTTATGGAGATAAACCACAGAACTTTTAGGAGTTTCACAACATTTTTCCAAGAGACTATATCACCACAATCTCTCTCTGGGACTAGCATAACCTCTTGGTAAAGTAATCAAAAAGACAAATAATTCCATTGCATCCAAACTTTTTCCCCTCCCTCCAAACAAGGTCTTTCCTATGTTAGATTTAAGGAAATTATTCATCAAAAATCTAAAGATCTCCTTTAAAGGGAAAAAAATACAACATGTAGCTGTAAGTTGAGGAATATCAGTGAATAGCCACTTGCCACTTTGATTTTACTTGTTCTTAGTTAATTACATTTTTATAGCTTGAGTATCATCACAGGCACTGACGTTTTTAATAAAATACAAGAAAAAAATCAGGTTACTTTTAAACAAAACTACCTTATAATATCAAGTTTGCAGTACATGCCACGCATAGAACACATCGCACATGCAGTACATGTTGTGCATAGCAAAAAAAGGGTAGGACCAACTGAAATGGATGGAATTCCTTCAAATAAATATATGGAAATTACTCCTATGTTTTAAGCAGATACCATTGAATATAATCAATTCATAGTTATGCAAAAACATTATGCCAAAAGATTTTCATTACAGATTTTTCAAAGTAAAACTTTAAAACCATGGAAGAAATGAGCATGGAGTTCCACAAGCATTGTTTGGTTTTGTGGTTTTGAGGGTTTTTTCGAGTGTATGGTTTTTTGGGTTTTTTGTTTGGTTGGGTTTTGGTGTGTTGTTTTTTTTTTAAATTAAAATATTAAACTGACTCAGGATATAAGCAGGAGTAGCTGCAGCTCCAATCTAAATATAAAGGAACAGCTAGCCTTCTGACTTACAGTGGTGTAACAGGTAAGGAGGCTGCAAGTTTCGGTTCCTTAGTGTTTTCCACTAATAAGTCTACAAAAAACCCTATATAAATATTTTTGCATTTCTATTCAGGCACAATCAAAAGTTCTCACACAGAAAAGGTGTGCATTTTATGTCGTTTAGATTACCTAGCAGGACCAGCTAGACCAAACAGTTCCACATCTATATATGTAATTTTAAATTAAGTTGCAAGCATGGCAATCTGATCTGCCTGACTCCAAATAACAGGTTCCGAAAAGATAATCATAAAGTGTCCATAGCAATTGAATCCTTGATATTTCTGCTCATCAGAAATTTGACTTTTCTGTTTATTTCCTGTGATAACAACAGTCCTGGATTAAATGCTATTTACACAGAGTAGATGTAGGCTAGTGGCATAAAAGGTGAAAGACTGCATCAAATCATCACACAGACTTCTTTTATAAGTGTCTCCAAACAAATGAATAAAAAAAAATTATTCATCATGACACCAATTAGTTTCAGGAGTTCCATAACAGACAACTAGATTTAGAATCTGATATGAAACATGAGAAGGAAGGATCGTAATACCACAGCTGCTCACACACCCACATTAGGGATTATATTGTAACTAGATGGCATATTTCTCTTCTCTTTTCCAAGTAATGCTAATTCGTAGAAGACAAATAAGTTCTACCTGCTAAAAGTCAAGATTTTTCAAAATGTAGTTCTTTTTTACTTGGATATGTAAAAAAACCCCAACAAGCCGTAGGTTAGTTTGGTCCAACCAATCATCCTCATTGGCTGTACACGCAAAACTTACCTGTAAGATTAATCTGCAGTTTCGTTATGTCTTTAGCTGTACTGAAACATTGTTTAGCTTTTTTATACTCGTAGTAATACAAAAATGTATAGGCACACTCAAGATGGAACTGAACTGCTAAGTGCCAGCTTTCACCATCTGTGAACAAAGTTTCTGCTTCTGTCACTGCAAATTAAGAAAAAGAAAAGCTATCAGGATGCAGTCTAGCAGAATGATATTTTTAAAATACATTTAAAATACCAGGAGAAAAAGTCTGTTATGCTTAAAGCAGCAGACCTGTTATTCTTTAGACCTCCACACATTTAAAAATCCACAGTCAGTGTATAAAAGATATGCACTATCTAAAGCACTTTTCAAGTTTTGTATCTAAGGATTACTGTTAGAGCAAACAAAAGTTTAATCTTCACTTATGTTTTACAGCAAACCTGAATTGGGATATATTACTTTTGCAAGAAACAAACAACTCTAATTGTCTTGGACCTGCTAAAGAACACAGGAACTCAAAATACAGCATATTGAGGTAATATCCTCCCCTGCCCCCCTCCCAAAGTTGCAGACTTCAAACGAGAAAGTTTTACCAGCAGATTATGCATTGGATTGGAATTTAGGACTTTTTTGGGGGGGGGTGTTTGATTGGTTTTTGTTTGTGTGTGGTTC